>BMAW01039545.1:476983-703198 GCA_019974015.1 Nephila pilipes | reverse complement strand
CAACATCAGTCATCGTCAATACATACGCCGACACGTCATTTGGCTGCATTATGCCATATTGGCTGGCCATTTTCACGCCGGGTCATTGCACATAAGTTATACACATTACTACCACAGTTACGCTGTCGCCATTGGCTATCATCAACACACTGCGCACACGCCACATGTCATCATACTACCACGCCATCAATGGTTTACGCCACGTCATCATCATATCACGTCATCATTGCCGGACAAATAATATTATTACGCATCATTACGCCATCGTCATTATCAACACGCCATCATCATTGTATTACACATGTCATTGCCGCATTTAATGCCACGCCACGTCAATACGTCATTGGCTACACACACATTACACGTCATTGCTGCCACGCCACACAACATTACAACACGTTACTGCCATTACATATATATTGGTATGTGTCAATGTTACGTATCATCAAATACGTATCGTATATCATCACATCATCATCACTATGTATACATACCACATCATCACATAGCCATGCCAGCCATGCTGGCCATTGCCACGTCATTGACATTGAGTTATTGATTACACTATTGCCACATTATTACAATGCAATATACAATGCATTATTATTAGCAGATATGATATTATTATTATTGTTATTATTATTGCCATGATACATACATATTGGCCAAGGCCATTGGCTGTCAACGTCATTGGCTGTTACCATCATCATTGCAATACACACGTCACCATTATATATGTAATAGCCATTGGCTACAGTTACATATTATACACATTGGCCACACACGTCAACACGCCAAAACGACACAACATTTATAACACGTCACTGGCCATTACACATACTCACATACACATGCCAAACATTACATTGCTGGCTGGCTACACACGTTTTATTACGCATAAACATACATATATGATTGATATTACATACATATTATTATTGAAGCGTTGGCTTATTGCTGGTTATTATTATACATATATTAGTATATACATTTGTGTATATATATGCTAAATATATATATATATATATATACATATATATATATATATACTATTTGATGAGTGTATATATATATATGTGTATATATATATATATGTTATATATATATATATATGATATATATATATATACACATACATACATACATATATGTATATATACATATATAAAAGGAGAGGTTAGTTCCATCATAATTAAAAGTACTATTTTTTGCATCAATACTTCTCGATTACGCTAAACTGAATTATTTAATACTTGAATAATTTCAATCATGAGCTTCAAATTATATCAAAATTCAATGCTAAGTTAACAAGAGTTGTTGAGCCAAAAGTTGCAAAAAGGGCATGTTTTCCCATAATAAGGAATGAGAAAGAGTGATAGTGTGTATTTATGGTGCAAAAGCCAAATTTGGCTAACTGCACCAATTATTTCTTTAGAATCTCATAAATTTAGTATTTTAATCACATGAAAAGTATTTGATAAACTAAATATAATGATTGATATAAAAAAAATCTGCATTATTTTAGAGTTAAAATCTCAAATAACAAGGAAATTTTGCTCAATATGTAATAAAAGTTGAAGAAAAAGTATTTATAAAAGCTTCTTTTAATTTAACATTAAAATAACAAAAAATATTTCAGCAATTCTATAGTTAAAAGTAAATGTACAAAAAAAAAACCATTGTAGCACATATGTGAATGACTTTAGATCTAAGTAATATAGGCATAGGACATCCTACAAATATCTACCAGGAATAATTTTAAAAGGGCAAAATTCTTGTAATGAAATAATTTTAGTGTTAATATATGCTAGTTTTATTTATATCCCATAATTAATTACAAATGATATTTTATACTCTCACATTTCCAATTATAATTCATACATGGAAAACATTTTAAATTATTTCATTTCATTTTTTAATTAAAAATAACTCATTTCATTTTGTAACATGTTTCCAGTAAATTTCACTGTTTGTGTATATGGTACTTTAAATTCTTTTTAATAAAAACTTAAATGCACAATCAACTGAAAAATGATGAGTGCAAATATATATATATATATATATATATATATATATATATATATATATATAATGAAGGAAATTCAAACATTAAAATCAGTTTAATTATGGTGATTGATTAAATAATAAATAAAATATTTAAGTATTATAAAATATCAAAACTATGTATTTAAAAATACAATTCACCAATAAACAATGCTAAATATCTATTTCAATAGAAAAATTAATCTTTCCTATCTATTTCACATGTGTTTATCCTTAAAAACATGCCACAATAACATTTGAAAAATCAAACAAAAAATAAAAACACTTAACAAAACTTCAACTCTTTAAAGTTCATAAAAAGCACACATATCTAAACCATAAAAAAAAAATTTATGCAGATAGATGCAATTGAAATATTTATTATTCTTATTCTAGTTTATGTTATTATTTTTTACCCAACTCCGAAAATTTAGATATTCAAGCAAAATTTTCCAGCCTTGAATTTTCGACCATGATGAAGAATTAAATTTGGAGAGATAGCATACAAAATTTTTAAACAATTAAATATTTAAAGAGATTATAAAATGCTTTAATAATAGAATTGGAGAGGGGGAAATATAAAAGAGCATCAAATTCAGAAGCGAAATTTATAGAGACAAAAAAAATGTGAATAATATATGTTTTAAAATTCGCAAGCCATATGCATGAGCTTCTTAATCCATAAAATATTCAAATGGATAGTAAAAATAAATAAGTATAACAAATAAAAAATAGTAAATTAATGAGTAAGAATAATAGTAACTAAGCAAAACAAAATTTCTTCCATTAAATATCAGTTCCAAGTAATGACAAATGACAAGATACTACTTCAGTCCCAATAAAAAATTTTAAATGGAAGAATACAATATACTAAGTTAAAAGTACTTACATGTTATCATTTGTACCAAGATCTTCCAATAATTTTGACAACCAACAATCCAAAAAACAATATTCAAACATAACAAAATGAATTAAAAAATAACCTTTTGTTTTTTACGCAACACCCAGTAGTGAGTCTTATCAGGCAAAAAGCAAAAATGGACTACTAGATTATTCATAAGTATCAAATAAAATAAAAGAGGAAACTTTAAGTGCTTTACTACATTACATAAGCCCAATAGTGCAATTCAACCACATTGCAACAATATTGCAGAAGTTACTTCAACTTTTTTTTCTTGTTATGATAACAGATTTTGAAAATGGCCCTCATAATCAAGGTTCAGTTTCAGTTAAGTAATATCCAAGCAGTTACCCAATAATGAAATCAATTTCACAAAAGGCAGTGAACCAGTTGTTAAAATATTTTAATCCTATAAACAGAGTAAAATATTCAATGCTTCAGAAGCATGCTTATATTAAGAGTCATTTAGTAAAAAAGCAAAAATACTAAAATCAAATTAAATTTACAGTAAAAATATTGATACCAAATATTAAAGAACTTAAATTGTTACAGAAATGTTATGTAAATGCAAGATATATAAGGAGATTTGTGAAAATTATCCACCAAATACAGAAAATTATGTGTAATCAACACTTGATATTCTTTGTAATATAAATGCATATTTTTTATAATTTCATATACAATTGTTTTGTAATCTTAAAAACTGGCATTTTAAGAGATAAATACAAAATGTTTTGAGGTAAAATTATTGTTTAGAATTCAGAGAAATGTTTGAAATAAAAACATTATTTAATTTCAGACAAAGTTACATAATCCATACAATATTGGATAAAATATCTTTTTTTTATTATTATTGCAAAGAGTTTTATAAAATTAACTACAAATATCAAATTTTGATTAAAATATTTTTTTGACTACTAAAATTAATTTTTTAAATTTTAGCTTAGTATTTTATTTATTTCAATTTTTTTTCAAACTTAAGGTAATCATGAATTGAAAATAGTTAATTTTAAAAAAGTTTATTATGTTTGAACAAAACGAAATAAATCGCTCAAAATGTATGAGTTACCGAATACAATGAAAAATTTCACATGCATACACCTTCAATACAATACTATATCAATCAAATATTTACAACAATGAAATAATACATTTTTATACAAAACATTTTCTTACTTAATAGTACTTTCCGAATTAATCTGTCAAGAAATAAAACTTGTTGAACTTCACAACATACGCTTTAGCCGGCTTGTCAACCAGATGAAACGACGCTACTGACGTCATGGAAAACCGGGATGAAGCAGATTCATTTCTATATTTATAAGAATAGATCTCCAGAATCCATGTAATGAAGAATAAGGCAAAGCGGATGTGTAATACTATTTATACATGGCAACGCATAAGTCTACGAAGTTCACAGATTTTGATTCTTCGTGGGGAAGGGGGAATCACATGTAACAATTTATAAATAATTAGCTATTTTCTTATTAATTACACTAGATAGAAAACATAGTAACTCACCGGATCACATACCTTGTTGATAACAATGCGATAATTTTCAATTTAAGCCTCGAAAAATAAAAAGAAATTATTATATTCTTTTATTGAGTAATGGACAAGTTCAACGGTAAAGCTTACTATGGGGAAGCTGCAGTGTTTAGAAACCTTCCATTTTTCCGGTTATACCGATATCTACATTATATTGTATGGACAAGCTCGACTTTGTAAACAACAACAATGAACCAAATTCGCGAGCAAACCTTCCTGGCTTCCGGTCGATCGTTGATCAATGGAAAATCAACGAAATTTAACTAAGTGTTTTACATTTTTAACTCAATTTTTTGAAACTTTTTTGCGCTCTTTTGAAAAAAGGTGTTATATAGATTTCAGATCTGAGGACTTTTACAATTTTTATTTCTTTATTTATGCTAAAATACTTTGTATTTTTTGGAAAGGTTAACATAATTGCTTGCTTTATCGCGATTTTTTGGAGACCGATATTACGTTTAGGTGGAGCAGTTTTGATTGGTAACGTATTTGCTTTGATGTGTCATATTTAATTTTTTCTTGTAATGAGCTGAATTAGGAATATAATTACTGTATTAGTATACATTTTATTTCTTATTTATTCTTCTTTATAAGGAAAAGAAATTAGGAGTGTTTTTGGAAAAAGCTTTATATTTTTGTTCATTGTTAATTAAGAATAATGTATTTACATGCTAAATTGATTGTACATATCAAACATTCTAAATAAAATGCTTTTTAATAACTTTAAATTTCCTCATAAGTTATTCAAAAATGGGAGAAATATATTATGAAACAGCATTCAACTCATCCTTGTTTGATAATTTCTTTACATAGTAGTGGTGAAAAATTAAATCTTTATCGAAAGTTTTAATTATTTCACAAAATACTATATGCACAAGAAAAAAAGAATATTTTTAGTGATACACTAATAGCAGTACTCGAAAAAGGAGGGAAAAAAATTGTAAAAAAAAATTAAACATATACTGAATGAAGTGAGTATTAGAAAATATAACATACTATGCTCACAGTTAAATGAGTGATGAATTTATTCGAACTGATCAAAATTAATTTTTAAAAAACTTTAGAAAACATGAACTGTTATACAGTAGCTTATTTGTATATCTACAACAGTTTATTTACTACCATATATATTTCTTTCGTTTGTATTCAATTATAAAATGTGTATTAATAAGGGGTTGGAAGGTACGGAAGGAAGGGTCGACATCTCTAAAACAATTTAATTTATTAACAGAAGCTCAGCTACAGAACATCTCTCTCTCAAGCTTATACAATATATGTATTAGTCTTAATTAGCATGATCACGTTCTCTTCTTCGGAGGAAGCTTTCCAATACAAATAATGGTTTGAGGACTAAAAATTCCACAAGAGGACTATTAGTGACAAGGTCGTGGATAGACCCGTCACAACCCCCTCCGTGAAGAAAACGTGATTTATTTGAGGGTCTCAACATCCCAATAGAAATTACGGTAATAAATTTTAATATACTTAAATAACTAACAAATTTAACATTTTTACAATCATATTCATTTTTCAATTTTCACTGTTGAGTCACTTGTAGGGCCGAAATCTGCTCCTGTTCCTCGCTTTTTTCTACAGTTCCGGCTCTTGTCAGGTAGGGACTTGTCTTTCCTGTTGCCACTTGCCTCTCGCTGATGCGCAATCTGTTGCGTAGGGGATATGGACTTGACTTCCCAGGCAGGACTTGTCTGTCTTTGTCTGTCACTCCTCGAGGTGGACCTGGACTGGACCTTCCGGACCGGACTTTTCTTTCGACGGCTGCTTCTCTTCTGGTCATCTTTCTTGTTCTTGCACCTAATGGAAGTGATATCGGAATTGGCGTCTTTTTTTTCCCACTTATAGTTCTCTTAGTATCGTCTCTCAACTTCAATATTCTCAACTAATGAAGAAGGCGTACTGAGTTCTCGCCAGTTCAATCTCACTGGTAACCTCCCCCTACTCTGATGCAGACTTTCGCGATTATTAGAATAATCAGTTGACCTTTCAATTATCATTACCTTACCTCGTCATTGTTTTTCTTTAGGGGTTTCCTCCCTGGCTAGACCTTTGCCACCCTCAGTTTCTACCTGTTCTGCCCTAGATCCTTCACCATCCAATCCGTCTGTCTTCACCACACCTTTATCCCTTTCTCTTGGGTGATAAATCCGTACATGATCTAGATTCACCATTATCAATTTACCCCCTTTCCAAATAACCACATTGTTGTTCTCAACCTTCATCACCTCATATGGGCCTTCAAATTTAGGTTTAAAATTATTCGCAATCCTCTTGCTCGCCGATCTCATAGGATGTGTTTGCACTAACACTAAATCCTTTACCTTAACATCAACTTCAACTTCCCGTGTTCTCTTATTATAATATTTTACCCTTCTATCCTGTTGAAGATTAGTATTCCGCCTAGTCTCTTCAAACAACTTCTCAATATTTCCAAACACTATGTCTTCTCCTAGATTCACTTGAATCCCTCGACCATATTGATTAGGCGGCTTTTTATAATAACTGGTGCTCGCACCCCTTCTAACAGAGTGACCGAAGTGCCTAGAATTATTACTAGAGGCAAAAGAAAAACTGCAATTAATATATTGATCATTTCCCAAACCTTGGATCCACTTCTGTAATCTCTCAGACCTCCTTATCATAGATTGTAGCCGACTCTGAAAAGCTTTAACAACATTTTCGAATTCTTTCTCAAGTTGTTTGCAAGTCTCCGCTGATTTTACAGACAATAAATTCAAAATCGTTCGTGAGCGATCAAAACTTTGGTTACGATTAACACCGTTGGCTATATTCTGACATTGCACTTCTGTAGTTTGCCTTGCGTTATGTGGATCAAGAGTCATATCTCGCTTATGGCGATGGCGATTTGAACTGAAATGTTGAACATTTCTTCGATCCCCTCCAGTCCAATCATTACTCGATCCTCTATTTGCAAAATCATTGCGACTCCTACGACTATCGGCTCCTTGATCACCTCGATCATTCCGAATTCTGTTCTCGAACCCTTGATTTCCTGCACTTTCACGATATCTAAAATTATTCGAATCCACATTTGTTAACCGCGCGTCATTCTGCCTATAATCAACCCTTCTATTCCGCCAGTTTCCTTCGAAACGACTGTCGAGCAACCTTCTACTTGAATCCCATTCCATTCTTCCGCCATTATTGCTCGAACCCGGGGTGTCCTTATACCCATGTCGTTCCTCATAATTTTCCCACTAATTGTAAAAGTGGGGCCTTTGTTGTTGGGTTTCGAACTTCTACATAGTCCATTACCTGTGGGGATAATCTCAATTATGTGATTCTACAGGTTTTCTTCAGTCATTTCAAAATTAAGGATTTTCCGTATCTTCAATAATTTATAAACAAAATCTGACGGTGCCTGAATTCTAACTTCGTGCGACGAGTAAAACTCAGCCTCTGATTCCGTCCTATTTCTGACCACCGGAAAACTGTTTGTTAATGCCTGTTTTAATCGTGCAAAGTCTGTTGCCGATCCAGTCACGTACGAAGAACCTATTACCTCAAACCAGTATTTTGCTCTTCCAATAAGATGACCCTTTAGGTAAGCACAGGCTAAATTTGTGGGAATTTCGTGAAACATCACTACATTATCGAAAAATTCCGACACGTTTTCCTTTCCGAAAATTTTTTTTTCAGGCAATACTCTAAAACTAGAGCCGACTCCTATCTCGGGGTTTGGGTAAACGAGGCGAACGGGGTGCCATTGTAATAGTGTATGGTTAGACGGATGGGAAGGAAAGGTCGACATTTCTAAAACAATTTAATTTATTAACAGAAGCTCAGCTACAGAACAAATCTATCATCTCTCTTTCTTCTGAAAGCTTATACAATATATTAGTCTTAATTAGCATGATCACGTTCTCTTCTTCGGAGGAAGCTTTCCAATACAAATAATGGTGTGAGGACTGAAAATTCCCCAAGAGGACTATTAGTGACAAGGTCGCAGATAGACCCGTCACAAATGCTTTAAAATATTTTAAGTCTTTTTTTTTATTGATATTCAACTTATTAATATACAAATTTTAAGACTTCGAGAGAAACTGAAAAATTAAAACAGAAAGTAGCAATGCCTACATTATTTCCCCTGTTTTTCTCTTCTTCAAATTTTAAGAAACAAGTTCTTATAAGTGAAGTGGAATTTTTTAACTAAAGAAAAATACAATACTAAATATATAATTTATAGTAAGATGCGAATTTTTGTGTGCTTTTTCGCTGTTTATTTTAATTCTAAAATTCTGCCGAGTGTGTTGCATTTCTCGACTTTATCAACACTACAGAAGTTGCTTTTAAAAAAAAACTACTTCGTTTTTTCTTAAGTTTAAAACTAAAAATGGTATACTGTCATACTTGGTTGTTAGAATACTGCTGTGGAAAAACTCGCATTTTCTTTTCCTTCGTGCAAATATTAGAGAGTTGTAACTCACACGACAAATAAAACGTCAATAAATCTCTTTAGTGTTCAACCATTCTAAGCCTATCTATCTGAATCTTTGAATATGTAATGTGTTTAAAGGTTAGTTTTCAAAAAGTATCGGGTATAATCTCCTAAAGAAAAGTTACAAGTCGAAATAAACCTTATACAAAGGGAAACGAGATAATTGCTTTCAGGGGCAATATTCTTTCTCAAATGTCGCCTTCATTCTCGATTTCCGTATAATTATACATCATTCTTGATTTTATTGACGTTATACAGTGGATAAAAAAAGTATTGGCAATTGCCTATAAATGATCATATTTTCTAACAAAATATGTTTACAAATTTTATTTTAACATAGCGATTACAGAAGGAGAAAAGACAAACAAATATAACGAAATTTTCATTTAAATATTTTTTTAGATAAAATCTACGAGAAAATCCAAAATTAACATGACAAAAAAAGTATTGGCAAAATTATGAAATTGACAAATTTATGAGCGAAAACAAAATCAGTACATGTTTAGTACTTTGTATGCATACCTTCTGCTTCTATAACAGCTTGTAATCTATTTCTCATAGAGGAAACTAAGGTCTTTGTTGTACTATTGGGAATTTTGTGCCACTCTTGCAAGAGTAAAACGTTTGAGGTCGTCTGTACTTGAAATTTTATGTTTCCTGATTTCTAGATCCAGCAGGTGCCATAAATTTTCGATTGGATTGATGTCAGGCGATTGAGGTGGGGTTCTTAACTGGCGAGGAGCATTGTAGAGTAGCCATTCACTGGTGAGATTGGCTGTATGCTTGGTGTCATTGTCTTGTTGAAAAACGAATGATTTTCCCAAGCCAAGATTTTGAGCACTGATTTTTAAGTTATGGCGCAAAATGTCAATGTATGTACGTGCTATCATAATACCATCAATAAAATACAGGTTGCCAACTCCATTGGCTGCCATACAGTCCCAAACTAAGACGCTGCCTCCACCATGTTTTACAGTAGCAGTTAAATGTTGCTCTTCCAATTTAGTATTTGGCCTCCTCCACACATATCGTCGTCCATCACTGCCGAAAATGTTAAACTTTGATTCGTCGGAAAAAATAGCTGTGTTCTAAAACTCTTCAGATAAATCAACGTGAGATTTTGCGAAATCTAACCTCTTTTTCCTGTTTATTTCCGAGATGAATGGTTTCTTTCTAGCTGCCCTTCCATAATAACTTTTCTCATGAAAAACATCCTGTACAGTCTGTACGCTGAAAGTCTTTTGCGAAGTGAAAGCAACATCTCTAGCTATCTGGGGTGCACTTATTTTAGGGTTTTTCTTAACCTTGTTAATAATGACACGTTTTTCTCTTGTAGAAAATATTCGAGGTCGCCCTCTTCTAGTCTTATTTTCCGTTGATCCTGTTTCCTTGAACTTTTTTACAACACTTCTGACAGTAAATAAACTTATATTCAACTGCACTCCTATAGCACAATAAGTTAAACCTTCCTTTCTGAGCCGAATAACCGTTTTTTTAACACTAACGTCCAACTCCTTCGATTTCGAAGTCATTTTACCGCAGTAATCGCAAAATAATGCATCGACACTTTTGGAGTAGCTCTGCCGGTCTCCGGTCTCTCTTTATACCGGTAGAGTTTCTTTTCAGTCGAAACACATGACCTCAATGTAACAAAATTTGCATAGTAGTTGAAACTTTGCCAATACTTTTTTGACATGCAAATTTACGACTTTGATTGAAAAAATCGTAGAAAATGCAAATTAAAATAAAAGTTTTACTACTTTTATATATATAAGATCTCTTGTATTGAATTACGACAGCTAAAATTGCATAACATTTTATTTATTTGTTAATATATATGAATAATTTAAGGCAATTGCCAATACTTTTTTTACCCACTGTACTTGTCGTAATTCCTTATTTACAAAGTCGTCTTGGGTGTCCAGCTTATACCTCCATAAAACCTTAAATTCTTAAGTATATGTTTGGGGTTAAAAAAAATTTTTTTGATAGTGTGTGTTTCAGTCGGTTCGTGAGAGAAAAACTTTTCAAAGTTGATTAAAAATTATCTTTTATCAACGATGAATCAAATAAAACAGTTCTGCAATCATTTTCATTAAAAATGTAGCACCTAAAAATATTAATTTTGTTGAAGCCATAAAAAATTTCAGTGTTCAAAGCTTGCATAAAAACAGTTTCAGTTTTTTAGTGACTGAAAAGATAAAAACATTTTGTAAAACTTCAAAATTAACAGATTAATAAGCTACATTAAGTATATGTTTGTCTGCTTGATGTAAATTGTTCCCATTTTCTTTAGTTTTAAATGTTTTTGTTTCCCAGGTCACTTCAACTATTTAATTTTATTAAATAAATGTTTATTGTATATTTGAGATGGAATTTTTATGATAATTCTAATAAGGGGATCTCAGGAAGGTTTCCACCCCGATTCTCAATAGTTTCAGGTTCTCTTCTAACATTATTACACTTTGTGATTAGAGAAATGTTACCCTAAGAACTGAATTAAAAATCTTATTTTCTTCCTTTACTTATTTTTATTATTACTTTTTAAATTTTCTTTTATCACTCAAAACTCTTAAGTATTACTCTTAGAATTTAAGCAATATTTTTCTGTCAAATACACACACACTCAAAACATGCTAATGTTATTGAAATCATATATTAAAAAAAAAAAAAAAAAAAAAAAAAAAAAACGATCCAATTCATCACGAATAACTTTTTATGTAGAAAAGAAATATTTATCAATTATTTTACTGATTTGAAGAAGAAAACGTAAGAATTTTCTTAAGAATAATATACATCTTTTTATCAATTATTATTTGATAAGAAGCCATTACTAATGGATCAGTAATATAATTGTCAAAAAGAACAACTGTTTTTTTTTTAAAAAATATATCATATTTATTGACTTTTAGACAATCGATGCTTGTAAAGAATTTTTAAACAAACATATATTTAATGTACATTTGCTCTTTATTAGCGTATAATGTGTGTGTTACTTCACAGATATTTATTTTGAGTTTCAGAGAATTAAACAATATTAAAACAGTTCATCATAGAGTTGATGCCATTGAAGACCCTCCATGTAGTCGAGACTGATGCACGTTAAATCTGTTGAGGCTCAAAGTCTTCCCAATGGCGTGGTGTGGAAGTTAGAAGAGGGGGTACCAGCTCAGGTGTCATCCTCGTCCCATGCCCGAGGTTCAAAATTAGGAGACCTGTCACTAATGGTCCTTGTGTTGCTTTTAGTGCGACGTTAATAAAACTTTTTAATCAATCACCGTTGATTTGAGAAAATCGGAATTTAATTGAAAACTGAACATTCATAAAGACTCAATATTTTTCTTTTCTTTTCAATTAAACTTCTTGATTATAAAGACTAATATTTATCTAAATTTTCGAAAGGTTTTAATATTATACATTTCTTGAAGAACTTCAGCCTTAATTCAAAATTAAAATTTCGACATTTAAGTATATGATTGCATGAATTATTTTGATACATATAAAATAATTTTATAACGTTTACAAATTTTTAATGTGTTTACTAAAGATTGCGAAATTGAAATACATGATCAATGCTACATACATTTAAACATGTTATTGAATATTTGATCTTTGACTAAAGGGAAATAAACTTTCATTTGGTAAATGCAATGTTTAATATATTCAGAGTAAAAGTTTAAAGCAACTCCTTCAAATATTTCACAAGATGTATTGCTGTGTGGAATAGTTAAAGTTTTCCTTACACTAATGAATATTCATACAATAAACGTATTTCATTCGATGTCATAGATTATCCCAGTTTTCATATACAGAAATTATTAATCTCAATAAAAATTAAAACATTACAAGACTTATTAATTCAAAATTCATTTATAATATATATAGCGCAGCAAATATGAAATATAACTTCTTAATGAATTGAACATTTTGCTTCATTGTTCAATTACTAATTTATTCAGACTTTTAGGTGCTAAAAATAATTTACACATCCAAAATAATCAGGGAAGAATTTTTGAGCATATAAATAGGTAATTCATAATGTCCATGTATTAAAGTATGAAATAGTATATAATATAATTTGATAATTATATCATGTAACGTACTGTGACCACTGTCTACTATAAATATTGCAAAGTGAAATAATTATAATAGTTTTTCCCTGATTATTGCATATGAATAGAATAATTTGCTGCACGAAAACTCTAATCATAGTACTAATAATGATACAAGGAAATTGCAGGAAAGAACATGCCTTCTATTTTCAGGGAATATATTTCCGAAAATTTCTTGAATTGAAAACAGTCATATAATTGCAAAGCGGCTTTCAGAGAGAACTTCCCTAGAAAAAGGCAGAATCAAACCTCCCCATTGCCCAGCAGGGGACCAACACTCTATGTGGCCCTTTTGTCAAACAACACTTAGAACTGTCAATCAATGACAGGAAAGGGGGTAAGCAATGTTGTAAAAACTTCCGTCCTCACCTTATCTACACTCTGATTTTAAGACCCATCCTGACCTATGCTAGCCCGGTCTGGTCACACTGAGCTAACACCACCTTCGACTTGCTAGAAAAATCCCAAAATTCCACCATTAGAACAATAGTAAATGCCCAATGGTACATGAGAAACACTGATATCAGATTTTCAATTAAACTACCCACCCTAAAAAAATTCATTAAAAAATTATCTGAAAACTTCTTCCAAAAAATCGATGCATCAAACAATAAAACCATTCAAGAAATAGAAAAATACACCCCATTCAGAAATAACCGACAACTACACAGACCAAGAGAAATCCTAATATTATAAATATATAGTTCATTTTCCTAAAATTACACTGATTAAACTCAAACACAGTCACCACTAGTCCCACCATACCAAGCATTCACCCCTAGTCACACCATACCAAGAATTAACCCCTACCCACACACATATATATACTAAATTAGCTCAGCCCACACACATATATATACTAAATTAGCTCAACCCACCACCGACGCGACAACCCACTACAGAACGCGCTCTCTATACGGCCAGACCGAGCAAGCAAGCAGGAACTCAATAGACTTCTGCTGTAATATTCTAAACCTACTCAAAGCAATCCATTCTAATTTTGATTATTCACTTAATTTTTAATTAGTGAATCTATAATAATAATTTTATTTAATCAACTATTAAATTTTAAAACTTTAAAGTATTTTATAAAAACTTTAACTTTCAGAGCTATTGCAATGTAATTTATTTTAAATATCAATAATAACTCATTAACTTCTGGGCAAGTGAAAAAACAAAGTTCAGTTCACCATTTAATTAAATAGTCATTTCACAGGGGATAGAAGCCCGTAAGGGTTAAGTTCCCCGATATAATAGTTGTCGCTACCCGTCCTCACCAATGTTTTCTTCTCGAAAGTGTCCGTCTCCAAAAGGTTCAGAAACGCTGGCTTACAAATATATATTTATGACTTCCACACACTCCTCTGTTAACAACTGACGAATGGGCAGTTTTGCCTAAAGTCAAATTTAAACTATTCCAGTGATTCCCAACTCATTCAATATCCGGAAGCCTTTGTAAACTTTGGTTTTTACCGGCTACTTATCGCTTATAAAACTAGGACTAATTCTAAGTTAGAGATAAAAAAAAATATGTGGATTTCCTGGCACTCCTGTGAAGACCCTGCGGTGCCGTGGTGCATGCTTTGGGAACTATTGAATTAGGCAATGAGAAAAATGTAAAAATTCCTAGACACTCCCAAGGAATGATTCACAGATTCAAAAACTGTAATTAATTTGAAGAAATCTCTAGGAAATCCAGACGTATTGACACGTCCCCCCATTTTTTTTTTATAAATGTTTATTCGATTTAGAGATAAATTGGGAATATCTTCATCGAATCTATATCAGTACGGCTCATTACCTCGACTTTCATTTAGGTGATAAACTAATATATTTGAAGCACATTAAATATATACAAGAAACAGTTGGGAGTAAAATTCATCTCTTAGCTTATTGCTAATTGATAGATATTTTCCTCTATCATTAAATAATAGTCCTACTTTATAAACAAGTACTTCGAAAACAATAAAGTACGCGGTCTTCGTTCTGACGACAGAAGTAATGTTTTTACAACTATAGAAAAACGCGAAAACCCAATTATATAGCAAAAGCAATGTTTCTCAAATCTATAATATAAATTTAGATTTGCCTATTTTACTACGAAAAGATCGTACCCTTTAATGCTATCCTAATAATTAAAATTTTTATTTCTCAGTGCACTCACAGTTAATAAAAACAGAATTGCATATCCGCATATCTCTTTCAGACAGTTTTTCTCTTTTTATTTTCTTCTTCCCTTACTAATTTTACCCTTATAGGTAATATGTCTATGTATGAATCTTTTACCCTTATAGGTATGTCTTTGTATTTTTCTTTGTAATGTGGTATTGATTGACTGTTTCATTAACGATTGGGCTTTTGGCGATAGATCTCATTATTTCGAACATCGGTCAAATGACGAGGAAGACACTTGAACTGGAATTCCCCTCACTAAATTTCCACACCTCGCCAGTGCAAAAACTTGGAGTATCATCAAATTTAAAGTTCAGTTGCCCCACTTTTCAGTGGATCTTTAGAGAAATATAGACTAGAACCCACGATTTGAGGAAAACAACGCTGACTGGTCAGGAGATTGCGATTATGACCACTCGGCTATTGTTGCCAATTTTGGTAGTAATCGAGTCATGATTATATCAAAAATCTTACTTATCAAACAATGGAGTTTGCTTCGTAATAAATGAAATTGAACCTCAAATTCTTAAGACAGTGTGATACTGAAATTAAAAAAATGAGATTCACTCTAGCGTCATGCTTGTCACTGAACCGTAATTCAGGAAAAGGATATATATATCTTACAGATCTCGTGTAGCTTTTACAGGAATTTTAATTTAAGACAATCCAATTTGGAATTTAAGTATGTATTTAATTCGGAAACAGACATATAACAATTTTAAAAAAATAATTTAATCTTTAATAAATATACTTGACATATTGAAAAAAAAACGAGGATTCAGATTTTTAAAAAAATTCAAAAATCTCTCTTTTAATTTTGTATTATAATGAGTTCAAAGCATTCACAAATTGATACTTTGTTTGTAGTAAATAAGTGAAGTACACTAATGAAAGTTATTAATCTAAATCATTATCATATAAATTATTAAAAACAGATTCAAGTGTTTTATGTATATAGTCAGCCATTTTGAAATTTTAGGTTGTATATTTAATTCAATAAGTTGATTCTATTTATTGAATGCACCTAAATTCTCAACAGAAACAATAATCAATTATTTAAAATAATTAAATGGTACCCTGAGGTTTAATATTTGTTCCTGTTCTTCTGAGCTTATCAGAATTAAAATCATTTTATTTGAAGGATCCATCATATCTATAGGATAGAATAAACTTTAGTTTTGTTGATTATTCAACTCTGCGAATGAGAGAAAAGTGTAATGTTTTAAAATTTAAAGATTCAGCACTTATTTATGTTTCGTTTTGGCTCATTATACATGTTAATTTCTCATCATAATAATTCACAATTGAAAAGTGTGTATGAATTTTAATTGTGCCTCACTGCTAATTAAGGAAATATAATGAGCAAAACGAGTAAAAAAACTTTAAGATACCCATGTTACATGCTAAAAATCCGATTTAGCAAAAACCGTTCCATAACAACACCAGACTTTGATATCATTTAAAAGAAAGAAAAATGGAAATAAAAAAAAAAATTAAATATTTTGTCGCAATTATTCTTAAATAAGTTTATTACTGTTTAACAGTAACAAACTTTTTATAGCGAGATAAGATCTAACTTAAAAGCGTTTGAACTTTTTTGTCGCAAATCATGCTACAATACTCGTGTTTTGTTCCATCAGTAACAAATGGGGAGCGGATCGAACTTCTTTACCCTGAGTGTATCAGTCGGTTATTCTGTCCCGGATCGACTATGGATGTATTGTCTATGGATCGGCCTGCAAAACTACCTTGAGGAAGCTTGACCCAATCCACCATAATGCTCTGAGAATCTGCTGTGGTGCATTTCGAACGTCATTTGAGCAAAGTCCCTATGTGCTTTGTAACCAGTTACCTTTGGCTTTGCGACGTAAGAAACTGTCACTCAATTACTTTTTTCGCATGTCGTCAGTTCAGATTCATCCTCTTCATTCGATACACATCAGTGAATCTTTACGGAGATTGTACGATGCTCTACAATCTTGCATTCGTTCTTTCTTAGAGAGAGTAAAAGATAATATTGGGGATCTCAGCTTGCATGACTTCAGTGTCCAACAGAGGACCTTTCTCACATTTCCTCCTTGGAATATGCCAAAATTCATTTATCATAACCCCTTTGCCTCATACAGCAAAAGCACCACATGTCCAATTGTTTTCCAGAGAATCTTCGTCTTCCAACGCAGTCAGTATACGGATTTTATTCCAATTTATACATACGGACGCAGTCAGTATGTCGGGTGTGGTGACGTATCAAATGACATCAGGCACAGTTACCGGCTCGACTCTTCCTGCAGTATATATACTGCCGAAGCTGTCGCCATTTACTGTGCCCTTAGATTAGTCGAGAAATCTAGTTCTCGAAAGTTCGTCATTTATACTGACAGCAGGAGCGTCCTGGAAACATTGGTCAATCTAGACGACTGCAGTCATCCTACTGTGGTTGACATTCCTGACATTATTTGTCATTTATATAGCAGGGGTTATGTTATTAAATTCTGTTGGATACCTAGTCATGTAGGTATTTTAGGCAATGAACAAGCGAACTCGGCTGCACGTTCGGCATCGAACCATTTGCAGCTCGTAGTCCCGATGGATGATATCAGACGTCTCATTTTAAATTCTATTCACCAGACATGGCAGTAGTCATGGAATCTTGAACACAATAGCAAGCTACACTCGGTGAAGCCAACTATTGGAGAATGACCTGTTTGTCCAGTGCGAAGAGCAGATGTCAGATTGACTCGTCTTCGCATTGGACATACTCGATTTACCTATAGATATCTTTTATTTGGGGAGGTTGCTCCCGAGTGTCCTTCCTGCCATGTCCCTTACTCTATTCATCATATTTTAATTGACTGTCTGGTGTTTGATCATCACATCGCTGGACTTTTTTTCATTCAACAGTTTTAAAACTATCTGACTTGGTGGGGGGAAAACCCCACCATAACTTATTTGCTTTTTTAAAACATATTGGCCTTTTACACCAAATTTGATTTTCTTATTTTTCACTGTGTGTTTGATTCATATTTTTAAATTTTTTTACTCTGATATAATTTAACAAGTGTTTGGAGCAGCATAGCCTACTTTGGCTCTTGCGCCATTAAAATCCACAATCACTCACTCACTCACAGATACAGTATGGTAAAAGTATATAATATTGTAAGATAGTCTCCTGTAATTATCCCAACTCATTATGATATCGATTCCCCCCTCCCATTTTTTTTCTAATTTAAAAGTAATTTATGACTGCATCCATTTTAGCAGTATTATGTTCGGATAGTTTTAAAATTAGTCATAAATAAAGGGATAGCACAAATGAACGATCGGATTTTAAAAATTTATATTTTCGAAACTGTACAACGCATATTTTACAATACGTTATACACGAAATTTAAATATATATATATATATATATATATATATATATATATATATATATATATATATATATATATATATATATATATATACGTTTGAGGTATTTTCCAATGAGACATTCGTTCAAAAGGGTGGGGGTAAATATGTACAGATGTACAAATATATGAATGAATTTGTTATAATTTAGAATATTATTGCTATTGTTTGAATATATTTTAGAAAAAAAAATCTCATTAGCTACCTTACTTATTAATTGTCTTATTAAGGTATCCGTACACCTTTAAAACGTCATTTTTGTCAAAACTTTCGATATCCTGATTTTAATATTAGTTTAAAATCTAAACTTTTTTCTTTCTAATATTGTTTGAATTTTGCTTATACCTTATTTAGAACTTAAGTTATAGGGGTTTGAATTTTACTCGGTAGCTAATTTTTAATTGCATTTGAAAGTTTGTTTTTGATTTTCTCGACATATTTACATATGGCAACGTAGATATCAGAAAAAGGTATGAACCAAATTAATTTAAATTTTGCAAGTATCTTCCTTTCATAGTTTTTAAGAACCCCTATTATTTTCATGGTTGTAAAATTGATACGTTTTTAGTAACATAGGTGTAAATCATGTATTTGTATAACTTTTTATTTTTTTATTTTTCATTGTTATTTGATTCAAAACACAATAAAATTGTAGTAATATGATTTCCATCATGAAAGTAGTACCAACCCCCAAAAATATTATGCTGAATAAGATAAAATTTACAGAATAATGATATTTTGTTAGTCGGTTTCCGCCTATATTAAAACTTTTTTTTTTTTTTTTGTAATAATTAATCACTGTACAAATTCGAAATGTTTCTTTTTTCGTATTCATTGAAAATATTTAATTAACACTGTAGACCTTTAATAAATTAAATGATTTGATTTTAAAAAAAATGAAATAGCCGGAACTGATGATCCTCAAACAGGAAAATTGACTACATTTTGAGGCAGCGAGAAAAGCAGTTTCTTTGTAAAACTTGTATGTTATGTAATTGAACGACAGGGAAGGGCAATAAAATAGGGGTCACAGAAACGGTGTTACAATTGTTGACCGTAAAGTGGACATCAAACTCGACCCCTTCCAATTTTGAAAGACGCAATAGATGCATCGTTATCTTTAGTTTTGAACTAAATTAGCAGGTGATTGAGGGGTATTTGCGAATCGAGCATCGATTACTGATGGGGAACAAACAGAACCCATTCCTAAACTTGTGTAAAAGGAGATGTTTCTAACACTGTGAAGTCATTTTCTTTCATATGACAGCTTGTCAGAACATAAAATCATCAGAAAATGGAATAAAATAAGCGCAAACTTGGGAAAATAAAAGCATGAAAAATGTTTTTATTTCAAAGTCAAGAAAATAATGAAAATTAAGAAAAAGAAAGCATATAATTTATCTTTTACGAAGAAACTATTTACTTTCGATCATTACAACTACTATTGCAAGAGTACTTCGCCGTTCCTTTGGATGCGCCCATTCCCTTCCTAGAAGGGAGAGCTTTCTTCGTTTTCAAAGCTTTGATTTCAATCCATGGCCCCTTAAATATACATCTAATTCTGTTTTTACACAATAGATATGTTCCCGAAAAATACGTGCAAAAAATTCACATATACAAAGTATTGCATCTATGAAAAAATAGAAGATTACTTCCAGTCCTGAGAAATCAGCAAAAATAATACAACAAACAATGTATTTCCATATTAGGATCTCAAATATTTCATTTCATACCGATTGTACAAATATCATACAAAGTAAAATATCCTCTAAAAAGGGAGAACAACGTACCACACACAAAAATTAGGTAATATAATATAAGTTAGGCAAAAAGATTTTATTCGTTGTCATTTTATGATTGTACACGTATACGTTTGAGCAAGACTGCAACATCATTGCCATTTTAGAAATGTCTTGGTTATTGTCTTCGTACTGCATTGGTGAAATTCTTTCTGTAATCTCTTGAATAAAATTAGAAAAACATTTTGTGGTGCTGATATTTCAGTAGATTTAAGAACGAATAAATATAAAATAAAGATTTAATTGCTGCTGTAACAAATTTATAAGTACCTATTTTACGCCACTACAATTACTTTCAAATCTAACAATTGTTTTATTTTAATTATTCTAAAATCAGGATAAGTCAGAATGAAACGTTTTGAAATTGGAGCAGCGAAACGCAAAATATCGAAGGAAAAGCAGGAATTTATTAATAAATTACCGAAATTCACCCAATTTATCTTTAATACAAATTCTACATCTACATATATCTTTACCACTTCTATCAGTATATCCAATAATATACCTGAAGTTGAAGAACAGGGAGGAGCAGACTATTTAAATATTCGAGAAGGTACTATAAGACCTACTGAAAGAAGTACAATAACTGATGACGTTTCAGATATTTTTATTGCAAGTACAGATCCAGGGCTGTGGCCTTCTTATATCGACAAGAATTTAGTCTTACCGGGTTGAGAAAGGTCCGACGGTTTGTTCCAATAAACATAATGGTTTTGAAAAATCAGCACGTATGTACAACGAACAAAATGATAAAACTAAAACAAGATACCTGTCTGAGTTGCTGTTCAAAAAAGAGTTATGCAATCACAATTTTCCATCACAAGGAAAAGTATACTGTTTCGTATGTAAATTATTTTCATCTACTAATTCTACATTCAACAGTAGCGGATTCAATGATTGGAAGCATGCAAGTACGGCTATTTCCCAGTATGAAAATGGACCTGAACGTAGAAAAAGTACGATGAACTACCACAGTCGATTATAGTTACCTAGTCGTGTAGACAACCAGCTTATTATACAATTCAGTGATGAACGTCATTATTGGAAAGAAGTGCTGGAGAGAATAGTGTTTGTTATAAAATTCTTAGCATGAAGAGAACTGCCTTTCAGACGGGGAAACGAAACTATAGGTTCAGTGAATAACGGAAATTATTTAGGCACTTTATAGCTTCTAAGTAAGTTTGATCCCTTTTTAAATGAACATTTTAAAAAGTACGGCAATTCTGAAAAAGGTAATCTTTCTTATCTATCTGCTACAATTTGTGATTAATTCATTGAAGTCATGACGTCAAAAGTCTAAGAAACTATCGTCACTGAAATACAGAAAGCTAAATATTATTCTATTTCCATTGATTCTACCCCAGATGTCACTCATGCTGACCAACTAACTTTTATTTTACGGTTTGTCCAAAATGGTGCACCCATTGAGAGATTTTTGCAATTTATTAATATTAATAGAAATACTGCAGAGTATCTGACGGATGTTGTGGTTTTCTTTTTTGGAAAATAACATTTCCCTCAGTGTTTGTAGAGATCAGTCATACGACAATACCTCGAATATGTCAGAGAAATATTCAGGATTGCAAGCCCGAACTTCAAGAAAAAAATAAATACGCTGTACACTTACCGTGTGTAGGACATTCTTTAAATTTAATTGTCTTTCAAGTAGTAGAATGTAACTCTAATGTGGCAATTTACTTTGATTTTGTCCAAAATCTCTATAATTTTTTCTCGTCATCTACTCATCGTTAGGATATATTAACATTAAATTTGAAATGTGATAGAAATAAAAATGTACTGAAAAACCTATCAAAAACACGTTAGTCAGCATGCACAGAAACAATCAAAGCTTTAAGCTCCAGATATTCAGAAATTTTCATGTGCTTGGATTGCTTAATTAATAATGAATTACAGGCAGAGGATACTCGACTTTCTGCTAAAAAATTAAAAATTAAGATGAATGAATTAGAAACTGCTTTTTTAAATATCCTTTGGAATGACATTGTGATACATATTGACAAAGTAAATATATTTCTCCAGAGTAAAAATATGGATTTGTCGAAAGGAGTAAAATTTCTAATATCGTTAATGATATACATAAAAGCCAAAAGAGATTATTTTGACTATTATGAATCAAAAGCCAAGAAAAGTATCCTTTATAAAGGAATATCAAAGTGTTCACAAGAGTGTAAGACAACGCAGTATTCAAATAACTTTTCTTGAAGGAAATAGAGATACTGATAGAGAGAGAACGTTTGAAAACAGCCATTTAGAATAGAAACCTTTTCATCAATAATCGATTCTCTAATCTGCAATATACAAACGAGTAGTAAAAAATATAAGAACCTTTTGAAATGTTTGGATTTCTTGAAAATATTTCTAATTTGAATGAGACAGAAATTAAAATAGCATGCGAGAAAATATCAAAATTTTACGATAGAGACATTAATGGAGAGGAACTGAACGTAGAATGTCAACATTTCCAGTCATATATGATCATTGATGGCAAAAAGCTGAAGAAAAAGAAAAAAAGAAGAAATGGAAAAAAGAAAGATTAATAAAAAATATAATTCTACAAATGCAGATGAAGATGAAGAACAATTGTTGGATGAGGGAACTGGAAATGGGATCAACACACTCTATACATACATGTATCATCAAAGACTATTCACAGTGTTTCCCAATATTGAAATAATAATGAGAATTTTCTAATCGATGATGAATATTAACGAGAGTGGTGAACGTTCATTTTCAAAACTCAAACATGAATTGAGAAATCGTATGACTCAATAACGTTTGAATAGTTTATGCTTTATTAGCATTCAAAATGAAATATTATTAACCATTGATTTTGAAGACCTAATAAATGATTATGTGAATTTAAAATGTGGAAAACAATGTTAATATTCATATAAAACCTCATTTTACTATGGATTGCTTTTATTGAACTGAACATGTATATACACCAAATTAGATTAAAGGGTCGCAGGGGAGGCCTATTTTTTCATAAGGGCCCGGGGCCTCAAGAAGTCTTAAGACGTCTCTGTTAGTGAGAGCTATTTCTATCAGTTTGGTTTTATGATCGCTGCTAAGGACGTTAATGGTTTTAATGTTTATAAGCGAGTTGCTTAATAGAGCCTGCGTCATACATGATGACGTTTTAAAGAGGTAGATAAGAGGCCTTTTCCTCCTTAACATAAAAAAATTCTAAGTACAAGTAACCTTTTATAATGCTGCCGCAATAGCCTAGTGGCCACGACTCAACAAAACCGCGACCGGCGGTTTTCGTTGAGTCGTAAGTTCGAGCCTTGATGCCACTGAAGACCCGCCGTGTAGCCGGAGCTGATGCACGTTCAATTTGTAGGAGCTCAAAGTCCCCCTGTTAGCGTGGTGTGGAAGTTAGGAGAGGAGATTTCAGTTCAGGTCTCCTTCTCGTCACTTGACCGAGGTTCAAAATTTCGGGGTCCGTCGCCATAGCCCTCGTGTTGCTTCTAGTGCAACGTCAATAAAACCACCCAACTTTTGAAAACTGCATTTTAAAAAATGGACTCTTTCCATCACAGTTTCGAGATCCGCTACATAAAAAAAATTCTATATATATATATATATATATATATATATATATATATATATATATATATATATATATATATATATATATATGATTTTACTTTAATTTCCATTAGTTTCTCACAATAATAATTTATTGTGAGAAATTAATAGTTGTGTTTACAGTTATTTTGTTATTTTTTGTTATTGAGTGTGTTTACAGTTTTATTATTTGAAGTAGTTGATAATTATTAAGGTTTAGAAAACATATTATTTTATCATAATTGAAAGCCATAGAGCTCATCAATTTGTGATCATGACCTCGAATGAAGGTTTTTTCTTTCGAAAATGGGGTTTACTGTCTTTGGTAAACACGAGGGACGCACACTCGGGATACCCTAGCGATATTTTTCTATTCTCGACACTTTCATACCAAACTATTTTTCTTTTTTAAATTTTTCGAACATCTAGATCATAGTTTCATCTTTTTGGCACAGCATAGCTGTATCTGGCTCTCGCGCCATAAAACTTCACAATCTCTCACTTATCAATTTTTGGGAATAGTATCGAAAAATATAGACTGAATTTCTGTAAGCGAGATTTTGTTTCTCTCTCTCTTTTCTTCTTTATTTTATTATTATAATTCTAAATTAACTGTTACTTTCATTTCATAACTTTTCAAATATGAAATTAAAACAGAAAAATATAGAAAAACTGATTTTTTTTGAAATATTGATTTACATGAGAAAAATCTATAAAGCTACCTCGTTTAATTTTGATGCATATTAGAAGAAATAGATGGTATAAAACTTTTATTATCTGCTTTCTGTTCTTTGTAACATGTCAAATTTGATTAACATTTTGCAAAATGTTATTTACAATTTTCTTAAATAATTTAGTTACATTTTCTTTATTCTGAATTCAAGTTAACAATATTTGAATCAACGTCATTTGACTGTAAATGTAATCTTTATACACTTTTCTTACGAATGATGTTATCTAGGATTAGTTCTGTGAGAGAATTTTTAAATAATTTTTTCAAAAAAATAACACATAAAATACAGATTCGTGTACAATTTTCCTCAGTTTTTTATTGTTGTAGTCAAGGATATTTTTTAACTATTTTATAATGATTTAAACAAATTTTGAATTTTTCTTTAGTTTTCTAATTAATAGGTTACAGATAGTTTAAGTTTAATTTTAAGAAACTATATTGTTTCATGAAAGCACTAAAATTTCGTTTCAGTTTCTTTTCTGCTTAACACGTATAAACTACTTTCGCCCTTGGAAATAGTACAGATTCCAGAAAAAAAGGAAACTGATTAGAAAAAAGCCTTTATTACGTCTCGCTTTGAAGCATCGAATTTGTCATGACAAAAGTAAAAACTAGTTTACTGGATTCAGTTGTATAATTTTCTATTCTAATAACGATAAAATAAAATCTTTCATTTTCCATTAATATATTCTTCCATTTAACTTCGTAATTTCAACTATGTTTCAGTTCAGATGGTAAACAATGTTTGAATACAATTTTATGGAACTCCAATCAGTAGCTTGTTTTCCTATACTGATCAAGCATAAATCTAATTTTTTTGTTTGTAAAATAGATTTATTGTATAGATACAGCAAATTTATACGTGTTCAAAGCTTTTCTAATCTGTATTCCCCACGGACTTTAAAAAACTCCAGTGTAAGTTTTTTTAAAAAAAATTAATTTTATGTGGATTTGTTTTTCCTAAGGGGCATATGTTAAGTTGTTCTTCATCTTCCCAGGTATATTTGGATTCTGTATAGTGAACCTAACAACTTTAACATATTCTAATGTTTGCTGCGTTTCTAATAAAATTATTTTAGACGTTTAAGGAAAAGTATAATTTTTTCTTAGAAATAGGAGGAGAGGAAATCATGTATTACATACATGTTTTAAGCAACACCTATTATTTAATTATTTTATAGAGGAAAAATTTAGAGTAAAATAGAAGCAAACATTTTCAGTTCTTATAAGAAATTACAAAGAATAGTGATCGTTGAAGATGCATTTAAATCCTTTACTGAATAGAATATTACTTCAACACAAAAGCATTTTGAAACAAATATTTAAATAGTCCTGATAATCGTATTTCAATTAATTGTAAAACATAATATGTTCAAGCCTAATATTGTCTTGTAAATAATTTAGATTTTTTTACGATATGAAGAATTTTATTGTTCAAATTATAAAGATGAATTTTACGTGTTAACTTTTTTTTCTTTCCCTCAATAAATAATTCTTAACCTTTTACTTTTTTAAAATTTTGCTCAGGGTTTTCCAATATTTTTTAAATTTTCTTCGTGTATTTCATTCATAACACGAGAAAAGACTTTGTCAAAAATTCAATTGATGGAAGGTTATTAACATACTCGTCTCTGAATCCCTGTGAAAACAGTTATAACAAGCTGATTGATTATTTCTGTAGAGAAGAATGTGATATTGTTCTCTTCTAATACAAAAGATTTGATTAAAAATTTTGCAGTAGTTAAAGCTAGATGAATAATATGTAATAAAAAATAAAATATCAATTTTCTTGGAATTCATATTACTTAAAATTCAGCAATATATTTCAAGTAACATATTTTTTGGACGAAGTCCAGTATTAGTACGTAATTTGAATATTTCAGAACATTTTCCTGAAAAACGAAATTCGAAAAATTTCATGTTCCGAAATAGCAGAAGATGAATTTATAGGAGATCTGGTAGATTATCTCAGATGTTATTTTTAACACTGTAATTGTACAAATAGAATATAGAGTTAAAAGGATATCAAATATTATTTTTTTTTTATTTCAAATTAATCACTGATATGAAAACATTAGAAAATATGAATCAGAAAAATGTTCCAAAAACTTTGTTAAGTTTTCGCTACATATTGCTGAAAAGCTGTTTTGCACAAGGAAGTTCGTGAAGCATAAATGTTGCTAATATTTAAATAATCATCATCTTACAGAATTGCTACAAATGGCTTTAACAAATGTTACGCAAAATTTGAAAGATTTGATCAAATGTTTTGTTAAATTTTATATTTTTATTAATGCATGTTATTAATGCTTACTGTATTTGCCTTGTTCACAAAAATAAGATAAATTTTGAAATTAAAATAATTTCAAAAATAAGATTCACATAGTGATACATTTTCTTTTTTGTAAAAAATATCTTCTTTTAATATTCTTATACTTCAAAGTCTGATAAAAGAAATGACATATATGATTAAAAGGAGAGAAAAATTGAATTAAGACAGGCTCAAGATCAATAGCCATATTTTCTTGCGTATTCAAAAATATAATTTACATTCTGATTAAAATATTAATTGAGAATAATTTATTGTTAAGAAGATAAAAATAAATCAGGTGCTATTAAATCAATTGCTATTATTCTAACATTGAAAATACGAATGTAATTGCACACTTTTCATGAAAGAGGGAAATTAAATTATCACTTATTGAAGCAAATTTGAAATCATTCTAAGACGATCAGTAGAAAAAAATTTGTCAAATTGAGAAAAATGAATTAAACCCTATATTTACATTGCGTTTTGTAATCAGTTTTTCCAAGATTTTCAAATGTTAGACATTTTTCATGCCAAAGAGGCATTTAAAAGATAAAATAAAATGCTTTTAGAAAATCAGCAAATAGTTTGAGTTTTATCGAAAGTATGATTATATAATAAACAAACGTGGGGAAAAAATTAAATTATCATTTACTTTAGCCAATCTATTTCTGTATAATTAACTTTGTATCGGCATCGGTAAGCACATCATCAATGTACATTTCTCTTAATACAATTGAAGCTCCTAATGGAAAATTCTCTGATTCATCTAAAGCTAATTGTTTTAGTGTTCGAGTAGCCAAGTACGGCGCGCTCGTTGTTCCATAAGTGACAGTTGTCAACTCAAAAAGTTTTAATTGGCTCGTCAATTTTTTCTTTCCAAAAAGTGCACTGATCTGGATGAATCAAAATCATCCTAAACATTTTTTCCCCCCACATCTGTGATGAACACAAAAATGTGCTTTCTGAAGCGCACCATAATAGGAAAAATATCGTCTTGAGCAAATCCTCCTTTGTACTGTAGAGTTTTAAAGAATGTCCATTGGTAGTTAGACTAGAAGCACTAAAAAGGACTCTTAATTTACTAGTACTTTTATCGGGACAATACACACCGAGATCATGTATGAAGTATATATACCGCATTCATGAAGATCATTATATTCTCTTGAAAAGTCTCATTACAGTTTTAAATAGATAGGCTCTTGCTTATAAGCATATTCTACAACGAGTTCAATTTCTTAAGACCAATATCTCTTGACTAGCCTAAGCAAATAGGATCCTTTTTAAATGGCATAGAAACTGTATATTTTCCGATATTCTCTTTATAACGTGAGCTTTTTTAAAATGTTCCTCACAAATTATTCTCTTTATTTTTTACTGCCTCGGAATCTATATTTTCAATTTACCAAAATTTTCTCATCGTCTTTTCTGAATCAATAATATTTTTAATCAATCCGCAATGGGGCTTACTTTGATTAAAAAACTGGTATACTCCCACTCACAATAAAGCCAAACACTGTATTTTGAAGAATTAATTTTGTATTCAAAAGCTTGATTTGTCCCGATATAAGAATTTTATAAAAAATTTCTGCAGCAATAGATCAATATTCCCGGAATATTAAAATTTTCACCAGCCAATTTTTCACTATTTAAATTATCTAAACAAGCATTAAATGATTGAGAAGAAATTACATCTGCAATTCGGGGCACCACAAAAAAATTTGTATTTGTCTCGTAATTCTTTTTCTCTATTTTTGATCGTTGCATTTATCCACTACTTAATCATTAACTCCGAGTAATTCAATCCGAAAGCTAAAATGTTTATTTTTTTCCTTTGTAATTTAAGTCTATTCACACACTATTGCGAAATAAAATTACTCCTTGAACCACCATTGAGAACAGTATCCGAAAGCTTCTCAGGAAACAGATCGCTGTAACTTGACAACATAACATCGTAGTAAACAACTTCCCCCACACTCAAAGATCCCTTTCCTGTCGTAAATTCACCCCTCCATTATTTATTGTTTTGAAACAGAGTCATAGGAGAAATTTCACCATTTAAGGGGGCAGTGAACTCTTTCTGTTCTCTAGCTGCGACAAAATTTTGATTTTGAGAAAAACACGACGAAAAATGATGTTTCTTGAGGCAGCATCAACAAAGGACTTTTGATTTGCAAAACATAACTTTATTGAAAGCCAAGCAATTAAAACAAAGGGAATTATTTTCAACTAATTCTATTCTTTACAGGTAATTGGTTATATATGTGGACATTTACTTTAACAGTGGCTTTCAGATTTACACAAGACACATTTTGAATGCTTAACATCCGAAAAAAAATTTCTAGTCATGCCTCTATTATTATTATTTTTGCGGTACAAATTAATACTCATTTTATGTTTCGCCACAAGATGAATAAAATAAATTATTTCTTTCTCTCGTCAGTGTTATTGAATCGAACCCCATTTATTTTCTTGACGAATACTTTTATACGAAGCGGTCTCTTTATCTAACGTACTGAACAATTTATCCGAAACTATTAATTATTTTAATGATTCAATATTTGAAACGTTTCTCAATTTTTAAATAGTACTCCCACTTTGTAAATAATCAATTCGTAAATTGTAAATATGATTCACAATTGTGACGCGTTTTTCTTAATTCTCTAAACATGCTTGGGGAGTAGGCTCAAACTTTTGAAATATTAAAGACTTTAATTTATTTATTTTTTTCACATGAGATCATCATCTTTAAGTTAGGTAATAATATTTGCGGCTTTTTCTGACAGTAAATTTAGTGAAATATTGGGGCTCATATTTATCTGGAACACTTTTAGCTCCAAATGCACGTTTTAAAGATTTAAAAAAAAAAAAAAAAAAAAAAAAAAAACTTCTGATTTATTGAGAATTCTTACTGTTAAGTGTACGAATGCTTTTAACTAAAAAATCTAAAGATAAAGAAACTTGACTGCTAATTTCTGGACAAGTGTCCTAAATCTTTCGCAAGTAATTTCGCTATTTCGATATCCATTTTTGCTTTCTCTTATATCTTTACTAACTCTTCCACTGTTTGAATTGATCCCATCGCTATTTAGAACACATGAATTTGAATTTTATTTTTGAAAACTTAATTTTTCTACTTAATTGTGGAACTACCAATTACTTTTAATTTAATACAATAGCTATTTTGAGGCCATTCTTTCCTTGTAAGCGAAAGGTGCGTCGTAAATTAAACTCTAGCTTTTAATTCTAGTGTAACAGTTATTCATCCAAATATAAATTGCCTTGAATAAATGGTAAATTCTTTTTCGTCGAAAAGAATTCTGGCATCATATAGCTGTTAACCGCATGATTTTTTCAGAAAAAAAAAATGTTCATCTCTTCTATCTTTTACAGAATTTGCGCGATGTAATTTCTTTTTCATATTTTCGTCTTTACTAAACAAATATTTTGATCTAAATTTTTGTTACCTCGTTTCCATCAACGCAGACGATTTAGTGTTAATCTATAGTAACATGACACATATAATCAATTAAATTAATTGTCTCATATGCTCCGGTATTGCATTCCCTTTTATCAAAATATGAATTTAAAAATCCTGAAGTTCTTTCCAAAAAAAAAAAAAAAAGAAAAGAAAAGAAAACCCTCATTAACTCAAAATTTTTCACCTCGTGTACCATAATAATTTTTATTGTATAAAAAAAATGGTTAAATTATACTGAAGATGCTTATCAACATTTCAATTTCAATTAACGAGAGAAAAATTGTAAAAAACTTATATTTTTTAAATAAATGTATTTGACGTTGTATATTTTTTATATTATTGAGTACAATGATGTATTTTTTGCTTGTAAGGTTAAAAATAAAAACATTTCTGGAGTAAAGAATATAACAATATACTGTTGTTGAAAATTCTTTGAGGTTTTATGTAATCTTATAATACCATTACCCGTAAAAAATGTTTTTAACTTGGATAACTAAAAAAAAAAAAAAAAATTCTCATATAAAATTATTTCCATGAATATCGCAGTATTCTTTAATCAATCGCCATATGTAGATTTCGAATTAAAGCACACTAGTTTCTGAAGTACAGAAACGATCCCAACTTACAAACGATAAAGCGATGCATACAATAAATTATTGATTACATATTAATATCTGTCCCTCCGCTAAAACATTTAACTAAGAATAACAAACGAAATAAAAATGTTTTTACTGAACAGCATTATTATCCATGGAAAATAAAGCTAAAAGCTATCTATGCATATTTTGTAATGACTCATTACATGAATTCTTGAAGTGTAGATTTGCTTTTTCATTGCCTTTGAAAAAAAAGTGAAAAACGGTTATTGCTTTCGTTGCATAAGACGATCTAATCATTTATCGAAAATACGTAGAGCTTGCTTGGGAAAAATACAGGTATGAGTTTTACTTTCCGTTTTGACAAAAGAACATTCAATTTTTTTTTTTTATTTAAATGTTTGGTGGAGTGACTCTTTTAAAACAAACAATAAAAAATAAATTTGAATGTATCTTAAACTGAGTTTAATTATTGTTACAATATGATGAACTTCAATAGAATTCTGATGTTTGAGCTTTTTCTGTAAATGAAGGATTTAGCAATAAAGAAAAAAATACCATGATTTGTGCACTTAATTGTTAAACATGCAAAGTAATATTTTTTATTGATCATTTCTGTAACAGCTCTAAAAATCAAATAGTAACTTGCTTATTTGTAATTATTATTTTAATGTGATATTTAATGTTTGTCATTTTTCAGAAATTGGAAGAGAAAGCAACTTGAAGCACTTTTTTGTTGTTCCTAGACTCAAATAGAAATAGTTTAAATAAAACGGTAATTTCAGTTTTTTCCCATTCGCTTGCTACTATTTGATTTACTGATTGTTCAGTAGCGTCATACTCAGAAGCAACATGAAGGCTGCTGACGACAGACCACGTAATTTTGAATCTGTGTTAAGTAACGTGGACAACACTTGTCTGACACCTCCTCCTCCAAATTTCCACACCATGTCATGAGGGGAGAGACTTAGAGCTTTTACATATTCAATGTGTATCAGCCCCATTATATGTTCAAAACAGCAAAAGAAGTAAATTTTATGATTTATCAAAACTATGGGTTCTCAAAAATTAGCAACTAGTAACTGTTTAATAAGTTAAAGTTATTAGAAGTTATTGTGATACGTATTTTAGTTACCATAAACTATCAACTATTTAATATATTGAGGGGGGAAATGCGCATGAATTAATTAAAATAAAATTGTATCACATTCTCTGCTTTCTTTTTTTATATCAAATAAATGCAACACTGCATATGACGTAATTAAGAAAACTACTACCCGTATTTTTTTTTAAATCTAATTTTTCTCCTCGAGGAAAAGAAATTTTTACTTGGTATTCCTGATTTTACCATTTACCTAACATATACATATGTATCATTTTTGTAATAATATTTAATATACAACTATAATAATTATATTTCATATTGTATAGAGAGAGATCCGTTACACACATTATAATTTTCCCATAAATATAACTTACCTATTACTTTTTAGAAAATTTATTGCTTCAGAAAGTTTTTCACAGTTGTGATGCATTTTTAATACAGATAATGTCACCACAGATGGAAATCCCATCTAACATTACCTTCCTATCAAAAACTTCCTATATGCAAGAGGGTCTCCAGCACTCAATTTATTGACACACATAATAAAATAGATAATTGCCTGGAAAATAGGAACTATTAAAAATATTTCTCTAAAGTAATATATCATATGAAAACTTGGTTTATCTTTACCACTTTTCATGTCACCCAGGAGGTATATGCATTAACCCTTTATCCAGCAGGAAAGGTAGGTTCTTCAGTAGATATATATTCCTTTACACTTTAAAAAACTAACACAATTATTTTTACTACGCAAAATAATGAATTTTCAATAGTATACGAATGAAACAGAATAATTACAATATTCATTTTATATATTACTTTATATAATTAAAAAACTACATGGATAAATTTATCTAGAGTATATAATTCTGCTTGCATTGATAACAAGCGTTAATATAATCTGATAGAATATATTAGATATTATTTAAACACACCTGCAATAGAATCAAACATGTACCTTCTAAATTCATTTAAATCAAAATTATTATTTTCTATGTTTAATACCCTATTTGTAAAGTACGAAATAAAAACACCACAATTCATGCTATCAGTTTGCTTCAGATGAATAGGATATGAAATATGCCTATCTTGTTCTTCACGGAACAAAGTATTTAACGTTCTCCATAAATCTATTAATTTAGTATACCTACTTTCATTTCTGAAACCTAAAGGATCATAAAAGTATAATTTCTAGACATTTAACTTAGCCACATATAAAACCCAAGGACAAGACACATTAATGGGAATGAAAATGAATTCTGCATTCCTATGTTGGTTAAAATTAAAGAAGTTCGCAAGATTACCTCCAATTTCCAGAATTTGCGTGTGGTAACATTTGCCGCGAAGGAATCTCTACTTTGTATTGTTTTTAAATTGAATGCATCAATTATACTGTCATACGCCCATCCTTTATGAAAATTTGATTTTTTTTTTCAATAATACTTACTTCTTCATCAAATATATTACTATCTAATGATTTCACCTCATAAAAATAAAGTTAAATGTCCTCAATATGTAAAACTATTTGACTATAATTAGATAATTAACTAATTTGGAGTGTAAAAGTTTCTTCTTGACAGTTAAAGAAGACTATCTTGAAGCTTTCTTCTTCGATTTTTTAACTTTACTAGTACGTTTAAATGTGCACTACAAGTTTAAATGCTGATTGGGAGGTAACTAAATTATTTTCTAATTTTAATTCCCCATTTATTTCTGCAACTGATTCACATATTGAAACCATAGTTTTTAAATTGTTATTTAAATAAGATAACAGAGTAACCCGGATTAATTTATTTTGCGATGAGCAACTTAATATGGCAAGTAAAATATAATTTTCGTTATAATATTAATAAAGTATCAATTCCATTATCTATTCGACAATTAAATTTGCGCTTAAAATAGTCGGTTTTTAATTTATTATGAAACGACTCGCTATGTATATTCATATCGGTATATGCATTTGAAAACTGACGATATGATATACTCCAATACTCCGCCCTACCATAATAATTATCATCGAAATATTCAATGGTAGCAGGTTCCTTGTCAGAAAATGCAAATTTAAAATTATCCATAAAATTTTTAAATTTTATTGAATTTGTTTCCTCTAAAAGAACTGCCAAAAAAAAAAACCTAAATTTTATTCCTCATTTCTAAACTAGAAACAAGATTAGTTAACTGTTTTTTAAAGCACGATGAAGATGCCATTTGCAAAGCAGGTGTTTAACCATTTAACTTCATCTCCTAACACTTGTTTAAAAGCGGGACCTGTTGTTTTTATCATCGGTTATGATACAATTAAGATTTTAGTTGGGAACTCTTACTACTTTACTTATGTTGTCAAATAAACAATGCATATTTTCCATATCTAATTTATTTGTGATAAAATGTGCAATTGGATAACCTATTCCATATTCTTCAGGTACGATTAAATCATGCTCATTGGTTTTGTGAGTTGAGTCAATGCATAATATTTTATTGCAGTTTTTTAACATCATTCTTTTTGTTCAACTGTTTGTAAGCCAATTGCTAATGAATTATTTGGCAATTTTTTTTAAGCTTGTAGAACCTGAAAACTTATCTTGAGGTTTATATAACATAACACAGTTATAAGTTTTATATTACAATTTATTAACAATAATAATATCGACCGAAACAGCATCTCTTTTATGGGCAGTAAAAGCAATTTTAAAGGATTCACGTAATACCATAGGTTTTTGGTTAGCCAAAAAGGATTCTTTAACAAGATATTTATCTCGTTCATTCCTTATTTCTCTGGTACCGCTAACATATTCCGGTACTTAAGATTTCTTGATACCCATTGGAAGATTAGCTTAATTGATTGAAATTTTATATTTTGTGGCTTTAACTCATGATTATGCTTTGAAAAGTACTTAACAATGATCTTTTCATTTGTGTTAAGAGCAATAACTTGAGCAGGACATTCAGTTGGTGGTATTAAGCCTTTGACATATCTTCGACTAGTTTTCCTATTATATGGCTTTTATATCATGGGTTTAAGACATTGACAATTGTAACAAGAATAAAAGTTTGTTTTGCTTGTTTTATCAACAGTAAGTTTTTTTTTATAGAGGAAAAAGTTCTAGCTCTCTCATTTTCTAGCCATAATTGAAAACTGAACTTACTTCAAAATTTATTTCCTTTGTTGCCATATCTATTCTATGAACTTCTTTTCCATGTGTTAACGTCTGTTTTAAGAACCTAAATTTACAATTACTTTTAGGATGTGGTCAAGGATAAGGCAAAGCTGAATTTGATCGTCGTTTTGTATGTTTCTGTAATTTTGATAAATATGGAAACCTTTTTAGACAAATACTACATTCTAATACTGCTTTCCCCCTTGATTGATTCCTTTGTGGTCATCCTTATTTTTAATGGTGGAATATCCTTCGCAAATTGTATGGTGATTAGAAAAAGATTGTAAAGTAAAATATGTATTTTTACACGATATGCTGCATTTTGAATATACATTATAAACAAGAGCACCTTTAATGCGACTTCGTCTTTTATAAATAATATTCTCAAATTTATTCAAAATTTCATGTACGTTATCACGATCAAAATCTTCCTCCTCTTTAAAATTGGTATTGCTTTCAACTATATAATTTTTAAAGCATTTATTCTCGACTACTGATGATTGGGACACATATAATACTAAAGATTCACTTACCTTATATTTTTGTAATTGGTCCATTTCGTTCGTCAATTTTGATCCCTGGGGGGAAAAAACAATAATCGAGCAAATATGTTAAAAACCTGGAAATTTAAAATGCAGAAAATAAAAACACACATGAAATCAAACAATAAAAAAGAAAAGTAAATAATAAAAATATTACAACATTATAATATTAAGAAATTCTTAAATATCAAAACTAGCAATCGCGAACGAATACAATTTCACTACACGAAATCTCTTATGAGTGTAATATTGCTTGGCTCAATAGCAAGCCGTACAGTTAACTTGGCGATCTACAAAAAGAGGCCAGAAATAATTTACCAGCAACCATTTTATCATTGCCACTCAAAAAAGTGAGCATTACTTGTCCTAGTTCGTTCCTAAAACCTGTAAATCTCATTTTCTGAAAGTGATGTCATTCTAGTTATTTAAAATTGAGTTAATCGTTAATCACCTTTAATAAATTTTAATTAAGAAAGTTCTAGACAGTACTTCAGAGGGTGTTTCTGGTATAATTTTAATCTAATTACTTTAGTCCAGTCCTTTTCCGTTTTTTTTTTAAATTTGTGGATTCATCTCTTCGGACTCGTTTTCTGATTTAATAACTTAGAATTTTTCGTCGCCACCATCAGCATCAAAAAGTCATCTGTCAACTCATCGATATTTGTTGTCGCATGATTTGAATTTCTATAGCCTTGAAATTTGTGAGTATTTCTGAAAGTTAGCGAATTGCGTAATCATTTTGAATGAAGAATTTTTCTTGCCGTTTCAAAATTAATTATTCAAACGCACATTGAACGTTTTTTCTTTCACGCCAGATTTAAAAATATTCATGATGTTTAAAAACAGTTTCTGGAAACTTAGTTTTTGCTTTTATAATCTTTTTAATCACATTATATTAAAAATATTTCTGAATTGGGTTAATTCATTAAAATAAATTTATTACATTTAATCATATAAGTAATTTGTGTATTTTCGTTTGAATTCTTCGTGATTGTTTTTCAAAAAACTCGTATGAAAAAAGTTAATATTTACAACAATTTTACGTTTACTTAACATTGAACGTGTAAGTTACTGTACGTTTATAATTATTTTATGTGATCTATATTTTTATGTTCTATTATATGCATCCAAAATTGATTAAATTTATTTTAAGTGAAGTTTCGAATAGGTATTTTGCAAAATAATGAATTTACACTCACAAAGCCTTAGTTATTATAATTGTTGGAAATTTCAATCCAAAGAATCCACTTTAATGCCAAAACTTTTGGACTTTAACTTGCGTAAGTGAGATCAAAGAGTGCCACTCCCTTTCCAGAAAAGTTTTAATATCTGAGTGAAGAATGTGTACTTTTTGACTGTACATATGTTTATTATCATTGTAGCTTATTATATTGTTCATGAATAATTAAAATGAAATTCCTTACTTTCAATATAGAAAAATTTTGAATGTTAAAAACATTGTTTTTTTTTTTTTAAGAAATTTTAGTTCAAGTAAAGTACGAGGTGCCGTTTTGGTGATTTTAGCAAAAAAGTTGATGAGTTATTAAAAAAAGGTTGCTAAAGTAGTGATACATAAGAAAATGAAATAAAAAATGAACAGTAAAAAAAGTCAAAACCCAAATACATCCTGATGATGAAAATGGCAATTTGAAACATAATTGTTCGAAAATGTTAAGATTGTCGTTATTTTATGGAACAAATAATATTTAATCATTAATAATTATAATTTTAATTTATACTTATATTATATAACTATAAAATCTACTTGTAATATAATTATACATTTTATTAGTTATTTGTATTCTTATAAATAGTTTTAATTATAAATAATTTTTATTATTTATAATTAGGGCTATATAAAGGTTAATTATATATAACTATTAGTTATAATTATAAATAATTATTTTAATATATTATTTTAATTTATATTATATCAGAATATAAAGAATGAAATAAATAATTAAAATATATATTAAAAATATAAATTAAAGAAATTTATATAACATACAATAATGTTATGCAGTAAGATATATAGTAAAAAAAAAGCACTTCATTGTTTTTAAGAATAGTTCCACAACAAAGGATAAATTAATTCATCATTTCAAACCAAACATTAAAACTTAAAAAAAAAAAAAAAGAATTCCTTATCCATTCACCACAGTAAAACATGCATTTTACTCTAAATCACACACATACACACAAAAACGTTAATCACACTTTTCAAACATATTTAACTAAACAATTAAAGGACCCCACCAAGATGTACAGCTATCATAAAGAACAATAAATGATTTGAAAAAAAAAAATTATTAAAAACCAAAAAGAACTAGGTTTCATATTTTTAAAATATTGTGTGTGTTATTTTACAGAAATTGTCTGCTGCTTTGAATGAATAACTATCAAGTATTAAAAATACCATGTAACTCTTGTATAGAAATTTCCTGAAAGAAAAGCTACGAAAATTACCAAAAACTAATTCGCCAGATTGAACTTACCCTAAAATTGTCAGTTGCAAAGAGGCTCCTGATACTTCACATTAACCAAAATTTCACATGCCTTATTGAATAATAATATGCTGATAATGGTTTTATACCATACTATAGTATAAAACCATTATCAGCATATTATTAAAAATGTAAATTTTATACTATAAGACATAAATATAAGATAATAGTTTTATCCTTCTGACCATGAATAATGTATCCAGAATTTTAAGCTTACCCCTTCAAGATATGCCTTGATCATTTTAGTATATTGTAATTTTTTTGGTCAGAATATAAACATATAAAGGAAAATGAGATTGGAATGTGATTTAGCCCTTGCTCTTAGCTTCTACAGCATTTGTTGGAGATAAATTGCCAAATATGGCTACCTTTGCTTATTTTTGTTTAGGTATGACTATTATATATGGCAATTATAACTTTTTTTTTAGTTTTGTATTATCCATTTTAAGGCAAGTTATGTTTTATTATAAATATTTGTGTACTTTTTATTTTTGTTTCTAAGAAGTTTCTTTTAGTAAATTACTATATGTAATTTTTATTGCGTATTTTATTAAATATATTTTCAAAAGCTTCAGAGAGAATTTTAAGAAATCTTTTTCAACAATACAATCTAAGCATCAAGCTAGTGTAGTTATTAAATTTCATACTAATTCTAGAATCCTATCATGTGCTTTTCATTCTTGTACAGGACTAGAAAACATTTTTAAAATTCATTTTAATATGGTTTAATCAACAGATGGATTAATTTTATGGGAATATATGATTGTTATAATGTGAATATAGTTTGATTTGCTGAAGAATGACATAAAAGGCAATAACAGATCTTGCTTCTATTTTTATTGTGAAAAATTTAAATTTGTGAAAATGTTGATGAAGTTTTTAAAATTTATCGGATCCACAGGCAAGAAAGGTTAGTAAAATTCGTATTTCATTTAGCACTCTGCACAGTTGTGTGATTGGCTCTATTTCAAAAATTGTAAAATTTGCAACTTTTAAAAGTGCACTAAGAGTGTGGGCTAAACAGTAGATTTACCAAAAATTGGATTAATATATATAAATGATATCAGTTATCTCTAAGTTTTATGAATATGTGCAATGTATATTAGCGTCTCACTTATATTTCTTTGTAGATATTTGAGTTTTAATTCCTACATTAGTATTTTGTTTTTTTCTAGATAAAGTAGCTCAATAGTGTTGTAGTTTTATTATTTTAATAGAATTACTAAAAATAGAATTACAAGTTTATAAAAAAAATATATTTTTGAGCCAAATATTAACTTTTTATCAATATTTTGAAATTTTATGGAAAACTTTTTTGAATAAATTTAATGATGTGATATTAACTTTATACAATTATTTAATATTGATCTTACTTATATTTTGAAGTTCTAAATGAATGTCTGTAAATTACTAGAAATATTTGTTTTAATTAATGATAAAATGTAAAAATTAACATAAGATTATGTAACATTTTCATAGTTTAGTCAATTTTCTTTGAATTATAGATCTCATAAATATTAAAACTTTAAAATATAATTATATATAGAAGTTATATTTCAATTCATAATTAGAGCATAAAAAGGATCTACCATCTCTTCAGGAAATAAAAAAATGATATTAATGAAATATGCTGCTTATACAAATTTTGCTACTGTAGTTGAATTCTTTCAGGAATATGTTAAAAAAAAAAAAAAAAAAGCTTAAGAAAGGGAATTTAACTGTTAAATTATTTGTACTGATAACCCTTGGATATCGGGGTTTTGAAAAATGTCTTTAATTTCATGTACAACTAAATACCATTCCTTGAAATATGGGATTATTATTTTTTTTTTTATTTGTGTACCTTTTTTGGTTCAAATTGGATATCAGGTGCCCCTTAGTGATCGGTGACTTTTGGGACCAATAATGATTTAAATGTGGCGATTTATGTTATGGTGACCTTTAAATTTTGGTTAGCTTTTCATTTGTGGCGTCTTTACGTCACTACTTATGTAGAGTTACTTTGGTGACTTTTCTTCTAAGTAGCCAATTTTTTTAAGCAATCGCCAAGGGACATCCGATACTGAAACTTGAACCCGTTTTTTTTAATGACACAAACCTTTGGATCCATTGTAGATTTATTACAGTTTGACAATCACTCCCTACTGGCAGTTGATGATTGAACTGCTGCACATTTGTCACTTTTTTCATGTGAAGACATGACACTTCGATTACTCATTTTGATCAAAGGGCAACATATTTTTTTAATGAAATAATTTTGCTTACCCATGTTCATGAATAAAACTAATAGTCAAAAATTCATTAGTTTAAAATATAAGCTTGGCTTTATTAAGCATTTTGATGATGGCAAAATCAAAGCAAACATATGTAGGGTACTAGGATTTGGTGAGTCATTGCACAATATTTTGAACAAAGCCGGCAAGTACTGGGAAAAATGAAAAATGGAATGTGTATCATTGATTATTGAATGCACTAGAAACAGAAGTTCATTTGGTGATTGAAATAGAATATTTGCTTCTTATTTGGCTGGATGATGCTAATCAGAAGCACATTTGTATTGACAGAAATAGCAGAGATTAAAATTTTCTGCCTTTTTTTCATTGGGGAAAAAAAAAAAAGTAAAGTATCAAGTTTCTCCTGGCTATTTTGGTAAAAAAAATTGGCTAGTTATAAATAGGTTGTCAAAATTGTGATATGTAAGAAATGATGTCATGATGACAAAAAAATGACCAATGAAACAAAACCAAGTGGAAATAGAAAACAGATTATGAATTGATTGTTTGGTTTTATGAGATATAGAGCAACAAAAGCCATTATCACCCACAGATTATGAAAATGACACAAACAGTAAGGAAAGATTATGAAATTGGCTAATTTAAAAATTATTCAATGAGAATGTCAAAAATAATAATTTTATGGAATAAATTGCAATATTTTAATAATGGATTATATACACAATTATAAATAAATTAATTCATAATTTTAATAAACTGGAAATAATTTTATTTATTTATAAACTGGAATTAAAAATCAGGATGCTAGGCAAATGTGAAACAAATATTGCAACTCAAAAGATAAGTTACTGCTCTATTTCTCCACTTTTTATTTATTTTACCACTTTTTTGCATTCATTTCTTCATTAATTAAATACAAAGTAAATCGGAGATGATGTCTTTCATAATTTTGGTTTATTAAATTTCTAAAAGTTTCTATATGTTATACTACTAGTCAAATTGGGAGAAAGATTTTCTCTCAGAAATAAGCCATTTTATGTTAAATATTGTATGTATGTGTGTTTTATCGAATTTGTCAATTATAATTTTACAGAATTGATCGACAAATTCTGTAATTTTTTTTTGAAGTTAAATGGTTTTTAGTGCATCATTTGTATTTCATATTTAGTCCAAATGATTTATCTCAAAGACTCAAATATTAATGATTATATAAAATAAATTAAAAAGAACATTGAATTATGGTTTGGTCAAAAAATATATTTATGTAACTACATAATTTTTCCTTTATTGTTTGTGATTTAATGGAACATTTTACAATTTTAAGAAGTCCCTTTTTTGTCTTTTTATTTGTTATTCATACTTGCACTATGTAAGCAATTTTGCATTATTGCTTTGGTACAGTTGTCAAGTATTAATAATTCAAAGTAGTTTTTACTTGATTATCGGTAGGTAATTTAATCTGACTAGCAATAAATAGTTTTATTTGGTGTACTTGTTTCTAAAGGAATGTCTTTTGGTAGATAGTATTTCTAGGTAAGTTAGAGCAAATAATATTAATAAGAGGTAAAATATAAGTCACTGTTTAGAAGTTCTCAATATTTTGTTTCATTTTGAAAACAGTTTTTCTGCTCAAATTTTTTTTTATTTGGGATGCAACCTATGACTACCAATTAATAAAACAATATTTTTGATGTGTGTATATATTCTATTAAAAATATTAGCATTATTGTATGAGAAATATTCTAGTGTAATTAGTATATGTTTAGAGAAATCCTATGGCTCAATTTATTTTCTTCTTGAAGTAGAGGATTAATGAAATAAAATTTTAAAAAAATTATTGCTTGAGCCAATTATGAGTATTGATAGCATTATCTTAAAGAATTGGCCCTATCAATATATATATATATATATGAACAAATTTTACATATATTTCATTGTTTCTATATTTATAAAAAAAATTAAAAGGACTTACATTTTTTTATAGCATAGGGGATGTATCAAAACACTTTAAAAACTCTTGGAAGCGAGGGCTTCCATATATTCATATATAATACTCACATAAAATGTCTTTCTCATTGTTTTCTTTCGATGAAATATGCATTTGGTATAAAAACAAAGAATTTGCTTACCTTGTTTGGTTCTTAAACATAAATATTGATTGCTGAGAATATTTCTGCTTGACATTTTTTTAAGTTATTAAACATGTAAATTTTATTGATGAGTTTTAAAAATAGCATAAAAATCCATATCACTTCTTGATTTTTTCAGATTTACAATGTCTATCATTTGATAATCTTTATCTTTTGCTTTATAACTGGGGATTTATTTATAATTTTGGAGTTCTCTTTTATTGAACATGTTGTTTATTAGTTCTAAATATTCTGGAAAAATAAAAGCTTTTGAAATTTTTTACTTGCACCTTTTATATTAAATTCTCTTCTTGAATAAAATAATATATGTGTGTGCACATGCATGTGTTTATGAATTTTCCCTCTGAAAATTAGAGACCCTTTGTGCAGAGGTTCTGATACCGTGAAATGTGTCGAGGCTCCAAGTCCTCACATGGCGTGATGTTGTGGAAGTTTGTAGGTTTCATCTCAGGTGTTGTCCTCATCACTTGATTGAGGTCCAAAACTACGAAATCCGTTGCCAATGGCTCTTGTGCTGCTTATAAGTGTGATGTTAATGATCTATCGACCAAAAAAAATAAAATAAAAATAAAATATTTTTTTTAAAAAAAAATTTTAAGTGCATAAAATGATATGAATTGTACATTGATAAATTACTTTATTTTTGATTTATACTAGACAAGATGCTTATTCAACCCAATTAATTTTTGTGATAAAATTTTTAGCACAAAAAAAATGTGTAATGAGATTACTTAAAAGACTGCAAACTCTTTTTTTAAAAAAATGTTTTTAAAACTGTAATTGGGGATATTGTGCCATGTTTGTAAGAATAATGTTTTCAGATTAATGAAGTTTTTGAAAATTTAGTCATGAGATAAAAATATTTTATATCTGATTTAATTTTTTTGGTTGATTTTTTTTGTTCTCTGGTCATTCATTATTATGGCTTACTTAAAAAAAAGCTTTAGGGAAAGCATTGTTTCAAGTTTTTTTAATATCAGAGTGCATTACTGCTAAATATTTTTTATATTTAAAATATATGCTTCTAAATTTGTGATTTCTTTTTAATAGAAAAAAAATGTTAAAGCCTCGTTGTTGCTTGTCTTACTATTTGGTCATTTTTTTTAGAAATGGTGTCTAAACTATTCAGTTCGTGGCCATGGTAATGTTGTAGTCGCGGCTGGTGGTTTTTGTCGAATCGTGAGTTTTAGCCTCGATGCTATAAAAGACTCGCCGTGTAGCTGGAGCTGATGCACGTTAACTCTTTCAGGGGCGGTATATAAAAAACATTAAATTTTAGTTAAAATTCATCTGATATGCATTAATAAGGTTAAAAGGACGCAATATCAAGCGGTAAAATTAATTTTTATTTATATCCTGATATTTAAGACCCGGTATATTATACCACTGCCTCTGTTGGGCATCTTATTTGTACATTCGCTGCTTCGTAATCTTTCGAAGAAATAATAAATACTTATATGAAAAATATTATTTTAGTTAATTCAGGATCACTAAGCCCTTTTGGAAAGATTAGAATTTTATGATGTATTTTTTATTTCTAAGAGTGATAATTTGTGTGAAAACTTGTCATTTAATTTCAGGATAGTTTTTTTTATACATAAATAATTTTCATAATTTAATGATAAAACTATATTATAAACTTAATAAAACAAATTTAGTTGAAATACTTATACAGTTTTAAATAAAATAAGGCATATTTTTCATTGCTTAAACTAAAGTGATATTTTCTTCCTCACTTGTTTCTGAAGATAAATCCAATCCATCAGAAGGGACTTTCAAACAAAGCAAGTTTTTTCTCAATCGAAAGTCCCCATGTAGGCAGTATTTTAAAGATATATTTTAGAAATAAATGTATTTAAAATTTTAATTAAAACTAGATTATAAAGCTGCTTTAAATAAAATTTGAATTTTTCTGAATTAATTATGTATCCTGTTGTAAAAAATCTGAAACAATCACAAGAAGAAACGAAAACATGAATTCTTCAAAAGTGGTATTCCTAGATTTTTTACAGTTAGAAAGAATCATCTATTTTAAGATTCACACCTGGTGCTCAAACGCTGAGGGCCCTGTTCTTACAAAGCAGGTATCTCTTTGCTGTGTTGTTTCTTTTGTCAATGATATGCATTCGACAATGATTTACTACTCAGTTTACTTTGAATTCTTTGGTAAAGACTGCTGCTAGAGGCAATGAGTCCCTATTGCAAGCAGCTTATCTATTCTTATCTCATGTTAATACTTTATGTCCATTATCGTCAACAAGTCTCTCATGTCTATCAACGACAACAAGTCCCTAATCTGCTGTCACCTGCCAGTTCTATCTCACATGCTTTCAAAGGCTGTCTCTCCCTAAACTATTTTTTTGGCAATAGTTTTAGTTTTGAGAAATCCTTTAACCCCTGTGCTTTGGTTTGTTGTCTCTTGGTGGGCACTCACTACTTTGATAAATTTCTATTCCTGTTTTAAATTTCTTTTCTTCAGAAAATAAGTCCGATTTTTGCCACACCTGCTCTCGAAAACATGTTAATGACCTTTATCTTTCATTGTAACATAGTGAACCATCACATATCAGTCTGAATCGCAAATTTCAGTGTTGCCATCTGTTGCTTTATGTGGTCGGTGGTATAAATATTATATCACTTAGTTTGAAGTATGAAACCAATACTTTTGAAAATTTTATTTTCAGTAATTAGCAGTATTTACATAAATTTTCAAACATGTCGGTTGGGTATCTGATGAATTTAAATTTTTCAATTCATTTCAGAAACATTTCTGCAAGAGATAGAACAACAACTTGTTGGGAATTTTCCATAGATTCAAAGAAATAACTTTCATAACTATTCTGCATGGTTCTGCTATCTAATTTAAGTGAAGAAAAGTATAAGCTGTAATTTAAATGTAAATGTCTGGAAAAAAAGCTTATTTCACAAATATTTTTGGATGCCGAAGATGTGGTATAATAAATGTACCATCACCGATGAAAAGGTTAAATCTGCTTGGTTTCAAAGTCCTTCCGTGGAGGTGGTGTAGAAGTTTGGAGAAGAATGTGCCAACTTAGGTGTCTTCTTCGTCACTTGACCGAAGTTCAAAGTTTCGAGGTCTATTGCCAATAGCCCTTGTGTTTCTTCTAGTGTAATGTTAATAAAACCAATCAATCAAAACTCTGCAGTTCGTCATGTTAACTTCTTAACTGTGTGGCATATATTGCAGAAAAATGCAATATGGGATTCCCCCCGCTTAATTTTGTGCATTATATCAATTATAAAGTTTGTTAAGGCTTATCAATTATAAGTTGTTACTTTAAAATAATAATCGCAGTTATCTTTTTCCTGTTTGAATTAAAATGTAGGAAAAAATAATGGATTACACTTAATTAAAATGTTTCAATTATAACGAAATAAATGAAACACTATAGTAATTTTGAAGCTATATATGATAAACTAATGCCAAACTTAACACAACTATTATGAGATTGAATATAGGAATTTCATAAGTCATTTACAGTATGATTTATACCAAAACATGGCACTGCACCAGCCTAAATCACATTTTTTACATCATGAAGAACCTATATTGTATAATATTCTTCATCGTCGTCTGAATCGGGACATTGTAAAAAGAGAGAGAGATATCTTATTCGCATAAGATTCATGAAAAACTGTAATGAAAAAAAATCCGACTATTTATTCGAAATATCCATTCTTTTGGTGTGCATTTTAACTCTGACCACACTATTTTCTCTCTCCCCTGAAGGACAAGTACTGCTATCTATTGTGAAACGAAGGAATTGCATATATGTCTCAAATATTGCATGTTTGAGTTGCTCGAACATCAACTTCAATTGTTGGATTTGTGCGAACTGGCAGTGAGTTAAATGAATCTGATATAGTTAGTTTATTGTGCATTTAATTTGTTTCTTGCAATTTTAAGAAACTTTTTATCACTCAACTATGCAAATACAAACAAAAATACTTTCGGAATTGCTAGGAATTTAGTAGTAGTGCACAGCTTTTAGATCATAATTTTCTTGTATATCATTCATGATTAATTTTTGGTTAGTATTCTTGTCTTCAATAACATACCCCATTCACATGATGCAAATATCATATCACTATTGAATTTGGATTTCATAAATATTGTTTTATAATTTCAGAAAAATGTCTGAAGTAATACCTGTTGAAAACCGTATGGTACAGTTCCTAACTAGAACTTTACAAAACTCTAGGTAAGATGGTGCACTTGATTCACACCTTTTACATGTTGGGCACTTTTTCAAACTATTAGGTGAATCAGTTTAGGCACCCACCCGAGTATTTAGGTACACGGGATCGCCATCAGTTTAAAACTTGTTACCTAACCCTTTTATTGTTAATATTTTAAGTTAATTTTTTGATTTTGTAATTTTTCCAGAGCAATGTCAGAAGTGATACCTGCTGAAAATAGTGTAATGCAGTTGCTGACCAGGACATTATCAAATCGAAGGTAGGCTAATTTTGTAATTTGATTTAAAATGCTTATTCATCTCACTATGATCTATTATTCATTATTTATTCATTGCATTTCTTTTTTAAATGTTAAATATTCTGAAATTCAAATATTGATCTTAGTATATATATATCTTATTACAGTCCTTTTGCACCAAACCTATTTAGTTCTGCATGCAAACCGTTTAAAGGCCAGGTTTATGAAGATCTAAAGCATCAGGCTCAAGAAGCTGGACGGCTGTTTGAGGATCCTGAATTTCCTGCTGCTGATTCTTCTCTTTCTTATAGTGGAAATAGTCAACTTCCTGGTCCAGTACAATGGAAGCGCCCGAAGGTAATGCTTTATATGTTTGGAGAAATAAAAGCTGGTAAAATACTAAAAGTAGTTATTTTTTACTGCAAATAGTTTAATGGAGGAATCAAATTTTGGAAAATATGGAAAGCAATGATTTACTATTTTTATTTTACAAGAATATATATACTAAAGTTTGTGTTTCATAAAGAAGTCTTTTTTTTATAGAGAAAATGGCATCATAAAACTTATTAAAACTTTGAATTTTTAACAATTAAGTCTGGATCATAGGTGCACTTTTTGTTTGTCTTTTGTAAAAAATTCACTGTCACTCACTCACTCACTTAGATTTTTGAACAAATCTTAAAATGTTTTATATTATAAGAAGAATGAAATAAGGAAATATTTACATGTAACAGTTCTGAAACTTTCTTAATTTGACTAAAAACAATCGTAAAAAATAATAAAATCTGATTAATGTTTTTAATTTATTTTAATATTTAATGTAGTTTCATGTGCAGTATAATGTTGAAGCCTGAAGCTCTATATATGGTGGCTCAATAAAGAAGTCAAGACACTGGTTTTCTCACAGTTCAGCCTGTATTTTGATTCTTTAAAGTACTTAGTATAAGAAAACCAGATATAATGAAACATCAGGATAAGTTTTATCTACAATTAGCATGATAAAAAGAATTACAAAAGTAATTTCATACATTGAAATATATAAACACTAAAAATATACACAAAATAAATTTAAAAAAAAAAAACTCCGACACTTAGACTTAAAAAAAATACATATAAATATAAGAGCACTCAATATTTTGTCAGCAGTCCTTTATGTTTTATTACTGCTCTCAGTATTTTAGGCATTGAATCTGCAAGTGTTTTACAAAAATTCGGATCAATTTTAGATCACTCAAGCTAAAGTACATTTTTTAAAGTCCATTTGTATTTTTATAGTATGTTTTTCAAAGTTTGTTTTCCAAATATGCCCCTAAATTTTCATTCACATTTAGGTCAATTGATTATGGAGGTGTTTCTAACACATGGGCATTTATACAAAAGCCATAAGCGCTCAATATTTGCTGTATGTTTTGTATCATTGCCTTGATAACTGTTAATCTCCATAATCCCCAATTGCTCAGTACTTTGTTACAAACATTCTTTCATAATGTTTAAATACTTTGTGTGGCCCAATATGCCATCAAGTATGTGAAGTTTTCCTGGACCACTGGCAGACATGCAGCCCTAAACCAAGATAGAGTTGCTACCATACTCTACAGTAGCTCTTAAATTTTGCTCTTGATGTTCTTAATTTGGATTTCGCCGTACATAACATTAACCATCTGAGTGAAACAAATTAAATTTGCTTTCTCCAGCAAATAAAACTGTTATCCAAAATGAAAAGTCTGTATATTTATAAGTTTTTGTGAACTTCACTCTTTTCAATCTGCTGCATTTATTTATAAATGTTTTTACTTGCCTCTGTTCTCTGTAAATTGTTTCTACCAAATATCTGTATTGTTTCTGGATTAACTGTTTTATGAAGATATTGTGACATTTCATTGGCTAGCTTCAGAACACTAAGTTTAAGATTTAAAATGAATTGTCTTATCCACTGTTCCTCTTTGTTCAAATACGCTTTTAGTCTTCTAAATTTGTGTTTATTTTCAGTTGATTTTGAAATGTTTAATTATATCAAAAACAATAGAATGAGACCTGTTTACAACTTAATTTGACTGATTTTTCGATTCCATTTTCTTTCTTTATGATAGTTTGAAACGAATTTTCTTACCCTATTGATGCCTGTCCTCTTTCCCTTCTCATTTGAAGCATCTAATTTTACTAAACTCACAACAATGAATAAAAATCTAGCTTGAAATGCAAAATGCAAAATTTTAAATTGACAAATAATGCCAAGGTAGGAAATCTTGCTTTGAATTTCCGATAAAAAGGACAATATCGCCATCTGTCCGAGTTATTTTTTGACTCATTTATAAAATAAATTTCTTTCACCTTTTTTTTTTTTTTTAACTGAAATCAAAATTTATTTTTTTACCAAAAAAATTAGTAGAGAACCAATTTTAATAAAATATATACATAATAAAAATTATACTTTATTTTTTAACTATTTATTTTAGGCGATTAAATGCATAGTGTCTGACTTCTTTATTGAGTCACTGTGTATATATATATGTTTGTGTGTAAAAGGTAATGAAATTTCGTGTGATGAACACTATGAAAAAGACATATTCTCCTTTGAGATTCATAAAGTTCCAAGGTTTTGGAAGTTTGAATGTTTTTATAAGTATAATTTATAACCAAATATTGTGTAATATTAGACTTGTGTCTAAAACTCAGGATATTTAGATTAATCTGGAAAAGGTGGAGAAAATTTGTTTCAATTCAGAATTTCCTTTGAATTTTATTTGGAGTAAATTAAAATGTAATAATTATAATTTTTAGTTTTTTTTCTTCTTTGGTTTGGTTAAAATTTTACTATTTACATTTATTGTAACTTACTCTTTTTATTTTTTAAAGTTTTTTCTTTATGCTACTTTTTTTTCCAATTTTATTATTTTAAAACCTTTATTTTCTGTGCATTAGTACTCTTTCTCTCATGTAGAGGATATTGCTACATTTCTGTTTTTAATAAAAAGGCAGGAAAATCATAGTATTTTAATGTTAAATATGTATTTTGTTTTCCGAGGTAATTTTCTAGAGTAGGTTTTTTAAAAATCTTTTTTAATCGAATTTAATCTTTTTATTTTTTAAAATCTTTTTGCATTTTATGTTCTCTTTTCCTTGCTTAATGTGTTTAGGTATTTCTCTTTGTCTCTCTGTATATTTTATTTGGTTTCTTATATTACATTGTAGTCTTTTTGTATTTTGTTTGGTTTGAACTTTATGTAATTTCCCAATTTTTGTATAAAATTTTTGTGTGCAGAATGTTGGATTGTTAAACCTACTGATTTGTCAAAAGCCAGATTCAGAATTTATAAATGTTATGCTTCATCTTTATTTTTGGTTAATTTCTTTTCGTTGTTTTTCATGCCTAAATTAGTACTTTTTCATATTTTGAAGTTTATTTTTTTCGTATTTTTGTCATGTATTCTTTCAGATATTTTTTTTTTCTTTCTCAAAAGTTTAGTGTAGTAATTTTCTTTTTTTTCTATGCTTTTTCAATTAAATTTTTTACTTTATCCACAAAGTGTGGATATGAAATAATAAGACTGACGAGAATAATGAGACTACAGAAGTATGCATGTGTCAAATGCCAGCGACCAACAGCCATTTAGTATGAAGCTTTCTTTTTCGAATGCAGTACCTCTTGCTTCTGTTAGCAAATTTGTATAGTCGTAGTCTTTATTCACTTTTTTTTTTTTGCTGGAAAACTAAGTGTATTCTATAATTCTTGATCTAAAATGCTTTAATATCTTCAGCCCTAGCAGAATAATTATCTGCCTTTAAAGTTTCTGTAGACACTTCCATTTAACTCATTTCCATTTTCAACCTAAGGCCCCATCTTTTTAAAAATTCATGAAGATCTGGACTCATAACCTTGATAAATTAATTAATTTTGTGCATTAGTTTTAAAATAATTCAAAAATATAAACAATTTTATTAAAGGATCAAAAAAATTTATATAACCACTTGGTACATCATTCAGCTACCCATCTTAAATGCCACCACTTGAAGAGAATAAATTTGTATCTGGTTTAACAGCTTATGTATATCTTTCCAGACAACAAATTTACATAAAGCATACATATAGGAAAAGAAATGAATAAATTGGTCATTTGAATTACATAATTCTGCCTGAGGCATTTCATAATATCATCCTACATGAAACGAGGTAAAGTGATGAGAAGCATTATATAAATAAGTGATCAACATGTTTAAGTTATTGTTGCAGCAAGGGAAAAAAAATCTACAGGGATTGAAAGCTGTATTTGGAGAATCAGAGAAGTTAGAAGATATTATTATTCAACAGCCATCATGGCCACATTTTTTTGATGGAAGGATAGGTGTGTTGACTTGTTAAAAAAAAGAGTAATAAAAGGAGAGCAGGCAATCACAGAAAACAGGCACAGCCAAGCTCAAGGTTTGGTTAAATGTATAAATCATTATAGAAAATATGCTATGTTTTTGGTTTGGAAAGCATTGAAACTAGTACATGATCTGAAGGGTTATGCTTTGTGCAATTTATGTAAAATAGGGCATTTTATGAAAGCATCAAGTGTACTCATGAAGCAATGTTTTAGATGCCTATAAATGTGGGCTTAAAAACATCCTTTCTGAATGATTGCTCCCAAATACTTCAGTAGTGAAATAGAAGATGATTGTAATGTGGACAATAAGGTTGCATCACAAAATGATCATCTGTCTGAAGTTAATTTTGAGACTTAGAAAGAGGATGAAATAGTGGTCCCTTTAATACAGATATATTAAGCAGATAAGAACAAGTAAGAAAACATAGAATAAGTGCTCAAGAAGGTTTAGAATAAAAGAAAATGTTTTCTTTGCCTGTGATTCTAAATCTTTATTTTCCATATCTTATAAAGTTGGTGACACAGGGAAACTATGAGTACTTGACATCGACAAAACATGAAGTGATCCATGAAATTTATTAGGGGTGATATTAGAAGCTCAAAATAAAAAATAAGGAAGCAAAATAAGGAAAACTTACATAGTTGCATCCCAGAAATCAGTTCACAATTTGTGAAAACAATTTTTTTTCCCTCTAGAATATGGGTTTTAATTTTTTATATGCAGTGGCGGCTATTGAGAGGGGAGGGGGCAACTGCCTTCTTACTTTTTTATGGAAATATTAAAATTTTTATTCCATTTTAGCATCCTAAAACTAGGAATTATAAACAAAACATTTGTTTATAATTCCTGTTGTTATATCACTTAATTATTTTTTCTTTCATTTCTTTATTATTAACAAATTTACTGAGAGGAAATATGCATAAAAGGCAGTGCCATGGAATACTCCATGGTTGGTTAGACACATGTCTCATGATTTACCGCTTTGTAAAGCACCACAGAGAATAGTGGAGATTCGCATAAGGTGTGGCAAGTGCCATGAAGGGTAGCCAAGGTGTTGAATGTGTGGAAGTCAGTATCAAGTGAAAATAAAAACACTTAATATTGTTTAAAAACAGAGGGACTAAACATATGACTCTGAGAAGCTTATTTTATATTGCATACCTTTTTTGTGTAATATAATTAACTGTATTTTCTTTCAATGCCTAATTAAATGTTATTTAGCTCAAGTAATTTGTTAGAAAACCTTTATTTTCCCTTGCATATTTTGTTTTATAATGGGATATAAAACAAGGCCTTAGAATAAACTCACTGGTTGGATTTTGCAAAATTATCATTTTTGTGTGTTTTTTTAAACAAGCCATACTTTATTTGATGAAATTATCAATCATTTTTGTTTTGTCGAAATGCTTCTATTTAATTGTAATACATGTGTAATATTGTTCCATAGATGAAAGCTGTATTTTATAGTATTAATCAAAATTTCAAATAAAAAAAAACAAAAGTAATTGCACACTACTATTACAAGTATACCATGATAAGTTAGTATAAACTATCAATTTTTACTTCTCTGTCCAAATTGACTGTGAAAGTAACAAAAACTTATCATTTCGTAGTTAAATTTTTAAGCATGCATTTGTGATTTACCTCCTTCAGCAATCTCCAACCCTCATTATTTTTTGTTGTTTATAAAATTTTTACTCTTCCATTTCTAATTCCCAATTGCCACCATTGTTGATATATAACTGTTTTATATAAGCTCTAATAATAAAATTATTTACTTTACTTAAGGTCTTTCATTTGACAAGACATGTCAGTCCCTTATTGAAATTTCGTTCAGGCTACATTCATATGGCTTTATTGACTTTTTAACTGTAAATTATAACATTGCTATTTGCAGCCTCTTGTACCATAGTGTCCAACTAAAAACTATTCTTTTGACTATAGCAACTGTTCAAAAAACAATCAGTCAAGGTATCTATTACATTTGCTATTGCGAATCAGGAATTATATCGACTCGCCATTTGATAAATTTTCAATTATTTATATCATTTATACTGGTTTGGTTTTATTAACGTCAAACTAGAAGCAACACAAGGGCTATTGGAGATGGACCTTGTAATTTTGAATCTCATTTATACTGGGGATAATATATAATACCCTACAATTGTACTTAATCACCAGTTTATTACATTTGCCTGAACATATATGTTAGAAAAATTCCCGTGATACATGAATGCAGTTATAATTTTCATCTTGAAACAATGCACCTCAAGTGACACTCAAATAAATATAAAAATCCTTCTTTCTATTTATAACTAATTCATGGTGTGCAAGATTCAACTTTCCAGTTCTTGGTTTTGTGAAAAACCTTTTTGATGTTTAATTTGTTATTGAGTATTTTTTTGCTCAGGAAGTTAAGTAACGTATTCACTAAACTAATGTTAATCAATCATCCTTTATTGTGTAACTAATGATTTGTGCTATGATAGATGTGTAAAATGGTTATCAGCTTGATAAGTTTTACATTACCAAAAAGATGTTCCCAAATTTAAATATATGATTGAATATTTCTTATTTTAAAATAAATATTTATTATTTGAATTTTGTGTTTCTTATGGCATAGGGCATAGGAACAGCTACCATCATTCCACATGTTATTATTAAAAAGATTTACATATTGTAAGAAAATATGGTAAACATGAATTAGGAAATAATCTATCTTGTATTTAGATATTATAATAAATTTTAATATTATTTGAAATATTATACAAGTCTGTTATTATAAGAATTATTCGGTAGTTGTTGCAACTTTGTGAGAGTTATTTCAAGCAATCCTTATGCTATCGTGCTATTAAAAACTATATTATTAACTTAAAAAAAAATCACCAATAATTTACTTTATGTTTTTATAATGTTGAAGTAATAAAGAACACAGTAACTTTGAAAGGTTGCAGTTGGTAAAATCAAAATCTTGTCTCTTTTTACTTTCACTAACAACAAGAATCAATTGCTTAAGGAGTGCCAGTCTAGTGGGATCTTTACTCCATGTGAATTATGCCATGAAATTTTTCAGATGTAAAACAACCATTTTACTTATGTGCATTAACTCATTTAATTTTACATAAATAAATTAAAAGATAGAGAAGAGGAAGAATAGAAAAGATCATATTGCTATAAGGTAAAAATGTTTTTTTATTAATTTTTAATTAACATATATCTATGAAATTAATAAATATATGGTTTTTTTTATCTTATTTTATATTTCCTTTTTTTTTTTTTTACCCCTTCACTCTACTTAAAGATCGGAATTGATAGGAGAAGGAGAGCATTGTTTTTAATTGATATTTTTTTATTAATATACATTTGTTTTTAAGATTATATAATCTTATTTTTGATGAGGAAATTATAGGATAGGTAGTTTACATTTTCAATCTGTAAGATTCAAGATATACATAGTGGAGAGGGAAATTGAGGAAGATAGAAGGGGTGTTGATAATGTGGACCTTGCAGGTGTCTTGGTTGTCAAATGAATTTCGATTGTTTGAGCTGTGGTTGGGGGGATTGGGGTAAACTACAGATGTGGTGCTATGTATTGAAAACATCTGTTCATCAGCTGTTTATGCATCAGATGAGTTGAACCCCCTTTTTTTTCTGAATTGGTGGATAGGGATATTTATTGCATATACATTTGGGAGGCAAGGGTTTGAGTTGCAATGCATAGGGTTATGATGGGATGGAAATAATTGTTACAGGATCGATAAGGTAGAGAATGGGTACCATTATTGTGTGTAAAAATAAGATGGGCTCTAATTAGTGGATTTGTGTGGTTCATTAGTGTAAAGTAGAAGTGCCTGGATAGATAGTTATATGTTTGATAATTTGAGGTCTGTGTGTATTACTGGATTTCTTGCATACCAGGGAGAGTTAATTGTAATATGAAGGATTTTGTTTTGAAGAGTTTGAATTTTTTTTAAGTGGGTTGTGCCCTCATACAGGGGATGCATAGAGAAGAATAAGTCTTATTATTTGTTTATAGAGGAGGGTTTTATTAGAGAATGTTAGTATACAATGTCTTCCTATTAGTGGAAAACAGTCATGTATTTTAGCCCAGCTTTTGTCCATTATGGATTGGATATGTTTTCTGAAAGGGAGTTTTGAGTCCTGGATAACATCAAAATATATTTTACCTCAGAGTCCCAAGAGATATTGGAGTGGAAAAATCTGATTTTTGTTTCAGGGGATGGGACTGTCCTTTATGGAATATAACAGCTTTTGTTTTATTGGTATTTACAGCAATTCTCCATAAGGTAATCAATTTTTGAATATTGTTGAGGTGGGTTTGGAGTTTTTTTGATTATTTTAATGCATTCACTAATGGTACACATTTCATGTCTTTCAAACATTTCAGGAAAATGTTTCTTTGAGGTGTTTTTCACGATTATATCTATATGTAAAATAAAGGGAATATACAAAATGGCATGTAACTCAATTCTTGTTTAAGTTCATTTTTTGTGTATTTTTTATCAAATTTACTTTATTTTTTTTTATGTTAACCCTTTATGGTCAGAAATGAAACAAGTTCTCAACAAGGATCCTGATCACAATGGTTACAACTGAGCCTTACTGGGGTAGCAGAATTCCCCCCCCCATGTGTGCTGATGAGTTTAACTTGCTCATCAACATTATCCTTCTTTATTTGAGTTACAAATAATGCCTACATACAAAATTTAGGTAGTTTGTTGGCATACAGACGACAGTACAGGTAGCATGAAATTTTATGCATAATGAGGGAAAATGTTCCTTATCTAGTCATTTTTTTGTAGGATTATTTTTTCTTATGTATTTTGGTTAGAGTTTATTTCTGTAATGCCTCAAAAAAGAAATGGTAAATTTGAAGATGAATATGTTTTCGGAAATGATTTTGACAGTGTATAAAGTTTCGAGCTTGATGAGGAATTTGGCAATACTTTTCAAGCTCGGAAAAAGAATCAAGTGATGACAATTTCTTATGTGTTATTATACAATGATGCAATATTAATGCAAGTTCTCAAGCTGACACTGTCAGATATTTGAAAATTAAACCTATTTATTTGGTTACTGTTATTTTAAGACTATCATTCTGCAGCTTTCCTGATTATAATCCTTCAACACAAAAAAGAAAATTAACCTGAAGATGTGTGGTATATTACAGCAAACTTGAAAATAATTAAAAAAGAATTCAACAGAAAGCACCCATTTATTGCAAAGACTGTAATGTTCTATTATATGCATTTCCATATTTTAAAGTGTATTGCAAATAAAATATTTTTAGGTTAATATAATTAAAGTTACATAAAGTTTAAATTTAATTATATTTATTAATGTATTTTAATTTAATATTTTATAATATTTTTATAAACTAATATATATAATTATGTGGTGCCCGATAGGCGTCCTGGGCCCACTAGTACCATCTGCAGACACCCCTTGGAAGCAGTCAGATACTAGATGGAAGATAACAACAATGATGCATGACGAAAGACAATTGCTTCTTTAATTATAATGATGAGGACTTAAGATGAATGAGTTTCTTTTTATTTTCAAATGTGTTGTCGTAACAGTTTATTGTATATTTTGGTATTTACTTTGTGTTTTCTTCTTATATTAATAAAATAGTTAGGCTCGATAATCGTATTTCTTGTTGGCCATCACCCACAAATGCTGTTTACTGAATTGTTTAAAAGTGGAAGTAATATGAGTAATTGTTTTTAATATTACATTAACTGTGTCAGAAAAACAATTCTTTAAAGGCTATCTTGTAAAAGTGAGTGAGCTATCTGCAGTGCTGGTAGGAAAGAGTAACATCTTCGGGAACAATTAGTGTGTGTGGGGGGGGATGCTGCTTTCAGTGATTGTTTGATCATAACACTGTGCATATTAAGAGAGCAAAAACTATTGATTCTCCAAACTGTCAAAAGGTTAATAAAAAAAATTTGTTTCTGAGTTTTAATTGATATTAGTTTCTTTTCAGGAATTTTTAAAACTGTACCATCTATTTGCACCACATTTTTGTCATCTGTTATTATTTCTATTTTATGGTTAAATATGTGTAATTTTTTTTCTCAAAAGTTTACATTTGAGATACAATTTGTATTTAATGTAAAATAGTTTTCCTCTGTATATCTTGTAAAAACTGATTCTTATAAAACTACTCCCTTGTTTTATGATAAATATTGATCTATGTGAAGAAATATTTGAAAATAAAAGTGTCACATACTGTTCAAATTATGCAAGTTGTGTCACTTAGTAAAAAAGTGTTTAAGGTTCAACATAACTAAGTAATGAAAATGATTGTCTCATTCCTTAAATATTTGTATTTACTTTTATTTGCTGAGATTAGTTTAGGAAAAAAAAAGTTCTTTGAAATATTTTTGTCTTGATAAGTAATGAAACATTTCTAAATAAATTATATGAAAATTTTAGAAAGTATTGAAATAATTCTTTTATAAATGTGTATGATAAATAAAAATGACATTAATTACTTAACATAATTAAAATCTAGTTCATATTAATGTTTTACTCTTTTAAATATTTTTTGTTTTATTATTTTTTTTTTTACATGTTCAAAATTTGTAATTATTTTGTAAAATATTTTTAAGATTGTTGTGTTGTTGGCAAAAAATGTGTTCTTTTACGATATGCTACTGTGCATTTAAATTCATGATAAAAGTATTGATTTTTACAATTTTTAGTTTTTAGTACACTCTTTTCAGGATTTTAGATTGCTTGCAATTTTTAAGTTTGTTGTATTCACTTATAGTAATTGAAGTTCTTTAATCAAGGAATCTCATTCATCAGTTCTGCATATTAAAACAAAAAATATCTTATCAACTTTTCATATTTGTTTATATTGATTCACGGACTGATTGTGTTTAATTATTAATCAGCACATACAAAATTAAAAAAAATGTAAATCTTTCTGAACATTTATTTATAATGTTTATATAAAAATGTTTAGGTATATATATTTATGTATTTCCTAACGAATGAAATAATTTTCTTGAAGCATTTCAAATTCCATTATTTATGCATACTTTTCTTAAAATCACCAATTTGGGTTTTGATAATGTAAAACATAATTGCAAATTTTGTAAACTGTGTATTTAAGTACTTTTCTTCATTTAATAAATTTATTTCTGCCTTCATTTTGAAGTATTATACTGAAATTAGTTATACCATTTTAAAAAGTGGATTTATATGTTTGAACAGTTTTTTTTAAATGTAGTTAATTTTGTATTTGAATATAGGAAATACATGAAAATCCCAAACTTTTTGTTGATGGTGCATGCAGTTGTGATGTTATTCAAGGAATGTTAGGAAATTGCTGGTTTGTAGCTGCTTGTTCATCCCTTGCTCAAGAAAAAGAATTGTGGAATAAGGTAAACTATAAAAAATCATTTGTAAAAAATATATATGAAACTTTATTTTAAATTATAAATGCTTTTAAACTACTGCTACTTTAACTGTGCTGTCTGTGATAAATTTAGTATTGTTCAAGAGGCTGAAATACTTTATGGAATTATTCAGTGTTTAAAAGATGTGAAATGAGCACATTATAAGAATTCAATTAGGATGTATCATTAATTTGGAGAAAGTAAAATTTTTGTTCTATCATTAATTGGACTTTGGGTGCTGTGATATAAATTTTTTTCATTGGATCTGAAATTATTTCAAATGTTTGGTAGCAATAAAAGGTTTTAAAGATTATGATAAATCATACTTTAAAAAAAAATCCTTGATCCATGATGTAACAGTAGCTATGTGAATATGGAAATACAGATTGAAGAAAATCAAATTAGAAATTCTAGCTTTACATTATAGGAAGTGACATTAGTTCCTAGACATAGGACATCCTATCTATTTTGTTCTCAGGAACTGAATAGTTTACATAACAAGTGTTAATCACAGTATTTGAGCTCTTCAAAAAGTTTTGTGAAAGTAGAATTGCAATCTGTTTAACTGTTAAAAATTACTTCTGCACTGAAGGCTTTTTAGTGTGAAAATTTAATTCCTAAGGCATTTCTCTCCTTGACCCTCAACCATTCTTAATTAACACAAATTTCCCATGGTTATGTGTTTTTTGTTTAAAAGGTTTATCATAAGTTTATCACTCATTTTGCAGGTTCATTTAGATATCTATTGCTGTATGTAATTTTATGGATTGATGTCCCAGGTAACAATAAATACAGATAAAATTATATGAAGAATGATATAAGGCGTAAGGTTTGTTGTTGAAGGCGCTTTTAACTATCAATATATTTTGATGGGCCTCTCTCAACCCCATTGTGATTTTTTGTTCTTTCTTTGATGCATTTTATATCATTATAAATAAATTTACATAATTCCTGGATACTAGATAGTGTATCTTGCCATTGGATATCACAGGTGTTCTTAAAACATGCTAATAATAAAGTTACTCAATTATGATTTCATTGCTCCTCTCTAGTAGCTTTTATCAGTGAATTGCAAGTTTTGATATAAAGAGTTTATATCCCAGGAATATATGTCAAGTTACTTTACAGGAAGCTTAGAAGACATTATAGTTGTTTTCATTAAGTACTAATTGGGTAGCCTCTGATGAAGTTGTTTTAATCTGAAATATAATTCATTTATTTATATCATTATTATTTACCAATGGAGTAACTTAAATTATAGTTTGATAATTCTTTCATGGTGTTTTAATTTTCATAAAGATATGCTTATTACATCCTAGGACTTTTCCTATTTTTTTGTAGAACTTGTCTATACTTGAGTAGGATACTAACTTGAGTCCCTTCTTTACTCAGGGGAATATTTAAAATTAAACTAATAATATTTTATAAGAGTACTTTAGTATAGATTTTTTTATAATGAGGAACAAAGGAATGAATAAATATAATGATCTGTGAAAAAATCTATGGAGATTATGACTCTGGCCTCTGTAATTCTCTGAGAATCTGCTGTGGTTTCGTTTCAAACGTCACCTGTGCAGAGTCTCTATGTGCTTTGTAACAAGTTACCTTTGGCTTAGCGGCGCCTGAAACTGTCGCTCTATTTTCATTTCAAAATGTCATCTCTTTCATCCCACCCATTGAAGAATATTCATGTCAGCCCATCTTTGCGGAGATTGTACGGTGCTCGGCCTTCTTTCATCCGTCCTTTCTCTAAGAGGGTGAAGGAATTCACTGAGGAACTCGGCCTACATGACTTGGGTGTTCAGCAGCGAAATTTTATTAAATTTCCTCCTTGAAATATGCCAAGGTTGGTATATCATATCCCCTTTTCTGCATACAGCAAAAGCAATACATCCCCAATTGTTTTCCAGAGTATTTTTGCCTTCCATTGCAGTCAGTATATGGATTTTTTTTCCATTTTTCATGGACAGATCAAAAGGAACTGGATATCTCGGCTGTAGTGTTGTTTTAAATGACATCAGGCACAGTTACCAACTCGACACTTCCTGCAGTGTCTACACTGCTAAAGGTGTTGCCATCTATTGTGCTCTCAGATTAGTTGAGAAATCTAGTTGCCGAAAGTTCGTCATATATATTGACAGCATGAGCGTCCTGGAAACATTAGTACATCTTGACGATCATAGTCATCCTATTGGGGTTGACATTGTGAACATTATTTGCCATCTGTATAGCAGGGGTTATGTTATAAAATTCTGCTGGATACCTAATCATGTTGGTAGTTTAGGCAATGAACAAGTGGACTCAGCTGCACATTCGGCAACCAATCTTCTGCAGCTCACAGTCCCACTTGAGGACTTACGACATAACATTTTAAATCTTATTCATCAGACATGGCAGGAATTGAGTAGTCTACAGACTAATAACAAATTACACTCGATTACACCTGTCTTTCCATTGTGAAGAGCGGATGTCAGATTGTCTCGTCTTCGCATTGGACATACTTGATTTACCCACAAACATCTCTTGTTTGGGGAGGTTGCTCGCGAATGTCCTTCCTGTCATATCCTTTACTCTATTCATCATATTTTAATTGACTGTCTGGTATTTGATCATCATCACTGGATTTTTTTTCATTCATGAGCTTTAAACCTATCTGACTTGGTAGGAGAAATCCCCACCATAACTTATTTGCTTTTTTACAGCATATTGGCCTTTTACACCACATTTGAATTTTAACTTTTTATCTCCTGTCTTTTTGTGTTTGTCTTGTGTTTTTAAGTTCTTTTTTTTCTAATCGAATTTAACAAGTGTTTGGCGCAGCATAGCCTACATTGGCTCTTGCACCAACCCTACAGTCACTCACTCACTCTCTCTATGGAGAATAATAAATTGTCAGGAGCCATACACCATGATGCAAAGATATGCCACAGCTATATACTGGGAAGAAACTTTAATGAAAGTAGATGGAGAAAAAACAAACAATCTAAGTTTGCTCACTGTTGTGCAGTTAAAACAATTGTGTGTAAAATGCTCTAATTGATATATCTACCATTCTCTTTTTTTAAAGAGGGCCAAATGCTCACTCTGTATATATACCCTATCCTGTGTTTATTTGGATTGAACATTGCTAGATGGATGGAATTAAAAAAATTTCAAAAATCTGAAATGGACTCTTTTTATCGCCTTTATGAAAAAATTGCTATTGGTTAATTAATAGACATTTGTGAAATAAATTTAGTTTATATAAAAAAAAAAAACTTAGATCTCTTGGATGTTCCTAAAATCGTAATCTTGTGATGTATTCATTATTCGAGAGCTCTGTTGCAAAACATACGCTCCCCTTCCAATTTTAGTATTATGAATTTAGAAATATTTGGAAAAAAACATCATAGAAATTTTTTAAAAAGTTGTAATTTCAAGAGAATAAATTAAAATCTTTTTTTAAAAAAAATGATTCGAAATAAATAAATAAACTAAAAAGGCTTTGAAACACTCATCATCCATAATTTCCAAGTACCAAATTTTGTGGATCATTTTTATTTTTATCCTATTTCACCTACACATACAAATTTATATATAAGATAAATTGATTTGGCTCAAAACAGAAAGTGATGCTTTATTATTTAACTGATTTCAAAAAATTAATAGTGTGAAAAAACTCATTAAAATGTGCATCTTTAGTGCAGAAAATGTTTAGGGAAAAGTTTTATCTTCTTGAAAACAGTGAAAAATAGTGAAAGGGTTTTTTTCAGGGGGGAAAAAAAGAATGAATTTTTTTTTTCTTGATGTTAATATTTTTACAGTTCCTTCAACACACTTCAAGGAAGCATTCTAAAAAAATCTTTGAAATGGTACGGTTAAAGTTATATAAGGATTTGTATAAGGGACAAAAACAAACAGACTTCAAATTTATATATAAGATCTCTAGTACATTAGACAAGATAGTGGTATTGAAGGTTGCTTTAATTACTTTTATTTTTTAGTATTGTGAAATTAATTTTATTTACCTTAAATAACTTCTGCAAAGTGGACATTATATTGATCTGGCTGACCAGGAGTTGTTTTTTCACACTTGCGATATGAAAAAAATATTGTTTACTGATGATGAGTAACCTATGAGCAATAAACTATTTTTTACTCTGTCATTCCCATAGTTATAGTTCCTTGATACCTTTTGGCCTACTTCTCTGTTTTAAGCATGTGTCTGTTTTAGCTGTATTATAACAAAGCATTATATTATAATCACAGGACAAACTTTGAGGTGTTTTGCAACTTCTTAAAACAAAAATGTTGCAAGAAAACGAACATTATGCAACAGATTTATTGCTGTAATTAAGGGTAAAGAAAGCTAACCAAATATTGATTTTTGTAGTTTATTTTTAAGTATTATTTTTATCTTTATAGCTTTATATTTTCTTAACTTAATGGTTATTTTACAAACAGAGGATTTTTAAAGGGTGTTTTATACTTTTGTGCATGGTTGTAATATATTAGAATGTCCACAGTTTAAAATAGGAAACTTTTTATTCCCAACATTATAAATTCAAAAAGGTCTTTGACATTAGTGTTTTTAAATTTCGTGTTTTATATTCTTTTGGAGGTGTTACCATTTTATGCTACATAAAATATGAAACTTCAAAATAGAGCAATAAACTTTGTGACAGACTTTACCTCATTACTCTCCTTCCAGTTCTAAGTAACAGAACAAGGAAAATGCAATATTTACCCACAAGAATATAATTTTTTTTTTTAAAGAACAATATTTTCAGTTATTTACAATTAAACTTCAATGCATATAACTATATAATGCATTCAATGCATATACAATTAATGTAATAAAATGTGTTACTCTCTAATCTTTAAATCAAGCTGGCTGTTTTATAGTATGACCAAATTGAGTCTTTTTTTTTTTTTTTTTTTGAAATCTGTTCAAATGGTTTGTCTTTTACAAGGCTTGGTGTTTTCAAAACAGTTCTTGTATTCTGTTGTTTATAATCTGATTTAGTGCTAAAATCTATGAAGATTTTAAAAATATCAATAGGTACGTTCATTTCTGTTCTTAACAAGAATTTAAAAATATATATCTATTCTCTTTTAATGAGAGTTGTAAAAGTCCTTCATGGGGGGGGGGGGTTCTAGTGTATATTTTTAGATCCTTATGTGATCAAAACATTCCGAATATATTTGTGTTTCACTGGTTTCGGTTTAAGGAACCTCATATGTTTTTGAAGATGGTTCATTAATGTTTCACTTGACGTTTGCAATTATGTTATGCTGAAAAATTTATCTGGCAATTTGGAACTTTAACTGTAAACCATATGAGCAGTTGAGAAATTAGTCTTCTTGAAGAGTGGCATGTAATCTCCACAAAAGGATCAGTAATATGTCCCTCCATGTACTGAATTATGTACTTTAATGACTGTTTTATGAGTTCTGTGCATGTGCTCCACTTTATCACTACACTGAGAGTGATGAGCTGTGGTGTGTTATGTTTAACATTGCAAATTCTTGACAGATTTCTGATCTTCTCTAGAGGAACAACTTCCAACCAATTGGTATACCTATAAATGCAGGTTAGGCAGTAGACTTTGGTATTTGAAGGTGGATAAAATTTTATAATATTAACATGCATGACATTAAATCTTTCAGCAGGTTTTTCAAAAAATTGGAATTTTGATTTTGTGTGTGTTTTTATTTTGCTTTTTTGACAATTTATGCATGCAACTGTCCAAGTTTGAATATCTTTTTTCATTCTTGGCAGAATAAATATTTATATATTTTGTTTACAGATGCTTTTTATTCCAATATGTGCTAAACCATGTGTTCAGTCAAAAATTTGTCTACATTCCTACATTTGCACTTAGGAATGAATGACCTAATACTAGATACTGAAATATCACACTAAAGCTAATTTCTACATGGGAGTTCATGTTTAAAATTTTTTTAAAGAATTGTTGCTTTGTTTTAATTCTTCCAATTCTTTATTGCATTCATGGTACTATGAAATTTTATCTTTGTCAATTTAAGTATGACTTCCTCTATTCTAGATAAAGCATTAGTAATGTTGTGTAGCTGTCCTTTAATTTGGTGAATATCAGTAGAAAATTCAGATATGTACAGAAGAGGTCACAGTTGTCTGGTGAAACTTCATTCTTTTTTCAACATGCATGAGTTATTGGTTTACGATCGGTTTAAATTATGTAAATTCCATCCCTTTAAAAGGTATTTGAAGTGCTCAATGGAAACATATATGCTTTAAAGTGTATGATTGTAAGTGCTGTAATTTTTTTGTGGTTTTTTTTTTTTTTTTTTTTTTTTTTTTTTTTTTGAGAAAAATGCGACCAGTTATTAATTTAAATTTTCAAATTCAAATACAGAACCTACAGTCTAATCTGAGGTACCTACGTTGAGAGACTAAGGTAATGCAGAATTTAAGTAACTCAATAGAGAGTGACATTTATTTATACTTGTGTGCATTGCTTAAAGCTTTTTAACATTTCAATAATCTCTTTCCATTGTTTTTCATCTATCTCTTTGGTACCTTAGCTGTTTGTGTAAGATTGACTGAGTTTTTGCTGTATTTTTGTAGACAATGTGATAAAAATTTAGAATTCCAAGAAAAGTACTGTAAATTTCCCCTTTTCAATAAAAGCACCAGTATCTCTTTATAATATATATATGTTTTTTGCTTTTTTATTTCAACAGAGAAACAAAACTTAAAATATGTGTGATGCTTTGTTCTAAAATCAGAGATGCTTTTATATAACATCTCTCCCAAAGGTTTTCGTTGAAAGTCGCAGTATATTGCGCTATAATTAAAGTGGTTTTTACACAGTACTTTCTTACTAAAGAGTTTTCAAAGGATGTTGTACGCTGCCCTATAGTAAGAAATAAGAAATGATTCAATAACACCTTCCCTCTGGAAGCTTTTCAAACAAAGAGAAGTGCATCATATTAAAAACAGAGCTTTCTCGGACAACACCTTCTCTCCAAAACCAAAAACACCCCTTCTCCCTCCAGAGAGTAAACCTTTTTACTTGTAAAAGAATTGTACCATACTCAGTTACTCATCATTAACAGTAGCTATATACTATACCTTGTTATCAAGATTATGATTAATTATAAATTAAACATATACATCTGAAACCAAAAGTCTACTTCTGTGGTGAGAGTTTTCAGAAAAATTACATTTTTATTTTTGAAAGTTTCACATATACTGAGTAATATACTAACAAAAAGATAATCCTAAACTACTGGATACATTTAATGCACTTAAATATATTAAAGACCACTATGTTTAAAGATTAAAGCTCTTAAGATTAAGATCAGTTAAAGATTAACACTTTCAAAAATTGTCAGTGATATGTACTGCACTACACTATATCTTGCATATAATATAATATAAAAAGCAATCTATCAAATAAATTTTCTAGTAAATGACAGCAACATAAGATATTTCAAATATGCTTTTTAATAATAATAAAAAAAAAAACCCCAGGAACACTCCTTTTCTTTTTCAAATTCTGATAATACATTTCCGATGGAAAAAAACTATTCTCCCCTCCCCATAACCAACTTTTTTTTTATTTCAAACCTAAAAGGAAACAATTTTACATCATAAAATATTCTCTAGTTCTCCACTATGAATATTACTTTAAATATTCGTCATTGACATAACCTTGTCAAATACAAATCAGATGAATTTATGTTACCTTATTATTACTTAATTATTCATGAACATTTTGCTTATTACACACCTCGAAGTACTAGTTTTAGCATTCAAAATACTAATTTTAATATACTTCAAAATACTAGTTTTAATGTGCTTCAAAATACTACTTGCTATTCAATCATTAATCCAAAATAAATAAAATTCCAATCAATAATCCTACAAAAAAATATCACCCTTATTCAAGTCATACATGAAAAATAACTTATCAATAATCCTTAACATACTCATCTAATAATGCTTAACAGATAGTTAATTTGAGATAAAAATTGCTAAATTAATGCGGGGCTTATATATATTGAAAATAAAACTTTTCATATTGACTCACACACATAGTCCTAATTTCACTGTTTTTGGTTTCTTTTTAATCAATCTCTAGTTAAATAATAAATAAAAATAGAATTTTCTTGCCCATTTCTCACTCTTTTGGTCATTGACATTAGGGGTTTAAATGTCCTTTTATGGTTCACTGTCTGTTTTAGCCTATTTTGTACATGGGGTCATTTGTCTTCAATTCAACCCTCACACACATTGTGAGCGGTTTTCAAATTCCACGTTTCTGTTTGTCCCATGAATGTTGTAATTTTTGACATGCTCTTCACTTGGTACCGTTTGCGGCTGTCATACTCTCCTTGTGACAAACATTTGAATGATATGAACACTAACCACAGCTTATAATGAAGTTTTCCCCATGTTTGAAAAGGAATTGGCTGATCTTTGACTTTTTAGATGCTCGTCTCGTAAGTTTTCGCCTGGCTTGAGTACCATTCAATGTTTCATTCTGTTCACTTGTTCAAATAGAATTGTCCCACATTCTTTGGAATCTGTATTTCAATCGTTTCGCTCATGAATGTTTATGGATGGCTTCCCTTCTGCATTATAAAATCTTCTTGCCCTTTTTCTCATGTCTATTTCCAATGCTTTAATTCCTTTTTTTTTTGTCGTTGTGGTCTTTAATTTTCACTACTTTCCTTTTCTTTTCTCAGATCTTGTTCTTGTCCCATGTCCTTTTGATGCATTGATTCTTTTTTCATGCTCGACCTCCAACATTTTTTTTCCCTTTCTTCTTCCACTTATATTCAATCTGCATTTCTTCTTTTTCTTCATTTAAAGCATAGGTTTCACTCCTTAATTTTTCTTATTGATTTAAGAAGTAACAATTTTCCCTTTCCTTGGAATTAAGTTGCCTCTCTAGTGTTGATAACAATTCTTTTTTTCCCAAAAATGACATCATGTTCCCTTATGACTTGAATTGACTTCTAATTTTCCTCTTGAATTTTCATTAATTCTTGATTTTCTTTTCAAATTCAGACTTTTTATGTTGAAACTGAAACATTTTCCGTAACATGTTTGTTTTTCTTTGTTCTCCAAAAATGACATTTTGCACATTTGAGACTTTAGATAACATCTCATTTCCTTCTTTTTCTTAAATTACAGTATGGTTCTTTTGTTTTTTCTTCTTTAGACTAAGCAACTCACTTCAAATCTTCTGTTCCTTTTCTCAATATTCCTTCTCTTACAAGTTCTCATTCTTACAATGCTTCTGTTTCAAGTTTAATCTTCAACTGTATCTGTTAACTCTCGCCATTGCTATGCCCCCTACGTAATGCATTTTTGTTTCATTACATTGAGCTGCTTGCATTCTCGCCTGTTCCAACTTGTGTTCTCGACACAAGAACTCATGTTTGTATAACAATTTCTCGCTGATTCCAGTTCGTATTCTAGTTTCAACCTCTTTCTTTGATATTCTTCCTCTCTTCAATATTATTCTGTTTCACATCTGTCAATAGTAGTGGCTAAAAATTCTCTGATGAATTCTTTATATTCCAAGAATTCCTTGCTGTTTCTGCTTCAATTTCATTGTATTTAAACTAGCATGAATCATTTCGCAATTCTTGTCTAAAACATATAACAAGTCTTCCTTTTCCGCCTTCTATGGCATTCTCTGGTTCCATGAAAGGAGAGAACATATTGTAATGTTTCCCTTTTCAATAAAAACACCAGGTACCAAGTATTCCCAAAACTGAAGCATCTCCAGAATTCATACTATTATGTTTACACGCTACATTGCTCTCCTAACCCCTCAAATTAAAACAACCCTTAGACATAAGTTGTGCTTTTTCAAAAAAATTATCAACTTTTGCAACATTATATACTCCCAATAAACAATTATCAACATAAAAATATTTAAGTTTCTGAACATCATAACATTCAGTACAATTATCCAAAAGAGGCGTAATTGTTGCATTCAATAAAAAAAAAGACTTTAAGAAACAACAAATACAACTTACAATGTCTATAAATTAATTCATCATTACAAGGGAAGAATAATCAAAGAAAGTCTCTGTCTTTAAGATTAACAGACAACATCAGAAAAGCCTTTTCTATATTCATACTTAATCAATTGGGATACATTCTAAATCAATCAATAATATCAGGTATTAATTCTATTAAATTGGTTCCCATAAATAAACATTCATTCAGTGAAGGACCCCCTTACTCGGAGGCAAAAGCATCATATACAGGCCAAATTTTTGTAGTTCAACTATCAAATTCAATCCTTTCCCATTCCCGAAAAACCTTTAGATAATCTGAAAGAAATTCCCTGTTTCTGAATCTGTTTATCATTTTTCCTGCTAAATATTTATTACTGGGTAAATTCAAAGAATCAGGTTTCTACGGGAGTTCTACCTCATATCTTCCATCTGGAAGAATTTTAATTTTATCATTAAAATCCTTTAAATTAAAATCATTTTTCTCTTTCATTTTTGGATGATATTCTTAAAACCCCAAGTTCCCAAAGTTTTTTTGCTGGTAATGACATTGAATACATTGATAATGGTGGTAAAATATTATCAATTCTGCAAAATCCCAAACACCGTCCATCCGCGAGTTTCGTTTCAATGGCCGTTAAACCACATCCTAATACCATAGTATTTCCTGTCAAATAATTTTCCTATAACATCAGCACCTATCGAATTTCCGCTTCTTCCCGAAAAATATCAACAAAAACTATTTTCTTTCTTTTTAATTCAATCAAAATCTCATTATTTTAAAGTATATGTTAGCTGAAATCTCTTGATTTATTTACTTGCAGGTACCCAGGCATCGGGTAGATGCTGCCCATTTGATATTACTTTTGAGTTTTAAGTTCGTTTTAGAACAATTAGCGATTTAGTTTGAATATCAGTTGGATATTGCTCTTCTTGCTATTTTTTGATGTTGAATTAATGCTTTTCTTTTTTTTACATGACTTTCTTTTAATAAATATTTCTATTCTGCTATTTCTTAAAACTTAAGATGCCTTTAAATATATTCTTAATAAGATTAGATCTTGTTATTGCTTTGGTTTTAACAGAGCTTCAAAAGCTAAATGCTTGTGACAGAAGGAAGAAAAAGAAATAGGTAAAAACGTTTCTCTAATATGTCTAATACTTTTAGAAATTCAGAGCATTTTACTTTCTGCGAAATATGAATCAAATCTATTAACAAACTGAATTGCAAGAAAGAATGGTTTAAATATTTCAAATGAAAAAGTGGTGTTTATTTGCCTTTGAATGACATGTTTTATTATCTCATTATGAGGTCAATTATTCATTGCTCAACGAAAATTGTGTCATCTTTATTTATGGTGTAAAAAAGACACTTTAACTACATGTATAAATTAATATGAGGAATTTAGGTAAGTGCTTGTTCCAAAGCTAGCAACATTTTATTTGTATTTTAACTGGAAATTATTGGTACGAAAAGTGACATGAAAGAAGCCTTTGAGAGAGCCATCTTTGGTAGAAGAACCAATTTTTAAACAAAAAGAAAAAAGAGATTGAACTAAAAATGAAATTCAAATTGATTTCTTGAAAATAAATTCTACATTCCCTCGAACAGGATTTCATAAAAACAATACATGATATTAATTTGTAATTATGCCACATATTCTGTGGATTGCTGTATAAAATGAAATTTTTTTACCCAATATGTATAAAAATAAAAATGTATATTATAGTTAATTAATTAAAAGTGTAAAATGAGTAGTATATATAAAATATAGTGTGTTTAAAAAATTTGCAAGTGTTAGTTTTTAAAGAAATGATTCATGAGACACATAATTGCTTATGATAAACTTACAAGTTTATCATAAACACTTTAACTTACAAGACAAATAAATATACACTTACAAGTGTTAAGATGAAATCTTCTCAAATTTTTATTTTTCTAACAATAAGGAAACTTTATTAAAATCAATGTACTTTTATTAAAATCAAAGATTTGGAGACATCTCGTATTGTAATATTTTTTTCATGTATTATTTTCTAGCATAATTTGGGGGGAAAAAAACTAATTTATATTTATGATTCTTTTTATTTGGTTGTATTAGTGAATAGAGTAATATAGTGGAATTTATCTGGATGTCTGTAATAAAGATATATTAATACCTTTTTTTTATATATATATTTATTATTTTTTTTTATATTTTGTTGCATTGGTTTTATTTTGATTTTATTTTGAAGATATGTGAGTTTCTGGAATTAAAAAATAAAATTCTAATTTCTGGTCTACTTGGCTTTAGATATTCCGTTAGTCACCAAAGTCAATCTGCTTAATGTTCTGTTTCAAGTATTTTTTCCCCTCCCGTGTAATTGTAATGCCCCTCTGTCTTTCAATTTCACAACAAAATACTTTGTCCATGCCTGAGGAGTGGCAAGGACAACACTTGTTTTTTCGTCAAAACCATAGAAGGGCTAGGACAAAGCAACCTCTTTCGGGAGATATGCAACATATTAACCTTGTATCGGTAGAAAATAGCGCCTTAGGCGATGCTTCAGCATCTTATATGCCCTCACTGGAAATGGAGATTTCGATTGAAACTCCAAACCAAAACCTTCCCTTAGATGATAATATTAAAAAATGCCAAAAATGTACAGTTTTACAATGAAGCATATACTGAAACTATTCAAAAAATAACTGAAGTAGAGGCAATTATTAAAAAAGCCCAATTACTCCAATTTTTATTTGGACCTCAAGACCACGACCTACATAGAGAAGAGATGGACGGATGGAAGAACTCAAGAAAACAGAAGGTGAGTTGAACCTTGCTATTCCTTGCCCAATTAATGGATGCATTCATTATGCACAAATAGCACAACTAAAAACCAATTGTAACTTTAACTTAAATTCAACTCCTACCAAAAATCCAAATTTAAACTTAAATAAAAAAACGCCAACTTGATGTGAGCACTGATGGTTTTAAAATACCATCAAAAACTGCCAAACAATCTCAAGCAAAAATAGTTACTCCAACCATAAATGAAATCCTAAACAAGTTTAATACACTAAGAATTAACAATCAAGTGGACGTTGCGGAGGCTATTCCCCCACCCATAGAAAAAATACCACCAGTTATGCTAACACATCAATCAATAACTCCCGAGACTAACCCAGAGATGGCGCTCGTAGTAAACCAGTAACCAGGTCTTTCTAGAGTACTAACCTTTGCTTGAAACGTGTCAAAATTTTAAGTCGATCGGACCAGAAACAGCTGAGTTATCGAGGTTGGAGTAAAGTCGTTTTGTAGTTTGTTTAAGAAATGGAAAAAACCGAGTTTCGTGTTCTGATAAAACATTGTTTTTTAATGGGTAAAAGCACCGTGCAAGCGAAACAATGGATTGAAAAATGTTACCCGGACTCTTGTCCATCAAAAGCAACGATTTGTCGGTGGTTTGCCGAGTTTAAACGTGGTCGTACCGACACAAATGACGCGGAACGCTCGGGTAGACCTGTGTAAGGCGTTACACCGGAAAATGTGAGTGAAGTGACAAAAATTATAATGAAAGATCGTAAAGTGAAGCTCCGTGAGATTGCTGAGATGACACAGATATCATATGGAAGTGTATTTACTATCCTTCATGAAAAATTGAGCATGAAAAAGGTTTTTTCCAAGTGGGTGCCGCGATTGCTTTCGATGGAACGAAAACAGCAACAAGTCGATGATTCAGAAAGCTGTTTATCGCTATTTACTCGCAACAAAAAAGATTTCTTGCGAAAAAAAAGAAAAAAAATTTTTTTTGAAAAAAAAGATTTGGAAAAGCGTTGGAACGATTGTATCACCCTAAAAGGTGATTAACAAAAGGTGTTATGTTGATGAATAAAAAAAAATTTTGCAAAAAAAATGTTGTTTTCAATGTTAGTCTCGGGAGTTATTGATTGATGTGTTATGCATAACCCAAAACTATAACCTACTCCTTCAGGAAATCCACCGAATAGCTCCAACAGCTATCAACAAACTATCTGGAAACTATATCAAAATTTTTCCCGACTCATCCGAAGAGCACAGGGAAATTACTAGATATCTAAAAGAACAAAAAATGGAATTTTACATCACCCAAGCACAAAATGAAAGACCACAAAAAATTGTGGTGAAAGGCTTACCGATATCTTCAGATATTGATGAAATAAAAGACTCTCTCATATCACAAGGAGTAGTAGTCGAAAAGGTTGCACAATTAAAAAGATTTAAAACTAAACAACCCCTGCCAATATTCCTAGTTGAAATAAGGAAAACAAAGTGCCACAGATATTTACACCATAAAACAGGTCATGCACATCCAAATCCAAATAGACGACTTTAAAAGAAGACCAGGAGCAACGCAGTGCTATAATTGCAACTACTTTCACCACTCCTCGGTCAACTGTGAAATGAAAACTAGATGCCTCAATGTGACCAGAGTCACAACACCTCCAACTGCAGCATCAAAGAGAAACAAGAAAACCCCAGATGCATTAACTGCAATAATTTTGGCCATGTAACCTCGTGGGAGGGCTGCCCCTCTTTTCCCAAATTGGGGAAGGGAAAAGCCACCACGAAAACCAATAATCGTAATAATATAACCCCATCTGAAGTAAGACCAAATACTACTTATGCACAAGCTCTTAAACCCAAACCCGACCAACAGAGGGCGGCACTCGACGGGAAATCAACCGAAACAACGTCCACACCAAGAGGAGAGAATATTCTTAAAAATAATAACCAAAACCAACAACCAGAACCAACAGATGACTTCTCTATCTTTGACGTCATTAAAGAACTCAAAAATTTCTTTCAACTATTTGCAAGCAAATGAGGGATACTCCCGATAAAACGGATAAACTCAATATCTTTTTTCAAGCAATATGTACCCAAATTTAAATGTTCAATCCTCTTGGTTTAAATATTATTTCATGGAACGCAGACAGTGTTAGATCTTGCATAGTCAAGTTGCAAAATTTCATAGATAAGCACACCCCCGATCTTATTCTATTACAAGAAACACACTTGAGATCAGAAAATACTTTTAAAATTGCAAACTACATTATATACAGGAATGACAGGGCACTCCCTGATCGATCAAACCACACACGAGGCGGCACTGCAATTCTCATCAAAAATTCTCTCTGACACTATAGAATCCCCACCCCTCAATTACGAGTGTCTGAAGCAACAATTGTTGCTATCACACCTCCGAGGGAAAAACCAATTTTCATTTCATCAGTCTACATACCACCCCAATCAAATTTAACATCCCACATAGCAAACGACCTTCAAGAATTAATAAATATAGGAACTCCAAACATTATGATTGGAGACTTCAACGCAAAACACACTCAATGGAAATGCAACACTAACCACCCCAGTGGCATTAAACTACTAAAATTTACAGATTCTAACAACATGAAAATTATAGCCCCACCCACCCCTACTCACTTCACCCAATCAGCACAGACCACCATAGACATTACCTTAACGAAAGACTGCCATTGGCCAATCACCTGCACCTCCCTCCCCGAACTCTCGTCAGATCACAACCCAATATACACATTCGTAGACTTAAGAATCAAGATACTTGACAAAGACAACAAAGTTTACACCAACTGGTGTAACTTTAGCAACTATCTACAAAACACTCAATTTACCCTCCCTAACATACCAAATGGAGAGAACCTAGAAATGCATGTCGCCAACCTAAGAGATAACATGCTCAAAGCCTACAACACATCATCTAAACCATATTCTAAACAACAAACACAACATATTAACAAAGACATCCGAGAATTAATTAAATATAGAAACAAAACCAGGAAAACTTGGCAATTCACAAGAAATCCAAAACACAAAAAACACTATAACAGAGTCAACAAATTACTAAAAACCAGAATAAAAGAACAATCCACAAAGGATTTGGAAAATACTCTAGCTTCACTCAATACCGAACGTGGCTCCATCTGGGGAGCAGCAAGAGAACAAAGGAAAAGAAGCACTATTAAAGGCCCCACAAGTATTGCCCTAGCAGACTCGGAAAAAACTGAACTTTTAGCAGATTCATTAAAAAACCAATTCCAGCTAAACAAAACCAACACCCCAACACACGATAGGACAATTAAACATGTCGTTCACAACTTCCTATCTAACAATAAAAATTCTGAAAATGAGTCCCACCCACTCTGTCACCCTTCTGAAGTAATAAATTATATCCACGAAATTAATATTAACAAATCACCCAGTCATGACGGAATAACTAATAAAATGCTTAAAAACCTCCCTACCCCAACTATCCTTCAAATTACTAATATCATTAATCACATGTTAAGACTCGGTCACTTTCCAAAACTATGGAAAACAGCCTCTATTGTACCCATTCTAAAACCAGGCAAGGACCCAACTAATGCTGAAAACTACAGACCCATATCACTACTACCAATCCTGGGAAAATTAGCTGAAAAAATAGTGTTAAATAGACTATCCAATTATTTACAAGAAAATCATATCATTCCAGAACAGCACGGCTTTATGCCACACCTCTCCACTACGCACCAACTTACTCGAGTAACTACATACATCAAAGCAGGATTCAAGAATAAAGAGAAGACGGGCTGTCTTCCTAGACATACAAAAAGCATTCGATCGAGTCTGGCATGAAGGATTAATTTTTAAATTAATAAAAATTAACACCTCACCTTATTTAATTAACCTCATCCATTCCTACCCAGATAATAGAAACTTTGCTGTAAAAATTAATAATACTTATTCAAATCCTAGAACCATTAACACAGGAATCCCTCAGGGCTCGCATCTTGGGCCAGCCTTATTCCAAATTTTTGTGAACGACATCCCAAAACTCGACAACACTATTCTCTGCATGTTTGCAGATGACACAGCGTTACTTGCAAAACATAGAAACAACAATGTTATCACTCATCATATCAACAGACATATCTCAATACTAGAAGACTGGTTTTCCAAATGGAAAATTGCACTAAATGTAACAAAAACGGAGGCCGTCTTTTTCGCAAAAACATCACGATCACCAGTACCACAAATTTTTATTCACAACACACCAATGCCCTGGTCTCAAAAAGCCAAATACCTTGGCATTATCCTTGATAAAACACTCACTTTCAAACAACATATTACACATCTACAAGACAAATTCCGACTTGCCACGAATAAATTAATCCCACTCATCTGTCGGAAATCCAAATTGCCTATTAAATATAAGTTGCTTATCTATACACTGTATCTGCGACTCATCATTACCTATGCTTGTCCAATTTGGAATCAGGCCGCTCAACTTCACCAAAATAAACTAGAAGTTTTACAAAACAATATTCTACAAATGATCGCCCAAGCTAGATGGTTTTATCGTAACGACGACATCAGAAACTCCTTAAAATACAATAAGCTTCAAAATTATAATAATAAAATAACTGAAAAATTTAATAATACCCTAATCAACCTCCCAAACCCCTCAATCCAAGAAATCAATCATTATTTTCGTATCTACAGAACCCCAACAAGCCTAGACTAATGCATTTTATATTCCATTAACGCACTATCCCCTCATCCAATAGGAAAGCTTCCTCTCCCCTACTAGAAAGAAGGAGCAAATTCTCCTAACCAAGTTAGCAAAATTCACAGTACTTGAGTATCTGCTCCCTGATTGGACAAGTGCTATCATCCCCCACACACCTCCACCTCTCTGCTCACTCACCAAAGCTCATGTAATCTTACCTCACATTTATTACATAAATGATTTAACTTAATTTTATATTTATTTATTATCATTAGTATTATAAATTGTGCAGCATCCATTTTACCAGGGTATAGAAATAGTTTTATCAGGTTCAACTCAGATATAGAGATATAGGCCCATCTGGGTTCTGTGCTCTAAACAAACCTTCAATACGGACAACACTTGAGCTGGCATTCCACTCTCCATACTCCCACACCTATGTGAGGACTTGGAGCCTCAATGGATTTAACATGCACCAACCCCATTAAACAATGGGTTTTAAGGGAATTGGGACTTGAACCCTTGATTCAATAAAAACAACGCCATGACCATTCGGCTATCGCTTCTGATATTTGGTTTGTCCAAGACATGCAATTGAGTAGTAATACATAGACTTACTATATTGTAATTGCGTAAGCCTTTCTTCATCGTTCTTATTTCTGTAAAGATTGTCAAAAAACTGAATTGGCAGAATTGTTTCTCCAACTAAAGATTTAAATCTAGGGGGAAATAACTTTGGGCCCCCCATTTGAGACATTTCTGCTTTGTTTCTGAGAATCTGAGCCACTGAAACTTGATGAATGTTCATTCAAGAAATAGTCAGTTAAAAAAAAAATTCAAATTAGTTTCATTCTATATTATAGAATGACAACTATTGTTATGAATGTGGATAAGTTACTAACTGGCATCCTCTAACAAGATTAAAATTAAAAATTCTGCTAATCTCGAAAACAGCAAAATTGAATCTGAGTCAGAAACAATCCTTATAAACTGGGTCTGAGTCAAATCTCGGTTTTCCTAATATCACGTAACTTTCCTGCACCAATATTGTGCATTACTATATTATTAACCTACACTCTCCTCTCTGCATTTTAACACATCTCCAGTTTTTCTATCTCATCTTTTCTTGTTCACTACACTTTATATATATATATACTCATTTAAATCATTGAATACTTTGCAGTTCATTATGGAAATAATCTTCTGACATCAGAGTTCTTTTTGGAAATTACTACACCAGTGTAGTTCATATTTCTAATTTATTGAAGTTCACTTATTGAATCAAGACCGAAAAAGACCCCCCTCCCCCGCAGAATTGTGATGCTTTATGTGGCTAGAAACAGGGGTGCATAAGAGTGAATGGGTAACAGTAAGTGAGAAATAAGAGCAAAAAATGGTTGCTTCATCTTTCATAAGTTGAGATGGGAAAACCCTAGAATTGTGCTGACGTTTGCAAAGTAAAAGTGAAAGCTGCAGTTAAAACATGTGTTGTAGTTAATTGGTAGATTTACTGGAATGTTAAAATAGATTTTACGGAAAAAGGGAAAGAAAATTAAAATACAGGTCATCACAACTCCCCCTCTTTGCAAAACTGTATCCTTTGGGGCACCTTCCCTGTGTGGACCAGCTCTACAAAGAGAATCAAATTGTAAGACTGGAAAATTAATTTTGTATAAGTCTAATAGAGCAATAGTTACAGAAAAAGCATTAGTTCAATGGCATATACTTTAAATCAAAATTTAAAATGCAACGTTTACAGACAAATGAGTACAATCAATATTGTGTATGCTTAAGAATTTAAAAATACTTGTTTCTGCTGTGTGGCACTGTGTATAAAAATTTAACATCACTGTGTATTCAGTAGCATAATTTTGTAGCTTGATATGAATTCTTGAACCTAAAAAAAATGTAGACATTTAATAAATATGTGTGTGTGTGCATTACTGCCAAATTAAGACTTTAACATATTACAATAGTAATCAGAATTATAAGCATGAAAATTTCCAAAATCGCAATTTAGAATGATTTACAAATCTTACTAACAAAGTATTACCAGTGCATTTTACACATGCAACACAATATTGCAAAGAACATCTGCAAAACAAGCTACTCATAATTTTCATTTAAATCAAAACATTTTTTAAAATATAACTTATCGTTTTTCTTAAAATCACTTATAATATAAATTTCCATTTCAAACAAAACATTATATTCATTATTTAAATATGTGAAAATGAATAGATATAATTTGCAATGATTTACATGTATTGCGTCACAAATACAGTGTTCGATGGCAAATTCAACTCAATACCAAAAAAACACTTGCGAATAATCATCAATGAAACTCAAAATGATTTTATTTATATGTATCATTTATATTAAATCATCTTTCCCTTGAAACACTGTACAGGACAAATAATGTTAACCAAATATTCATTCAATGTTATACAAAACATCCTTTAAAAACTTAAAATTACTATTGACAATTACATTGTTTAAAAGTATACTTACATTTCAAAACAAAACATGTTAAATATTCCTTTCAAAACAAAACATATTTAGTATTTCTCATTCAACTATTTTATTAAAAGAATGTGTTTCATTTGACTCAAAAAGTATGTAAAAAATATTTCTAATAATATCCATTTTGCAATCTTTACTGCACATATCAAAAATAAAACACTGCTGTAATAATTTTCTAATTATTCCACAAATGTAATTCAATTTTATACTTAAATATATTAAATAAGAGAAATATTTAGGAAGTTTTTAACGTCAAATCAAAGCTAATTTTAAAAAAATTTCAATTAAATCAATCAAATTTATCATGCACTTTATCGTCACAACCACTATTTTGAATTGAGATATCACTCAATATTTTCAAAATAGGAATAAATCAAAATTTGTAATACATTATATACTAATCAAAACACATCTGCAGTACTTTTTTTTTTTTTCAAAATTTTCATCTTCTCAGAATTAAAATTTAAATTAGAATTAATTCAAAAGTTAGCACAGACACATAAAAAAATACAATATTTGTTACTTCAGAATCTATATATTTGTGAAATTGTTTGGATTAATAGTTAAAATGTATTCAAAACTTAAGTTGAAATATGGAGTATCCAAGTGGAGTTCAAATTTTGTCTTCAAATCCAATTCACAGGATTTTAAATGTTCATTAAAATGGATGGCTGGGTGGGGCTTGAGCTATTTCTTTTTGAAGCCGTTTTTATTCCTACTCTTAATAGCATCTTGCTGAATGTAGCATCTTGCTGAATATTTCAAGAGTTGTATTTGGAAATAACTACTCCAGTGCATTTCACATTTCTAATTTTATTGAAGTTCATTTATTGATTCAAGATAAAAGTTCAGAGCTGCGGCATTTCACACGGCAAGAAGCAGTGTGGCGTAGGAGTTAAGAATAAGCAAGTGGAAAAATAGATGCTTCATCTGTTGAGATGGGGAAACCCTGGAATTACAAAGATGTTTGCAAAGTAAAGGTGGAAGCTGCAGTTAAAACATACATGGCTGTTGGCTGGTGGATTTATTGGAAGGTTAAAATAGATTTGACAGAAAAAGTAAAAGATAAAGTTAAAATTCAGGTAATCACACATACACACAGAGAGAGAATTGCTGTTTTATTTAAGACACGGTTTATTCATAAGGCCAGGTTCTCAAGTCAAATAATGTCTTGTCTTAAATTAGCCCTAGAAGTTAGCTAATGAGAAAAAAAAAAAAAAAAATTATCCATTGCAGTTCAAAAATATGAAAACAATATTTTCTCTTTCGATTTTGGGACAAATAGTGAAACATGAAAGACTTCTGCAGTTAAAAACTATGTATCTTTGCTATTTCAAATTGAAGACATGCATAATTAGGAAATTGATTTTTAGTCTTACAAAAGCCCAAAAGAAATAATTTTTTTGAATGATTTTATTTTCTAATTTAATTATAAAATAGAGCATCTAAATCTATGTGTTGAGTTATGGTATGAAAGGGGGGGGGAAATGACGAACAAAAATTTTTCTAAAAAAAATTCGATTGTTTTGGTAATACACCGTTCTTCCAATGTTTTATGTAAGAATGGTATATTCTGTTAAATTCAGCTGAAAATGATATTCTTTGTATTAACTATAATTTTGAGCCTAATATGTGTAAAATGAATTATATATATATAGAACTTATATTAAAACTTAATCAAGGTCTTGACCAGAAAATTGAAAATGTTCGATTTTAATTTTTAATAATAAAAAAAGAAACTAATGTATTGCATATAAACTCTAAAGTCGCGACATTGATTTAAATTAAAAAAAACTTAATTATCAATTAATATTATTTAAATTTCACGATATTTTTTTCGTACATCAGTGACATGAAAATAAGTTTTATCAAGTTTTTCTGTTACAGAATTAATCATTTATGGTTCAGTTATTATTTTTTGTTATTGTAGTTATTTATCATTTGAAATAAAACCGTGAAAATAGGCAATTTATGTTTAGAATTATGAAAATAAGACTGTGATACAAAATATAAAGAAGTTCGTAGTGGTTATTCAGAAGTATTTCATCTTTCTATAAGTATCAGTTTAGAACAGAGGTATTCAAACTTTTTAAATTTGGGGAGCCTTGGAGCTTACTATTTTCTTGAAGGAACCTGGCCGCAGTAGCCTAGTGGTCGTGGTTTCGAATTCGTGGCCCTCGATTTTCATTCAGTCACGGGTTCGATCCTTGGCCGCGGTAGCCTAGTGGTCAAGGTCGTGGACTAGCGGCCGGCGGTTTTTGTTCAGTCGCGGGTTCGATCCTTGGCATCCAAAGACCCGCCGTGTAGCCGGGACTGATGACGTTAAATCTGTTCGGGGCCCAAAGTCTTCCCGTTGACGTGGTGTGGATGTTAGGAGAGGGGGGTGCCAGCTCAGGTGTCGTCCTCGTCACTTGACCGTGGTTCAAAATTACGAGGTCTGTCGCCAATAGCCCTCGTGTTGCTTCTAGTGCGACGTTAATAAGAAAACTATAAAAAAAAAAAAGGTTATAAAAGATTTAACCTACTCAAATTTATAAAATTATTGTTTCATCTCTATCACAATACAAATGTCTTAATAAGATAATAAATGTAAAGGTAGCTAATGAGAATTGGGGAAGGGGTTCTAAGATATATTCTATGTATAATAAACAAAAGCAACGATATTTTAAATTATAACAGGGCCGCGGTAGCCTATTGGTCATGGCTTCTGATTCGTGGCCGGTGGTTTTCGTTCAGTCGCGGGTTCGATCCTTGGCTGCCAAAGATCCGCCGTGTAGCCGGGGCTGATGCACGTTAAATCTGTCGGGCCTAAAGCTCACCCATTGACGTGGAGGGGATGTTAGGAGGGGAGGGTGCCAGCTCAGGTGTCGTCCTCGTTACTTGACCGTGGTTCAGAATCATGAGGTCCGTCGCCAATAGCCCTCGTGTTGCTTCTAGTGCGATTTTAATATTAACTAAATTTAAATTATAACAAATTAATAAAAAGAAATTTTTTTAATGATTTGGCTGCTATTGTTTTTTTTTACTGCAAAGTATTTTTGTCTGGAATAATTGTTGAAATCTACAACCTAATGTCATCTTCAGCATCTAATTTATTTTCAAGATTTTCGCATGCATATGTTAAAACATATGACATAAGACGTTTCACAGCTCTTTTGGCAATTTCAGGGTATTCTTTTTATGTCAATCCAGGTATTCATAATATGAACTTGATTAAAATTTAGTTTCATTTGAGCGTCGGTCGATATATCGATTTGTTGTTCTCTTTCTTTTATTGGGAGTTTGGAGGTGTCACAGTCTTGAGAAGGAGTTTGAATCCAAGATAATTTTTTTTTTTTTTTTTTTTAATAAGGAAGTATCCAAGAAATGTTTTTTGCTGATCTGATTAATGTTGGACCAAACTAATTTTTATCGGGATTAGCGTTACCGTCTACTAAAATAATATGCAAATTAGGAAAGCATTCAAAATTATCTTTTAAAATGCAATCTGCCCGAAATATCGTTGCCGCGGTAGCCTAATGGTCATGGCTTCGGATTCGTGGCCTGCGGTTTTCATTCAGTCGCGGGTTCGATCCTTGGCCACTAGAGACCCGCCGTGTAGCCGGGGCTGATGCACGTTAAATCTGTCGTGGCTGCTGGCGGGGTGTAGAATTTAGAAGAGGGAGGTTCCGGTTCAGGTGTCGTTCGTATTGAAGGTGAAATTAGAGCGCCTAACCCAGATGGGCCTACATCTCTATATCTGAGTTGAACCTGGTAAAAACTATTTCTATACCCTGTTAAATGGATGCTGCACAATTAATAATTTAATGTAAAAGATAAAAATTAAGTTACAGTTTATGAAAGACAGTGATGTGGAATAGTACATGAGCATTGGTTGTGAGCAGTGAGGTGGGTGGGGGGTGGTAGTGCTTGTCCAATCAGGAAGCAGATACTCAAGTGCTATGATTTTTACAATCTTGGGTAGGAGAATTTGGTTCTTCGTTCAAGTAGGGGAGAGGGTGTTTTCCTATTGGGTGAGAGGGTGTTTCCTATTGGTTGGGAGGATTGTGCGTTAATGGAGTATAAGTATGTTAGTCTAGGCTTGTTGGGGTTCTGTAATTTCGAAAATAATGATTGATTTCTTGAATTGTGGGGATTGGGTGGGGCATTATTAAATTTTTCAGTTATTATATTATTAAAATTTTGGAGTTTACTGTATTTTAGGGAGTTTCTGATATCTTCATTTCGGTAAAACCATCTAGCTTGGGCAATCATACGTAGGATATTATTTTGTAAGATTTCTAGTTTATTATGATGAACTTGAGCGGCCTGGTTCCAAATTGGACAAGCATAGGTAATGATGGGTCGCAGATACAGTGTATAATGATGCTTAACTTCGGTGATCGGACGAGAACCGGTGTTTTCAGCATGGTATGGCCACTTGACCGAGGTTCAAAATTACGCCTCGCCAATAGCCCTCGTGTAGCTTCTAGTGCAACGTTAATAAAAGCAAACCAAAACGTTTCGAATATGTTCATAGACGAACAAGCTCTAAGTTTAATACTAAGTTATTTAAACGCAGTGAATTGAGAACTTTAACATAAGGAATCTTACTCTTGCATGGGTAAAATTGAAAAGACTGAAGTTTATAAGCACAACTAAAACATAGCCTCCTTGGTAATCAAATGGTTTTGGTTCTGTTTTTCGGACACTAGAGTAAGGATCGCGTAGTATAGAACAATAGATATTATCCATGTGGTATCTAAAAAAGGGGTAGTATGTCCATGGATCTTTTTTTTTTTTTTTGGAATTGTAATTCCAGATCATCCGATATAACTTTACCACAGTAGCCAAGTGGTTATGGTTGCGAGTTCGCAGCTGGCGTTTTTTTCTTCGATTCCTGGTTTCATTTAAGAGTGGCTGCTGACCTTAAATCTGTTAAGGTTCCAAATCTTCACTTTGGCGTAGTGTAGAAGTTTTGAGAGTGAGTGCCAGCTCATGTATTGTCCTCGTTTCTTGATCGAGGTCCAAAATCACGAGGTTCGTCACCAATAACCATTTTGTTTCTAAGTACGACGTTAATCAATCAATCATTCATCCGATTCCACATAGAGCACTTAATCTTTATTGATTCATCTTTCATTGATCGCCGTGGTTCTGAGGTTACCTTTCCCAGGCCTTACTTTTATAGACCCCGTCTCATTAAATTGTTTTCTTAAGTTGCACACAACTCTGTGCATGACTTTAAAGTCTCTAGTAATCTGCACTTAAGTGTCCTGCTTCAAGTCTCCCTGCGATTCGTCAACCATAGTCCATTTTCCAATTAAGGGTGGCTACTCATTTTAATTATTTACTTTTGAAACCCACGAATTACTAGGTCCGTCGCCAATAGCCCTCATGTTGCTTCTAGTGCGACTTAAATAAAAACAGCTTTGAAACCCACGAAAGTGGACTAGGTTTGCGAACAAACGAAGCGATGAAATTGGCTTATGCGCTTTCAATGCATTTCCCTCTTAATGTTCAGCCCACACTTGTACTCTTATGTAATCGATGCTAAAATTTTGCATCTTTGTTTGGAAGCTTTAGTTTTCGAGCAATTGGACTAAATATAGGAATTATCTTAATTTTGAACGCCATTGTATATCCTATCTATTTGAGTTAACTTAATTTTAAAAGTTTATAACTTGAATTTTTTTTTTTTTTTTTTTAATTTTTTCGACTATTTTTTGAAGTTAATTTAATTAATAATTTTTATGTAGTTAAAAATTTTATTAATTAGTATTAGATATGATATAATTAGTGCGCTAAATAACTTTTTGTTTTTGTATATTACTAAACAAAAGCTTTTCCTTTCTAGGAAGTTACTAAATTTACCCTTAACTGCCGCTAGCACTAGAAATTCTGTAATATTGATTTTCAAATGTGTGTTAGTGAAACACTAAACTTAATTGGCATGATTTTGGAAAATAAGCAGGAAAAATTCTTTGATTTTATTTTTATCAAATGAATGAAATAGCTCAAAACTACGGTAAAGTCATTGGATTTCTTCCTCAAGCAATATAAATCGTTACTTAACAATACTTCATTTCTCAAATATTAATACAATGAGAAATGTTCCAGTTTCTATGTTTGGTTACTATAATATGACAGATCGAATATACAATGTTATAAATAAAATTCTGAGGCATATTAACGACAAGAGCAAAAAGTATTTAGATAAAACAAATTTCTGAATATTTAAGATAAACAATATCTACCATATGATAAATAAATAAATAAATAAAAATTTATTTTAATAGGAAGAATAATGATTTTTTAAATGTTTTTTTATCATTGTTTTTAAGATGGTTTTTTATACACATTTGTGATGTATTTAATTTTGTGAATTGTGTAAATTTAAGATGGTACTTAAATATTTTTTCTTTAATTAAACTTTAACAATCTATGGTAAATAATAATTTAGGCTATTTTGTTCGAATCTTTTAAATTATTGGATTTTATGTAATTTTCTTTTTCAAAAATTTATTCATGAAAATTAGGTGATTCCTGATTCAGAAGAGCAGGAATGGAGTGATGAGACCCCTGAGAATTATGCTGGAATATTTCACTTCCGTTTCTGGCTTTTTGATGGTTGGTATGATGTTGTTATTGATGACAGATTACCTACTATTGATGGACAGTTAATATATATTAAATCAAGAGATAAGAATGAATTCTGGGGTGCACTTTTGGAAAAGGCTTATGCTAAGTATGAATTTTAATATTTATTCAGTTATAAATAGCAATGAATATAATATTAATAATTAAAATACATTTAGTTAATTTGAGTATTAAAACTTTACAAATTAGTGCTTAATGTTGTGTCTTAATGTTTTTTTTCTAATTTTTGAGGTAATTTCTCTGATTCTGAAAATGAATGCCTATTTGCTTTATTTTGTCATTTTTATGAAAAGTATATTATTTATAAAAATACCTTCTTAATTTTTGAAGCATAACTTAAAACTTTTTTAATTTGGAAGTGATGAGGAAACTTAACACTAAAATTTGTGGGTATTATTTGTATACTTACTTTTACTGAAGTTTAATGACAGAAAAATAAAAAAAAAAAAAAATGCGTTTTTTTTTTATATATATATATATATATATATATATATATATATATATATATATATGTAAATCAAATGAATAGATTTTTATGAACAATTTCATTTAATACATTTTTTACAAATTAACTTCATTTTGAATTCACATAATCTACATACATACTTGTAATACTTAATTTAGTGCATCTCATAAATATATAGACAGGTGTTTATTTTGGGCAACAAATAAAATAAAAGTTCTAAGCAATAAAAATAATAAATGATTTTATATATATATATGTGTGTGTGTACACACACTTGAATTTAATAGTTATAATTTTGTTCGCATTTACTAAGTAAGCATAAATGTGAATTAATAAAAACAAGCTGTCCCAAAAATATGAAAATCGGAATTACAAGTTCATATTTAGAAGATTTGCATATTCCAAGCCATTGAATGTAAAAGATGAATCAGTATTTTTCGATTTGAAGTTTATAGCAATATACCTTGCATCATTGTTCTCAAGGCAGGTAAAACCCGAAATTAGGCTTTTAATATATGAAGGAATGAAGGTTTCAAAAATTTCTAAACACATGGGATGAAGCAGATCTAGTATAACACATCAATCAATAACTCCCGAGACTAACCCAGAGATGGCTCTCGTAGTAAACCAGTAACCAGGTCTTTCTAGAGTACTAACCTTTGCTTGAAACGTGTCAAAATTTTAAGTCGATCGGACCAGAAACAGCTGAGTTATCGAGGTTGGAGTAAAGTCGTTTTGTAGTTTGTTTAAGAAATGGAAAAAACCGAGTTTCGTGTTCTGATAAAACATTGTTTTTTAATGGGTAAAAACACCGTGCAAGCGAAACAATGGATTGAAAAATGTTACCCGGACTCTTGTCTATCAAAAGCAACGATTTGTCGGTGGTTTGCCGAGTTTAAACGTGGTCGTACCGACACAAATGACGCGGAACGCTCGGGTAGACCTGTGTAAGGCGTTACACCGGAAAATGTGAGTGAAGTGACAAAAATTATAATGAAAGATCGTAAAGTGAAGCTCCGTGAGATTGCTGAGATGACACAGATATCATATGGAAGTGTATTTACTATCCTTCATGAAAAATTGAGCATGAAAAAGGTTTTTTCCAAGTGGGTGCCGCGATTGCTTTCGATGGAACAAAAACAGCAACGAGTCGATGATTCAGAAAGCTGTTTATTGCTATTTACTCACAACAAAAAAGATTTCTTGCGAAAAAAAAAGATTTGGAAAAGCGTTGGAACGATTGTATCACCCTAAAAGGTGATTAACAAAAGGTGTTATGTTGATGAATAAAAAAAAAAAATTTGCAAAAAAAAATGTTGTTTTCAATGTTAGTCTCGGGAGTTATTGATTGATGTGTTATATAATATCTTGTATTGCAATCTGATACATCAACTATGAAGAATCAAGCATTGAGACTAAAGAAGACACTTGATGGAAAAATAGACAGCTTTTGCAACATGCTTCCAAAAAAAACCCTCTGTCCCTCAAATTACCAAGAACCTATTTATTCCAGCTTTCAAATCTACAGTTCACCATCATTTACAATCAAGCAAATTTCACGTTTATTGTAGTATGCATGAACACCAATGCTCAAAGCACAATATACAGAGGCAAACTATTTTGGATTATGAAACACATGCATTTTAAAGGTGGTGGCAGTTAATTGGAACTGTTATTTTGTCACTGGCTAGTTCTTCAGTCAGTTGAAAAAATTCTATCAAGATATGTTTACTCCAGTGGTCTCATTATATTTACAATATCAAGTCATTGATGAATGCCAAATCCAATCCACTATCACATCCAATTTCTCTACCTGACCCTCTATATCAGATCCTCTTTCGCTTATTACTTTTCGATATATCAATTCTGTTTTACATAAGCCATGGCTTATTGACAAGCAGAGTTTCTTAAATCAAGTAACATCATATAAAATATTAAAGGTTATTTGAGGAGAAATATGTGTGAGAGTCCCTTTATATGAAGTAGGCAGAATGTAAAATGTTCAAAAATATTTCTTTTTTCGTAGATTATTGGCTTGCCTTGAAAAATTCAGATTTTTGTTAGGCAAATAAATTCCATTTCCATTTTCACAAAAGTTACTTTTGAAATAATCGTTTACTTGGCTCTAATTGTATTTATACACTACTGGCCATTAAAATTGCAACACCAGGGAGGAATGATCTGACGGACGTCAAAATCACATGAAAGGAAGAGGTTGGGAGATGTAATTGATTAGTATTTCAGCGCATTTAGACGATACAGGAGGGAGAAATGACATCTGAAGTACTGCATAAAAGAAAAATTGTGTAGTGGATTTCTCATTTGGAATGCGCTTTCTAAGATTGATGTTTACTCAGAATATGGAATAAAAAGAAGAAATACATACCAGCGTGTGTCGGAATTCGATAGAAGCAGAATCGTTGCCTATCGAGAGTGGATTATCGTTCCGTGTGATGTCGTCCTTATCGAAATTCAGCTACTGTCATGCGAATATGGAATCAATGGGTTGCTTGAGGGTCGTACTGAACGGCATGCAGGTTCTCCACGCTCTCCCATGTCTAATGCCCGAAATGACAGGCATATTGTGAGGTCGACGCTGCAAAACCATACACCTTCATCACGGACCTTTAGTCAGGAAATGGGCAAGTTTTCAGCACGCCCAGTATCCGCTTTTACGGTACGATGACGTTTGCAGCAGCGTGGACTGTCAGCATGGCGACCATTACTTCGGCTTTCCTTAAAAATGCAGCATAGAGAGAGACGGCGACTCTAGTGCGTCGAACGACAAAGCTGGATACAGGAATAGCACTATGTCGTCTTTTCAGCTGAGTCCCGGTTCTGCGTGCAGTATTCCGATGGTCATATACGTGTGTGGAGGTTCCGAAGAGACCTCTCGTCGCCTGCTTGCATTCGATATCGGCCTAGGACCCCTGCAATTGGTGTGAGGGTTCGGGCAGTCATTGGGTGCACGACACACTCATCTCTAGATCGGATCGATGGTAATTTGAAAGCAGATGGTGACATTTCTGACATCTTACGTCCAGTGATTGTGCCCTATATTCGAGGCCTCCCAATCTCCATCTTCCTACAAGATAACGCATAGACCACATGTTGCACATGTTTGACCTTCCTTGATACACAGGGTGTTTGATTGTTGTTCTGGCCTGCATTGTCTCCAGATCTTTCACCCATTGAAAACATCTGGTCATGGGTTGCTGAGAGATTGCCCCCCCCCTCCTCCTCTTCAGCTAATATGGCTAATGAAATGGGGCATAGACTTGAAACTTTAATAGACTTTAATTTTTGTTTTCACTTATTCATTCTCATTTCACTTTTGTTTTTCTGCAACAAATGAAGTAATTAATAGTTAAATAAGCAATCAGTTAATTTGACAAATTTTTGAAAAATAGTTCATATTAAATGAATGCAGATATATATTAACTACATTATATAGTAGCTGTATAATAATATTTATGTATTTGAAATTTTTAAGCATGAAATGAGAAACCTGTCAAACTCTCAGGTTCTATAAATCTAGTTTTAATAAAGTTATTAAAATAATAAATTGGTACTGAAATAGATGACGTTTGGTTTGAGAACAAATGCTTTCAAACCTTATTGATAAATTTAAACCATTTTTTTTTAAAAAAATTCACTATTTTATTTTATGAATGATCATATAATATTTGTTTCTGCTTGAATATATGTTTTATATTTACTTTTATTCACTGTCTTAATTTTGTATTTATCATTTTTACAATTTATTTTATGTTTTCTTATTTATTTTAATTATAAAAATGAGCAGTTTTTCATATTTGAAAAATAATCTGAAGTAATATCTTTGTTCAATTAATAATGTCAGTTTCCAAAAATCAATCTGATTAGGACTCTGTTTTTCATGTTTATTTTTAGAATATATAATTGAATGAATATATTTTTGATATGTGCTTGAAAATGACAGAGGGGAAAATATGAGTTGCTAAAATTAAATTTAAATTATACCCATATATTCCAATTTAGAGATTAATCGATGAGTATGTTATATTATTTTTCTAGGAATTTTAATTAATATAACCACGACATTGCAATGGAATATTAATTTATTTCTAATTAAAGAACAAGATTTATATGAAAATGAAGAATTTAAAATTTATGTCTTGCAAAAAAAAAAATATTTCAGTATCTGTTGAAATCATAATTCAAGTAATTTCCTAATATTATAGTAAGAAGGAAAAAATGTTGATCCAAAAGTGACTTTTAATTTATGATTTGTGAAATTGTGTGAAGTAATTTTGGAAAGGTGAAAGGTGTAAAAAAGTTATTTATATCAAAAGTTATATATTTAAATCAGAATAATGTAAAAGCAGAATTTTTTGCAATTGCAATATCCTGAGAAGCAAAATAATTTTTTAAAAACGATTTGATCATATCCGAAAATACACTATAACAAAAAAAAAAAAAAAAAAATGACGCACCAAATAAGAGTTGTCCGATTGTAATGCAATTTCGTATGCAAAGACATTTGGACCGAACATGGAAATGATTAAAATTTGGTGTCCAATGAATGAATCGGAAGTTACAGCGCATCGGAACTGCGCTCTCAGCAGGTGTATATAAGAAGCAATTCTCAATCTGATGTTCAAATTTTCTGTTGCATTGCGATTTAGGATACCTTTCAGCGATTGGAAAAAATGCCTTGCCGTAGGATTCGAGCTCATTACGAGCAACTGTCAGAGTTTGAAAGAGGCAGGTTGGACAAATCGGAGAATCATTCGTCATATGGGTCAAGTGATGCTCCTATTAGAAGATGCAGGCAAGAATGGGTGGACAATGGCAGATTTCAGCTTCATGATTGTAGCGGTCGACCTAGCGCCGCAGCAGATCGGGAGGGCAGAGTAATTGTCAGATCAGCTGTCACAGCGCCTTATTCATTGTTATCAACCATCAGAGGTGCGACCTACACACGAGTGTTCATCATGACCATTCACAGACGGCTGATAGAGCGAAATCTACGCTCGTACCGACCGCTACGCCACCTGCCACTTACGCCTGCACACTGTCGTGCCAAATTACTGTGGTGCTTGGCTCGATCAGGTTGGATTGGGGACGTATAGTGTTTATCGACGAATCCCGCTTCCAACTGTGTCCTGACGATCATCGAAGACGTGTTTGGAGACGCCCAGGGCAGCGTGCCAATCCTGCTTTCGCTATTGCACTCCACACAGGCCCTCAACCAGGAATTAGGGTCTGGGGTGCCATTTCCCTTGATAGCCGGACCCCTTTGGTCGTCATTAGAGGCACTCTTACAGCACAGCGATACGTCGACGACATTCTGTTTTACTACCGTTCCTTTTGCAGTATCCTGGCCTTATATTTCAGCAAGATAATGCTAGACCATATGCGGAACGTGCTGTTATGAACTGTCTTACAGTCTGTCAAACACTTCCTTGGCCAGCCAGATCTCTCTCCAATCGAGCCTGTCTGGAATATGATGGAAAGGCTACTGCATCTACCAGGGAATGTTGATGACCTAACCTGTCTATTGGAGCAAATTTTTTCAAGAAATACCACTGGAGACCATTAGGGAGCTTTATCACTCTATGCCATGTTGTATGGCAGCTTGTATCCAACACCTTATTGAGCTCGTTACTTTGTAACTATGTAACTCTGAAATAAATCATTCAATTTTTCTGAAATTTTAATCATATTCTATTTTGTACATAATTTTCCTCTCCCCCAATTTTGTCTCCATTGGACAACTCCTTCTTGGTGCATCTTTTTTTTTTTTGTTATAGAGTGTGTATAAAAAAAATCAATGATATTATGTTTGTAAGTGGTTGCAAGTGATCTCATTGAAAGAAGATCTAACTAACAGATGATATAAGTTTAAAATGGTTTGAAAAACATTTGAAGCAACCTACTATCATATTTTTTTTTTTTTTTTTATAATTGAAAAAGAAAAGCTCCTGAAGTTAATATATACCTAACCAATTGTATATGGTTAATAATTTTATTGTTTTATATAGAGACTAGATGTTGATACCAATTATCATAATCCATTAATTCTTTTTGCTTAACAGAGTAGCTGGTTCTTATGAATCTCTTGATGGAGGTAATTTATGCGACGCACTGATTGATTTCACAGGAGGAATAGCAGAAACATTTCAAGTACAAGAGGAAAAATATTATGAAGATGAAGAAAAAAAAGTTCAATTATTCCGTACCATGCGGTCAGAAATTGACAATCATTCATTACTGAGCTGCGCTATTTCTGTAAGTTCATTCTAAAATAAATCTTGTTAAATATATTTTTTTGTAGTAATTTTTCTATCATTTTCATGATTTTAAACATATTGCACATTGCTGATTTTGTTAAGTACTTCATGTTCTTTTGTCAATATTTCAACTTTTATGTACTAAATTGGTTTGGATAATTTTCTGATTTTTGGATAAGTTTTTTCAGTACTGAATTTGTATTCATATGGTGCATTGGTAATGTAGAAGTTTTAAATTAACTTCTAATTCATACTTGATTGGAATTCAAAAACCTTTATAACCTACATAAAAAAAAAACTGCATTTTGTATGCATGTATTTGTATTTTAAATTCAGCATGAAATTATTTCTTTGTATTCTAAGACTTTCATGTCCTTATGTTCTTAGGCTGCCTCTCAAGAAGAAATGGAAGCGAGAACTGAAGTTGGATTGGTAAAAGGTCATGCATATGGTATAACTGCTGTCAAGAAAGTATACATTGGTGAAACATCTCTCATGTCATTGTTTGCCCAAAAAGAAAAAATATATATGATTAGAATGAGGAATCCTTGGGGACAAAAGGAATGGACTGGCCCTTTCAGTGATGGGTAAATGGAGCTTTTTTACTTGATTCATTTTCTTTTTTTTTTTTTTTTTTTTTTTTTAGTTATTCATTCTATAATACTGCACTAGTGAAATATTCTGTTATAATAGTTTTGAATGATACTTTGCTTAAAACTGTGTTTTGAGATATTTTGTTGAATAAAGTGAACTCGGAGAAATGTGAAATCGATATTAGAATATTCATTAATGTACATTATGGAAATAATTAAAAAGGTTTATAATAACCTTTAAATAATGAAATAGAAGCTGTTTCCCCCCCCCCTTTACATAACATACAAAACTACTATCGATCATGACCCACAGAAATGAATTTTTTTAAGTTAAATGGAATTCATATTTCTTGAGAAATTTTGTTTAAACCATGTCACTCAGTATCCGACTACTACTATCTCAATTTCAGTTAATATGAATAGCTTTTAAGTTTTGGGAGGGCTCTCTGCTCTTCTAAAACGTGCATTATTCTTATTGGAACATTAAATTATTGAAGCATTTTGGTTTTTGAATCCCACCCTTTCAAGACTTTTCTTTTTGGATAAAATAACAGCCTGGTTCGTTAACAATACGAATGAGTTTAAGATTCGTTTGTAAGTTCTCTTGAGTTGATTTTTGCTCCTACCTCTCCATCCTGGTTGTAGTCTTATATTATTTTGGCAACCATACTTGACAATGTGGGAGGATTAATATTATTTTCTTTCACATCAGTTGCCATCAGATATTACATTTCTCCCCTAAGAAAAAAAAATAGATTTAATGAAATAACGCACGATCATTTGTTTGAAAAAACATGTATGGAGGCTCATTGTTGAGAAAAACATGCTTCATAGTAAAGAAAAATAAGACTCTACATCATGAATATGAGAAATTCAACACTAATTGATTACAAATTTTACAAAATGAAACAAAATCCAAACTTTGCACTTATTGTATCATTAATAATGAACACACAAAACAACATTGAAAGATATGATATTAAACAATAACAATAAACATACTTAGAAAGGAATTACTTTCTGTTTCAATTTAAGAAAAGTTTATTCAAAACAGTCAATGAGAGTATTTTTTTCATTAAATATATTCCTCTCATTTCTACGTAATTATCACTGATAATTGGTGAAATTGTTTCACCAAGAGCTATTTGTAATAACACTGCTTATAGCATATACATTCGAACCTTATTAACTTGAGGATGATTAAAACACTAGCCTGCTTTACTTATGGTTTTACCATGGCTCCCTATGCTAGCAGTCATGTATGATATCACTCCTAGACATGGCTGTGTCATAATTTTTATTTTTATGTCAATCATCCAATAAGGATTAGTTAATAAATAATGCTCACGCAATTTTCTTTAAAAAATTTAAGGGGTTTTTATAAAAAAAATTTGTTACAGGCAGTTGACATGCATGTTAAAAAATGTCATACATGACCACATATTTATTTTTTGGAATTAAACAATTACTCTTTAATTTAATGCATATGTTCAGTATGCAGAAAATTCTTATTATTGTTGTAGATTAAAATATTAATATAAATTTAATGATATTATAGATCTCTCTCTCTTAGGATGCAGTTTAATAACTGTAGACCCTGACTGCTTTGTGTTGATGGGGTCAGACTGTATATATATTTTAACACAAAAACAATTTAAAGATACTTGAAAAAAAAAAAAAAAAAAACTTTTGTACTCGTTTCAAAGTCATGAGTTGAGTCTTTTTGCTTAAGGTTTCAATTCATTAGTCAATTGGATTGGTTAAATTTCCTCTAGGACTCTCAAAATTTCTTTTTGGCCAATACAATTGCAAGTGTTTCTCACTCAGTAGTCAGTCAATTTTTTTTATTGTGATTTAGTAAGTTTTTGACTAGATTAAGAATATTTTTTCATCCTTTTCTTGAAATAAACAGATTCCTATTCTGATTTGAGAAGTATCAAAATGGATGGTGAAAGGATTTCCCAAGCAAGCAAGGTGTAAATCTGATGTTTTCAATAACATCTTTCAATTGAAAGAAAGCAACTTGATGAATCTTGCTCCAGAGAAGTATTTCAGTTGCTTTCATGGTTAATTCTGTTAAAGGGAAGGCAATTTTTGCATAACATGGAATGTAATTGTGATGGGAATAACTTAATCTAAATAGGCTTTTCAGAGGTTTTTGTTTCAGGTAATTTAATTCCTTAAGAGCTTGGATTTTTTCTGAATCAGGCTGATGTTTTCTAGATCTGATTATGTTTTGTAAATATTTTATATGAGACTTAATGAAGATATATTTCTTTGAATCTCATGTAAATCAAAGAGCTTCTAATTTTGTTAACTCTTTTCCTGGATGAATCAGACAATAGGGAAATATATCATTATTATTGTTCACTTATGAAAAGTCTAAATTCTTTAAAAGCATTATTCATTACCTTCTGAGAAGGTGCTTCAGCTTTTCTTAATCTTAAAGAATCACTGAAGTGATATAGGACTTGATGAGTTTTAAATTATGTAAAGTCTTTACTTCGCTTGGTATGGGCCGGTAACCTTTTAATAAATCCAAACTAGTTATGACCTTTGTTTTTCTTTTTTGAACATCAGTTCTGTAGTATTCTTCATTGGAAATTCATCGAGTATCTTAACTGCATTTAGAGATTTTTAAAATCAATGCATAATCTGATATTGCCATCTTCCTTACATACAAAGTGGCCGCAGTAACCTAGTGGACTCGCGACCGGCAGTTTTCGTTCAGTCGCGGGTTCGATCCTTGGCTGGCAAAGACCCGCCGTGTAGCCGGGGCTGATGCACGTTAAATCTGTTGGGACCCAAAGCCCTCCCGTTGGCGTGGTGTGGAAGTTAGGAGAGGGGAGTGCCAGCTCAGGTGTCGTCCTCGTCACTTGACCGAGGCTCAAAATTACGTGGTCCGTTGCCAATACCCCTCGTATTGCTTCTAGTGCGACGTTAATCAAAACTAAACTTAAACTCCTTACATACAAAAACAACTGGGTGGGCAATATCGGAGTTACTTTTCTTCATTAAGCTTGGATACTAGTAATTCTTAAGTTTTCATCAACCTTTTCTTTCAAAGCTCCTGGTATATGGTAAGAGTAAATAAATTAAAGGATTTTTTTTCCATATTTGGGAGTAATCAGATTTTATTGCTTTTGTACCGTGGCCATAATTAATTTAACTACAGTCTTTGATGTTTATGAAGTAAATATATTAATTAATTCTGCTGTGTGTGGCTCAAATGTGCTATGCTTATTTTCTCTCAATTCAATCCTTTCTTCCACACAAGTAAGGAGAAGTCCTTGTCTGGTATAGTGGTTATGTCTTCAAATTCTTAATTTTCAAATACCATACCAATAGACGGAATTCTTGTGTGAAATTTCCTTATTTTATTTACTAGATGTGATGTATTTTCACATCTGGTAATTTCACCTTGGGGGTGGAATTTTATTTCTTCACCTGGACCAGACCATCTATTATGCAGGTTGTTAGAATCTATGAGTAAGTAAGCAGTCTAAATCACCAATTTGGAATTCTTTCAGTTATGTTATAAGATTAAAGCATTTTGCATAATCTTGTTTTTCTTTGGCAGAGAGAGGAGCTTTCTCAGCAGCCTTTTCTATGGTTATTTTCAATTCTTAAAGGTAATCTATTGCAGAATGTTCAATGTTTTGGAGAATTGGAATTACTTCGCACCATAATGATATCTGTTCAGTCAGTGGACCTCACGCTTTTCGTCTCTCCCTACATTAGTTGAAATGATGAGACTCCAGTTGTATGATTTGGAACTTCTTGATAATCAAATTATAAATGAAGAAAGTGTTCATATAAGCTTAATGGATCACTTCACACTACATGATGAAGCATTTGTTGAATGACTGTATTAAATCGTTCCATCAAGCCATTGCTGTCTGGATATCCAGGGGTTGAGAAATGAGGACGAGATCTTAGTCTGTGTACAGTTCTTTAGTTAGCTGAGAAACAAAGTTTGACCCTTGATCACTAGCCATCCAATTTGTATTAATATTTTTAATATAGTATCATAAGTGGACTTAGTAATTAAATTTGTTAAAAATGCCATCGTTAGCCATCTGCAATGTTGATGTATCAGGGAAAGTACATATCTGTGTTTCTTTGCTAATGGTGGGTCAGAAGGGCCAATAATATTAATATAAACCCCTTCAAATTGCAAGCTTGGTCTTAAAAAAATGTTAATGAGAAATTTTATCTGAATAATTTTTAGGTGTTTTCAGTTGACAATGTTAAACAAGTGTTGCAAAAAATTTCAATATCCTGAGCCAATCCATGGCATATCAGATTCTGTATTATTATTATTATTATTGTTTCATTTTTACACTTGTGTTTAGAAAAAAAAAATGACTCATTCTAATTTCAAAAATTGTGGTTGTTTATTGTCCTACCAATAAAAGGGTTTTTTGAAAATTTTCTTCGTGATTTAAAAGTCCATCAATGAATGAATAATTTCCTTTCTTTAATTAGGCATTCTTCCTAACATTTCAGAGTTAGTCATGATTTACTTGTTCTATTTTTGAAACACATTGCATATGAATGGGTCACATATCATCCAATTTCTCTTTCTGATTGTGTCACTGACAGTACACTAAGTCTACAAATTGATGAAAATTCTCCTCTAGAAATTGCATAGTCAGCAATATTTTCTCCTACTATTCAGACTTAGACAGTTTATTCTCTTTGTCAAGAAAATAAATTAACTTGTGGTGTAGTCAAACAAGGAACATTTAATTGAGCTGTTATTGCTAAAAGTATTTCCATTGAAAGAAACATATTAGTTTTATTTTTCTTTATGTCTACGGAGGATGGGTAACATTTTCCTTCAGTTGTATGTTTAAATGCTGGTATTCAACTTTAGCTACTACTAGAACTTCTTTTATGTTAGGGTCTTTACTGATAGATTTCCGATTTTTTAATTCTCTTTTCGCTCTCTGCCTTACAGCTGTATCATGCTTCATATGTCTATCAAACAATATCTGACCAAATGGTTATGGTTTGCACATGTATAGAAGTCCTTTATTTTTTCATCAGAAATCTTCCCCCTATCTCGTATTTTTGTATCCTTGTATGAATAGGGGTGGAGCGCTTTTCATATTGAATGATTACTTTTCTTTGTTCTTTTTCGTATTCATAATTTGATCATTTTTAGTTTTCTTTGAAATAATCTCTTGGTTTTTTGTTCAAGCTGACTCTGACATTTTCATAATCATCCAATATATTATCAGGTGTCTTAAAAATTCAACCATTCGTTGATAAAACATTATCATACGTCTAAAGAAACATTACATTTTATTTTATCAGTGATTAATAGGTCGCACAATTATTTGCATGTTTAGATTTCTATACCTTGGATCTATTCATGAAATAATTTCACTTTTTTGTGATGTTTGATGAAGAGCTGATTAAAAATTTCAGGAGCTAGTTTATTACATTTTAAAAGTATTTCTTTCACTTGTTTATAGTTTTTTGTAATGTTTTCATTTTCACGAGTGATTATTTGTGCTATGTTGTATAGTAAAAGTCCAACAATATAAGAAACTTGAGATTCCCTTCTTATTTCTCTTCTTACTAGTAGTTCAAATAGTATTAAATGAAGACTGATATCATTACACTTGGGATCAAACTTCAGTAGGATGCTGAGCTGTTCTAATATTGGTTTTACTGGATATTCAATATTTCAATTGATTTTGGTAATGCTTTGCATTCTTTCATTTTCTAGATACATTCTCTACAGTTCAATTTCCTTTTCTCTTGTCATCTTTTCCTTTCTTTTAATTTTTCCTTTTGAATTTGTCTTTTAATAAGGGCTTCTGCCAATTCTTTGCTAATTTTCTTAATTATAATCTTCAGTAGCTATTTTTTTAAAATTCAGCATTATTAGATCGGAAATGTCTTCGATATCCATTTCTTTAGCTACGACTTGAAAGTCTTTTTTCTTTCTTTTAGCAACAAAAGTCATTTTAACAAAAATATACTCAATTCTGTAAACAAATTTTATTTAAATAGTTCTTATATAACCAAGTATCTCAGTTCAAATCAAAGCATGTTCATTCACTGCTATCATTCTGCACTGAAAAGGTGAATAATAGTTTTTCTTTCAAATATTCAGTCTCTGGTTTTCAAAAGAGATTGTGTTGTAGAAACTTTTCTTGGTAGATAAAGTAATAACCAGATTTGTTAACAGTTAATTTAAGATTCTTTTGTAAATTCTCGGAGCTCACTCTTGCTCCATCTCTGTGATTGGTGCATAATCTCTATATCTGAGTGATTGGTGCCAGGTATTAAACACCTCTTATTGTTTAAAGATTTAGGCGATCTTCATTTTTCCATTTTGACTGTCATATATAAATGATTCTAATGGTTTATTTTGAAAACTTTGCTCTTTATAATTAGCCAGTTAAATGAATATTTTTTAATGAAATTGCAAATTATAATTTGTTTGGCCCAAAGATGTTGTAAAACAAAATGCAATTTTAAATTCCTTAGAACATATAAACTGTTGATGCTAATGTAGAAATAATTAATGGATCATGCAATTCTGAATTTATATTGCTTGAGATTGCACAAAATAAAAAAAAAATTGTTCATTTTAAAAAAGGTGGGATAACAGTAAATGAAGAGGTAAGTTGCTAATTAAATGTATTTCCATTTTAAGCTAAAAATTAATAAAGACCTAAGAATAATAGATTTATACAATGAGCTATTCTAAATTTGTTAGATTCATTTCAAAATAAAAGATGAATTAATATACAAAAGATAACTTTACTTTTATTGAATTAAAAAAATGTGCTGAAGAAAAATTCTGAAGTTAGTGGAAAATTATTAGTAACACCAGACAAGAAGCTTGTGTGAAAACTGAAACAAAGAAAAAATGTAATATTTTTAAGTGCTAAGCATTCAATGTATATATGGAAATAAATCAGTTTTCCTTGTTCATTTTCGAATTTTGTTATATAATGTGGATAAATGAAATGGCTTGAAAATACTATGCAATAGTAAGTTTAAGAAAATGCCTGGTTCATACATTTAACAGTGTATTCGATCGTACTGCAATCAATCAGCATGGATATTATACAAAAGTGGTAGTAGACTTGCGTTATCTAAACATATATTTGTTCAGATGTTAACTGTAGAATTGCTCAATAATTATGTTAATAAAATCATATTCAGAAAGAGAAATTGAAGATTCTTTATATTCATATAACATCTGAAATGTAAAATATTAAGTGCAAATAAACACAATCAGTAATAAAAGATATTTTTTGCTACAAATTGTATATGGTAAATGTTTTATGATTTGAATGCCTTAAGCATGTAATTATTCCTAATTAATTAATATTTTTCTTGCTTAAGTTTTTAGGTTAAAAAAGTTATTATAGATTGCTTTTTGTTATGTATTAGAAAAGAAAAGTGTGTTATTAAAAAGAAAGGGATATTTATAAAAGCAAAAGGAATGATCTTTAGAAAAAATTTCAGAGAAAAATTTTAAGTGTCATCTTGGTATTTTATTCTTCGGCAGCATAAATTAATTTTAATTTTTAGTTAATAAACCTTTTCCTAGTAATATGTGATTGATTTGAATGTTTAAGATGATATAATGAATCTCAACTTGATAATCTGAATTTTTCCAATAAAATTATTTACAGAATGTTACAGTTTTGTTCTTATGTATAAAATATTGTTAGATTTTGGCAAATAATAAACTCCCTGCACACATTTTAATTCCTATACATAATTAAAATATCTTTCGTGAGATCGTTTTGGGTGATAAAAATATGCGGTCCTTAATTTTTTTCTGGCATTTATGAGTATCTAAAGGTATGGTAATGTATACATATCTTAAGAATACAGATGCAGTATCTTACAATTTTATGTAATCACTGAAGTTTATAATTACATTTACTTTGATTTGTTGAATTTTTTATTCTTTGTAAACATTCTTTTTATGAAAGTATACATTCACTTTTTGAAAATTGCTTTTCTTCAGATCAGAAGAATGGGAGAAAATTTCTGCTAGTGAAAGAGAAAGAATAGGATTAACTTTTGAAGAAGATGGAGAATTTTGGTAATGTTGAGTAGTTCTTTTATATTTATTGAATTAGTTTTGTTATTATTCTTTAAAATATTTGAGAATTTATATCAAATGAATTAGATAGGCATTTTTTGTTTTGTTTATCATATAATGTTTTGTTTGTTTGTTTCTTTTTTCTTTTTACATAAATTTGTCCCTAAATTTTCGTAGTTTTATGTACTGATTTTATTTGCTCGTATGAGGTGTTTGTTTTTTGTGATTTCATATAATTTACAGTATAGTAATTCATGTTTTTAAAATTTTTCATATTTAATTACTTTTTGTTTGTAAATGTATTTATTATTGATTTAATATGCTTTTTTAAACAAAAATTACTGTTAAGCAGTAAAGTAAATAAAGAAATTGAAAAATGAATCTTGCATGCTCTGTTAAAACATTTTTGAAAAAAATTGATTATTAATAGTTTTGATTGCATGTTTTTGAAAATTCCACATCTAAATATCTTTGATTGTTTAAATGTGGGAAAAAATCATTTGCATTTTGTTTTAAACTATGCTGTTATATTTTTCTGAGCTATTCTAGCTTTGTGAGTTGTGAAATAAAAAAAATTCCATAAACATAAAATGTAGTAATTCATAAACAATCTCATATTTATTCATTTACAGGATGACTTTTGATGATTTCTGTAAATATTTTACGGATTTGTCTATTTGTCGCTTGGTAAACACATCTTGGTTCAGTTTCAACAAAACATGGAATGAGGCTATTTTTCCAGGTAAATGGATTACAGGTCCAAAGAATTCTGAAACAGATCGTTCTGGGGGATGTTACAACCATAAAGATACTTTTCTTCAAAATCCTCAGGTATACTAATTTCCATCATTGATTTTATTAATCATTTTTTTGCTTCAGTAAATTTTTCAGTTTTATTATTTTTGTTAAAGTCATATATTATCAATAAATTTTATGTTGAAGAATGTTCTGTTTAAACTAAACATTTAGGATTTATTTTCATTGGATGGTTCCTGAAGTATTCAAATTTGTTATTCCTTCTATTATCAAATAGTGTTTTCATTGTGGTAATTTAATGATGAATATGATTTTTTTACTCCTATGAATTATATATATTTACCTTTAAATTTATAGTATCGTTTTGATGTCGAAGCTGATGATGACACTGTGATGATATTTTTGATGCAGCGGGATCGAAGAGCATTGCGATGTAAAGGAATCAGCCATCTTGTTATTGGATTTCATGTAATGAAGGTGAGGTGTATATTTCCATTACTCTATATTTATTAGGGAACAACTTATCTTATAACAATGATTAATCTAAAAAAAAATCTCAGTATGTTTTATACATGTACCATAGAACGAGGATGTTTCAAAAAATACTTGTATTTGAAAACAGATGGCATCATTAAGGTAAATTGTTGTTGCCATTGTGTGCTGCCATTTGTTAAACAGGGCCAAAACAAATGTGACATTGATTCGTAAGTTAGTTTTAATTTGGTAGTCATATGCTGCTAAATCAAAATTTGATTATTGTGATGGTGAGTTGTTTTTGTCGATGATAAATGGATTCATTGTTAGACTCAGAAAACCAAACAAAAATCCAAACAATGGTTTGCTTTGGGTGAATCCGCTCCGAAGAATCCGAGGATGATCTCATTGAACTTAAAAGTTATGACAAATAATTTTTGAGGTGCTAAAGACATCATGACCATGAATGCGAGTAATTGAGACTTAGACACAGCTGTCTAGGAAGTCATGGTGCTTACTAAAAACAAACCATTTTCAATGTTACAAGTACCATCTCTTGGATTTCTGAAGACTTTTTAAACAACCCTCATACCTCTTGTGAGAGACACCTCTATTTAAGGGGCAAAATATTAATTCCATTAGGTATCCGTTATTGAGATGTACTACTGTATATGAATATTTTAAGAGAATTTAAAATTTACTTTGACTGATTTCTCGTATTATATTATTATGCTATTCTTGTAAATTGTTATACAAGCTCATTTAATGAATTGGTTTTATCTAAAATTCAACTAGATTTTTCCTTAGATCATTATATTTTCAAGACTTAAATTTATCATATTTCAAATTATTACAACTCAATAGGTTGAAGCTAATCGCCGTTATCGTCTACATGCTATTAAACCAAAAGCAGCTGGATCAGAGTATGCAATGTCTCGAAATGTTTTTTGTCGCTGCAATTTGAAAGCAGGTCGTTATGTTATTGTACCAACAACATTTGATCCTAATGAAGAGGGTGAATTTCTGCTTAGAATTTTCACAAGCAAAGCTAATAATGGAAAGTAAGAAACTTGTTCTTCTTTCTCCTTCTTATGATTATTTTATTCTATCAATGTTTTGGGTCTCAAAAAGTAACTTAACACATTGACTGTTGTTCACGCACTGGCACATGATGTGGTTTCATCACCAATGTGCCAATCACTTGCTGGTGCAGGAAAATTTTCTTCTGATTGATCATTCTCTAAATTATTTTGCTGTACATATAGGGTATTTCTATTAGTATTGGCATGGAGTGATGATTAGAAAATAGCTATAAATCATCTTGGTTGTGAAATTAATATTTTATTTTTCATTGAAAATGTAATCTTGTGATGCGAGTTATACTGATGATAGGTTAGAAAGACACTGCCATCGTGAAATGTATACTTGTTTGTAATGCAGATTTATTTAAAAATAATGCATACTGTCACTTTTTTTTTATTTATTTATTTTGGTTCAATTTTTGCGTGCCACCTGCCAGTGCATAATGTGGCATTTGGGAAAAAATTTGACATATGGTGCCAATCCTGCATGTGTTAAGAAATTCTTTAATGAAAGGCTTAAATAATACTTGGGTATCTCATAATTATCTTTTATCACTATTTTTGAATCCTATTATTATAATAAGTATGTTGATGTCTGGGTAAGATCTACTTCCATGTGAAGGCATTAACTATCAATCCAATCTCTGGAGACTGGCAGTCAATGTGTTAAACCAATATGGATTTGTAATCATGTACAATTCCATTTTTATTGAAATGACTTATAAAGTTGATTTGTTATTTTTTAAACTATTTGATAACAAAAGTTTTCAGTGCTTCTTGAAATGAATATATTAGAAAATATGATAATCATTTAACAAATCAAAATGAATTTATTTATAATTTCATTGGGTTTGATGTTAAATAAAATTATAATTTTTTTTTTGTTATTCTCATTTAAAATTAATTCCTCCCTTATATGGTGTAAGTTATTAAGTTTTGTGTTTTCAGAGAAATGGTTCATGATGTACCGACACAAAGTATGTGGCCTTGCATATCATATCCTTGTCTTCTCACAAAAGTGTTTTTAAAAGGAGCCACTGGTCTAGAAAAACAGGATCGATTTGGAAGTAATTTTATGTTTTTTTAGTTTTGATATGTTAATTCATTCCAAAGTTTAGTACTTTATTTTTAAAATGATATCTTACTTCTTTAAATATAGATTGATTTTTGTACATTTATGAATATTTTAATATCTTCTGATTAATCACATTTTTTTTCTAGTAGCATTTTGGACAAAACAAGTTCTTAGTAATTTAATATTAATACTTTAAATGTTACAATTTCTGAAAAGTCTTTTTTTTTTTTTAAATAGATTCTGATACTTAGGAAAAAAGAAACCTGAGATAGTTTGTATACTTCCAGAAATTAAAATTTTGACTCTGTTTTTTTTGTAGAATGACATTTTATATTAATATAAATGTTAATTGCATGGAGATTTTGAACTATCTTTTTTTTTTTTTTTTTTAATACTGTCATTTTAACATCTTTGAGAATTTTTTCAGTGGATATAAGGTATATAAAATATCTCGTTATATAAAATTGTAATTTGCGTTTCATATTGGTATCACAAGTTGTGCCATTGTATATAAATTTATATTTCCTTTTCATATGCATTGTAAGTAGCCTTATGCAATATCATAATGATTATTCATAAAAAAAAAATTGTAATGTTTATTTACTTGCAATTTTATTTGTTATAGAAAAGTCCAGTGTATTGAATAATTCTTCATTCCATTTTTTTTTTTATCTCTTATCTGGCTTGTTTTGTTCATTTTCTGTTTTTTGAGCATTTCCTTTTTACCTCTCTCCCTCCTCTAAAAAGCTGTGGCAATTATTTTCCTTCTATTGAAGGTAATAACCCCTATTTTTAAATAACTAGTTTTTCTCCAATTTATTGGCCTCTTCTGAAAAAGGAGGGAAATAGCCAGTAGGCCTAAAATATGTAAAGTTCAAATTGTAATGCATTTAAATAAGTGATTTCAAAAGAAAAATTTGTCTGTTTTAATTTTTAGTATTTCAAATATTTTTAAGTATTATTGTATGCATCTTAAGTTTACCTCTTTGGTTTGGTATGGCCGTTATCTTGCATGGTTTAGAATGTATGCATTCTTCTAGTTTAAATAAAAATAGATTCTTTTTTTAAAAAAATGAGAATTAAAAATAAAAGATGTTTTGAAATGCACCAAAGCTTTTTGATATTGAAATAAAACTGCTTACTGAACAAAACATCTATCTTTTTAATTAAAGTGTGATACAACCTAAAATTTTTCACATGAAATAGGCAGTCAGTAGTATGTGTTGATTTTAACCTGTTTGCATGTAACCCTGTTTTTATTCCATGTTTCTTTTAAGATCTGATTAGTATTTTGTCATTTAAATAACATAACATATGATAAATTTGGTTAATTAAGTTCAACTTTTGTGTAAATTTTATTTTGGAAGATTATTCTAAAATAAATGTAGGAATAACATTTTTTACTCTTCATTCTAAAAGCAAAGTAGTACTAATTCAGAGGAAAATTATGCATGTGATTATGTGTTTAACTGGCTGTCCAATTTATTACTTCAACATTTGTAGTTGCATATGTATTGTGTTTACTGATATTTGACGAAGGATTTGTAATATATAATTGCAGTACTCTTCAGTCTTATCATGATGAACATTTTTGTCATTTCTTGTAATGATTTTGCCTTAAAATATTTGTAAATTTTTTTTTAATATGAATTTCAGTTATAATCGTTAGCTAATAATTTCCATTAAAAATTCTGACAAGCTTGTTGGGGCATATTGTAATTGTTTCTTGTCATCAATTTTACATCTCAAATAGAATTAAGAGACATTTTTTCCATCACTATTACTTTAGTTTTTATTTCCTGTTAAACATTCTTCCATAGATTGATAGAACTTAACTATAGGAGTACAGGCAGCGTGTGTTCATTATCAGGTTTTATCCACATTAAAGATTTGCTGTATTTAATTATACATTTAAAATCTGCAGGAATGCTGCCAAAAATAAATAATTTTTTTGTGATTTATGCATTGTTTTAGATTTATGTATTAATTTGTCAATCATACAATGACAAGCATTTAACTCACAAATCAATTTTCCTAAGTTAAGACATATAAATTGATTTTGAATTGAAAGTAACATCTTAAACTTTGTTTTAAATTTCTTTAAATTCTATAAATAATACTTGGCAAAAACTGAAAAACAATTAGTATGAAATTCATCTTGACTGAATAGAAATATTTCTGAGGTAAAAATTTAGTTCACATGAAAATTATTGAATTTATAATAATTCTTGATACATGTTTAATATTAAAGGTATCTATGCCAATAATTTATTATGTATAATGCCAATTTCCTCTTCTTTGAACCTTTTAATAATCTTTATTACCTGAAAATGATGTATCAAACTGAAATAGAAATGAGAAAAATAAGTTGAAGTTTTACAGTTATTTAGATTATTTTGAAATGATGATGCTTTCTTACAGTTGTTCTTTAAGTTTTTATTATTGCGGCATTAAACACATTGGATAGTAAATTTGTGTATCTTGCTCACAAGTAAAAAGGAATACTTTTCCTTTTTTTACTTTCAGTTTTTAGCTTACAAATGCTTCCTACAAATATAAGGGGTTGTGGAAGCTTTGTTATTATGGTCACGAGCTCATGGTTGGCAATTCTGTTCAGTCATGGGTTCAAGTCCTAATGCCACTAAAGACTCAAATACATAATAAGTCTGTTGAGGCCTTAAGGGCTTTGGCATGGTTTGAAAATTTGGAGAGGGAGGTGCTTTGTGTCGTCCTCTTGACCAAGTTTCATATTTAGGGGATCTGTTGCCAATTGCCCTCATGTTACTTCTAAGTGTGACATTAATAAACATTTAATCAAAATTTTCACAGATATATATTCATCCACATCAGTTTTTGCTAATGTCATTATCTGTCTGAAAATAAGTAAGAATTTCTTTTATTGTGTTTTGTTTAAGGCTCATTTTTCCGTTATGTAGCTTTGTGACATGAATTACATTAGAAGCTGATCTTTGTAGAAATGTTGTATACACTTAATTATCACAATTTATATTATATAAAAAATAGCAATGAAATAATTTGTGATGTAATAATATTAGATAGCTATATGTTTTAATTATGTGATACAATTCATAATGATGCATGTGGGATTTATAGGTGCTGACCCATATTGTATTGTTAAATGTGAAGGAGAAAGAGTGCGTAGCCCTGTGTGCCGAGAGACATTAAACCCTGAGTGGAATATGACAGTTTTATTTTATCGTAAACAGGCTGATTCTTTAATCAAAGTACAAGTATGAAAGCTTTTAATATTTTTAGATATGTTATTGAATTTATTAAAAAAACATATTTTGAAACTTAAAATAAATATTTTGCTTAAGCATTAAGCTATTGAAATTTTTTGAAAAGATAATTATTCAACTATAAAATTTTTTTGTTGCTAATTTGGACAAAAACGTCAGTATTTATACTTAGTTTATTAAAAAAATTAATTTCTTTTGAAAACATATTTTACATTTTTAGATTTGGAACAGCAATGTTGTAATGGACACTTGCTTGGGTAAAGCTTCTGTAGAAGCACCTTTAAACCCTGAAGCAGTTACAAAAGAGATAGAACTGTTTGGTCGGTTGCAAGAAAAAGGTGTGAAAAAGCCTGGCGTTGTGACTCTTGAAATATCTACAATTGATGACCTTATGGGATTCTAAATACTTGTTATGATTAAGCCTATTCATATACTTAAAGGTGCAATGCTTTTGCTCAAGCTTCATCATTCAACCACTGTAATTTTTTTTTAAAAAAAAAATATTTGTACAGAATCTTAAGTACAAATCTTGTCATTTAAAGAGGAGTGCTATGAAGTTTTGCATGACATTTTTGTAAATATTTTTTTTTTTCTTTGATAAACTGTTTTATATTTTCGTGGGTTTTTTTTTTTTTTTTTGGGCATTTTTTGCATTTTTTTTTTAAAAACATTTAAAAATATTTTGTGTTATTCTTTGCTGTGGTATTTTAAAATCTCTGCTTGTAGAGTTAGTAATCTTTATGCTTGAAATTTTGTTAATGTGTTCAGAATTTGCATAATTACTTTGCTAGTGCATTCAAAGTCATATGCAAATGCAATTTATCATGCAAAATGAAATCTTTTAGGCTAAGGAGTGTTCAAGAATCAAAACAATTTAGATGGCGATGCTTTTAATATTCATGTGCACTTGAAAGTTAACTGTTAATTTCCCCCATTAATTATTTTAGAATTTTATTCTTGCAAAGCTGATTTTTTGAATTTTAACTATTAATTTCTTCTATTTAAAATAGCATTTGCCTAAAATTAAAGAAGGCAATTTATTTTATATATATATATATAAAATAAATATGATAGATTTTCTTTTATATATATATGACAGAAAACGTTTTCTCGTCAATTATTTTGCTTCAAATTTGTTGCAATTAGAAAAAGTATGGAAAATAATTAAAGAAGGTTAAAAATTGCTAGTTATATTTTTTTGAGTTGTTTGCATTATGCTAAAATAAAATTTTATTTTATAATAAGCAATTATTTTAAAATTGATATCAACACTTATTTTTCATTAAAATAATTTTTCCAATCATTTAGTTATTTTTTTTTATTATAGTGATGCCACTGATCTATCTCCATGTTGATTCATTTTTATTAAATTGTTCTTCATACTAAGTTTACAGTTCATTAGTTAAATTTTCAGTCCTACTCTCAGTAAGCAAACATTTGCATTTGTTCAGATCTCAAAAGTAGGAAGTTTTAAAATTGGCTGTTGAAAAAAAAAAAAAAAAAGTTATGATGTGAATTAAAGTTTGTAGTAAAAAAGTTATTTTTATTTATTTATTTTTTTAAATTTTAAGGTAAGTTAATAAATTTGTAGGCTATATAGTAGTTAAATAATTATGTGGTACACGTTTTCTTATTTATATATAATCTTAAAAGAGTTTATTCTACGATTAACTATAGAGGTTTTCTCTGAGATTTCCATCTCCTTATTTAGAAATAATAAGATAACTTATCATTTTTTACTTTTTCAGACTGTAGAGAGTTATGCTAGTTTAAATTGAGTTATGATTAATATTTAATCCATATTTTTAAAGTTGAAAAAAAAAAATGATCAAAGATTGAAGCTTTTATAAGTACTTACATGTATATAAGTACATGTGAACTTGATATTCCTTACTGAATATTTCAAGATAAATAAAAGATGAACTGGTAAAAAATAAATGTTTTATATTTTGACAGTAGATTTCAGTTTCTTAAAAGGTTTTATAAGGCAGTAAACTAAATGTTTCTCATCAAATTAATTTAGTGATTACATTGAATTACATTACTCCTTTTTAATGTTGGATATTGTGTTTTCTTTATGTATGTAATGAATTACATTGAATGTTGGAAATTAAATTTCAAAACTTAAATTTTCAATGTTTTGTTGGTTATGTGTGATGTCTAGTTGAGAAATTTATTAATGCATATGCAAATATTGAACAGAGCATATTTAAGAAAATGGTGAATTTTTGTTTCTTGTAATTTGATATCTGAGCAAATTCACTGACTCTTGTAAATTGAAAAGAGCTTTATTGGTTCTTCCTAAGGCATGATTAAAATGTTTCCAAAATACCTTCTTGTGAAACATTGCAAAGAAAAGTAATTAAATTTTCAAGGCTGGATGATTTAAATTCCTGTTATCTTTCATATTTTTAAAATGCATAAAACCAATATAGTTGACCATCTGCGTTATCTACCTTTGCCATTGATTTTATAGCTTCAAGTGAAAAGTCCACAAAATCATGCTTTTAAAAAAATACTTTCTGCAAACATATTCTGGCATTAATTGTCCTTTTTGATATTCTTGCAAAGTTAGAAAGTCAACAATACAGGGATTTCCGTAATTAAATTTCTTAAAAAAATCTTGATTTGTAGGTTATTTCTTCTCTTCCTAACAATATGTGGAAAACTATCTATATTATGCTTATTAAGTGATTGCATATACTTTCTTCTTAAATTTACAAAAAAAATGCATTTTTTGTTTCCATATTTTCTAATGATTTAAATTGAAATTAAAATGTTTTTTTTTTATTATTATTAAACTATTTATATGTATAATCTATTTAATTGATAATTTTCTATAGAAACTTTGGTATGATCATAATTTTTTTGAATATATATGAATTTATACTCATGCTGCACTCACACATGTTCGATTTCCTATGGAAGATTTGAAACCATTCTTTATGGATGGAGAGATCACTGCACATTTCATTTTGATAAAATCGTTTTGTATTAAAATTATTTTTATTTTTCAAAGTAATATTTTTATTGTGATGTCATTTTTGTCAGTATTATGTTTTCATTAAAAGTTCAATTTTACTTTTCTATTTGTGCCAGAAAATGTGATATATTTTTAAGGTATATAAAACAAAAATTCACAATGGCAGCTTAATCAAGTATTTCATTGTATAAATTTGTTCATTATGCATTTCAGATGTTAAATATATTAAAATTGAGCTTTGTTTTTAATTGTATAAGAAACATTTTTTCGATTTGCATGTAGTAAAAGTCATATTCATACTGTCCTTTTGTATTTCATATAAATGTATTTAACAAGTATATTGTTTTTAAATATAGCACAAACCATAAATATACTTAGGAAATTTTTTTCTATATGTATTTTTGGTTGCATTGATTAGTTATTGAAAATTCCGGGATTGTCATGCATTGTGTAAATTCACAAGTTCATTACCCTTTTTCTAGCAACCCACCCAAATGAAAATTATTTGATATGTATTAAAAAATAGTGAAAAGTGCAATATTTACCAAATGTAGAAATTATGTTTAGTAAAATTTTTACATTTTCACTACAGATCCATTTAAAATAAAGTTAATGTCTCTATTAGCAGTTTACTGGAATTATTATTATTTTGACTGAAAATGCGGCAATTGATGTGCTTTAACTTTGTACCTCTCTTGATCGATGATAAACTTTAAAAAAATCACGAAGTATGATACATGACATACAATAAATATTTTTCCTATTAAATACATTTACAAAATATAAGCATGAATTTCTCTTGAGTAATTAATAATGAACCATATTTCTCCTTTCACATGGATTAAAATTTCTGTTTGAAACACTGATTATAGATATTGATTTCCTCAAATTTCATCTTTGAAAATGATTTCTCAATAACTTATCAAACATAACCATTGTTTTAGAGTTAAGTAAATGGGCTTATTTTCATAAAGCTTGAGCCTTTCAGTTATGTGATTGTATATCTTGAAGCATGTGAATATTGCTTATGTACATTTTACTTAACATTTTTTTCCCTATATTTCTTTTTCTTTAGAAAAAAAATGTGTAAAGGATAAATTATTTCAAGGTATTACAACAATATTATATCTATTAGTTAATTTCTTCATTTTCATTAATATGACTTTTTCTGTTTATTGATTTCAATCATTCATGAATTACTTACTTATTTACTTAGTTGTGTTATTTTATTGGCATTATAAAAAAAAATTGTTCATTTATTTCTAATCGTGGGGGAAATATTGCTTCGTTTGATGATTTTATTAATATTTCAAAACCCTGGTGTATGGAATTGTATATATTTTTCAAGTATTTTGTACTTTTAAAATGTTGCTTAAAATACTGGTCTTGACTTCTTCAAAATAAAGGTGTGCATATCAAACATTTTCATATTTATTGCTTTTCACTCCATCTACCCAGTAGAATAAATTTTGATTGATGCATTTTTATTTGAACTCGATTTATCTTTATTTGAATCCTGGCATCATGTATTTGTTGTTTAGAATGTTATACATTTCCTTGATTTAAAATTCCTTTAAAGAATGTTGTCCTGAACGATTGATAAAGCTTGATAAATTTTTTTTTCTCTTTTCCTTCAGAAGTAATGTACATGTATATAAATGGTAAATTTTTAATAAAAGTTCTTACATTTCATGAGGGATTGTTTTTGAGTTGAGTTTGAGTTGTGATTTCTTTTTGAACAGTCAAAGTACAAATGTTACAAAAAAAAGATACGAAATTTTACTGTTTTGAAATATATTATTAAAATTACTGATATTTGCATTATTCACAACTGTTATTGTTTACAAATTATTTTCAATATTAAAAATACTTTCTATCAAGGAAATTGATTTGTTTTATATTGTGTGATTGAAAGTTTTAAGTATTTATGATTTTTACTGGCATATAATTTTGGAATGATTTTTGCAATTATTTTATGTTATAGAATTATTGTGTGTTCTTTATATGCAATTGCTTATTAATGTTATATCTTATCATGACAATAGATATTATATTGCTTTTGTAATGCATTTATTAGTTGATTTGACTGCTGATTTGAGCTAAGGTTATGTTTTCAATAGAGTAGGTGGTTGAAGCACAGCTATTCTTGGATTTGTTTTGATTACCCTGGAATTCTGTTTACATTTGTTATGTAGATAATTCAAAATAATTTTAATGCATTTTATTATAAATTATGATGTGCAATTTTTAGCATCAAGTGCATGTAACACTAAAGTAATTTAATTAATATTTCCATTTATAAACTAATGTTACAAATACATTCCTATAAAAATAATTGTTTGATATCATAAAAAAATAATGCTGCAGTCATATTTTTTTAATGTTCATAGTTTTAAAAAAAAAAATATTCATGTTAAATAAAGATTTGTGTATTTTTTAAAAAAAATTGTCTGAATAATCTTCATTGTAACAAAAAATTTGCTAAATAAAATGCATAAGAGATAATCTTATTAAGGGTAACTTATTACATAATACAATGATTGCGAGTAATTAGAGATTATTGTGAGGTATTCTTATTCGACAAAATCATGTATTCTTCAGCTGTTACATTTTCAAATTACATCTGAAGCAGATTTGTTCGTTATTTTCCAATCTTTTGTAGTTGGCGTGATTTTGTGATAGTTTAATAAGCTTATGTATCAGTTAGATCATTAACGTTTCTCGAGAGCTACCTGATGACTCTTGATCTCGTATTTTTGATTCTACAGTTAAATCATGAGTTCATTTTTCTAACTGCCGCACTATGTTTTTAAAAGTTATGATCTATGCTAACCATGTTTGCTAAAAGTTATGATCATGATCATAACTTTCAGCAGTCTCTATTATTACATTACGGAAGTCAGGAGGAGGAGGAGGAGGTGACAGCTTAGGTGTCGTCTTCGTCATTTGACTGTGCCTCAAAATTACGATGTCCGTCGCCAATAGCCCTCGTGTTGCTTCCAACTGCGACGCCAAACAAAATCAATAAAAAAATACCATATTCAAAGCGACTTATTCTCAGCAATTGCTGTTTTTGCAGCATTATTATATTTAGATTACTGTATATTCTGGCGTGTAACGCTCACTTTTAATTCTAAATTAAAATCGAAATTTATGGATGCGTGTTATATGCCAAATATAAATATAATAGATTTAAAAATAAGGAACAGAGCATAAAAAAATTAGATTTCATCTTGTCTCTACATGTTGTTGATTTAAAAAAAAATTGCATACCTTATGAACTAAAAAAAACTTCATCATCAGATAACACACACATGGAAATATCTTCATATTCGTCTTACGTTATATCTTCCGGAACATAATCGAATTCTGTTTCATCTTTATCATTTCTGTTATTCTGATCCATGAGGAATGGTCGCGGTAGTCTGGTGGTTATGAACACGGACTCGCGTCTTTCGTCGAGTTGTGGGTTCAAGCCCTGTTCTCACAAAAGACCCGCCGTGTTGAGAAGCTGATGCACGTTAAATCTGTCGAGGTCACAAGTCCACTTGTTGGCGTGGTGTGAAAGTTTGGAGATGGAGGTCCCATCTTAGGGGACCATCCTCGTCACTTGACCCATGTTCAAAATTACGAGCTTCGTTGCTAATAGCCCTCGTGTTGCTTCTCAGTGCGAGGTTAATAAACGAAAAGAAATTATTATCTTCCGTTCCATCTGGACTGATAAATGTACAACATTTTTAATCCCTTTTGAAATTTATGCATCAGATTCAATTTCATTCCATGCTTTCATCCGACTCACAAACTATTTATAAACTAGCATGGCCCATTTGGTCTCCTTTTGTCAATGTTTCCTCTGTCGTTTTCAATTTCTTTTTATTGGTTAATCGATTCATATATCTAAAGACTGAACTAATTGCGTTAATCCACCAGGTATAACTGCCATGTCTCTTCCATCTATTTCTTTGTATTATCCGTTAGATAGGTTTTCACTTATCCCAAACTGAAAGACTTTCTGGATTCTTTAAGGTAGGACGCTTTTACTAAACATTTCATATCCACAGTTTTACGCAGTTTTCGTCCATTTTCTCTTTCACGTGAATATGAATGAAAATACCATTCGGCAAATTATATTTCGGCATTGTCTTTCTTTTAAATAACTAGGTTTTAATTTTGTACCGTTCTCTAAGCAGGAAAAAAACACTGCGGTGAAGTGAAATTTTTCGTGATTTTTTGTTTTTATGAGAACCATTTTTGTTTCTTTCACATCATATTAATTATAATTAGCATATTAATTATTGTGATTTTATAATTCTTACACTTACATATGGAGCTTTCACCAACACCAAACATCTTTCCTGAATCACGATTTCAGTTTTTTTATTCTTTCGCAAATTAAATGACTGCATTTGAAACCAGCACTGTGTTTGTTTCGTTTGGAAGGACTCATATTTACTACTAATAGGAACGTTAGATTAACTCTATTTCGATTAAAGCAAATGCGATGTACTAAAGCCTTCGACGTCCACTTTAAAACAAAGACTTCAAATGATTAGAGAATGAAGAAACATCTGACTCCTAATTCCGAGAATTCATTCGGGTCGGAAGTGCTTGTTTTTATCCCTAATTGTGTCTCCCTTTTGTCAGAAAATCTAGATTAACATTCTTATACATACTTGCAATGAATACAATTCACCCTGTTTGTAGAATTATTTATATATATTCCTTCAAACTCTTTCCCCCACGCACATTGCTTCCCTTGTCGCTTGTCAGTTCAGTATACCATTGTTCGAAAGCCTGGGAAAAAATTCGAATGAATGATTTAAAAAGATTCTAGGACTCACTAAATCAACACCAATGACTTCGAAAACTTTTCCTTCTCTAACTCTGTCTTCAGGTGGAATTCTTTGTTATACACTTCTGCTCTTGGAATATTAAAATCTTATATCTAATAAATAGAATGATTTTTCTTGATTTCCATACTCCCAAACTTTTTCTCTAAAATGTGCCATTAATATGTTTACTCCAGCATGCTGATTTTTCACGTGCTTCTCATAAATCAGTCTTCTAACTGCTAGATGATTGGACGGTAGAATTATAGGATATCGAAAGTTTTCTTCTTCTTTACGGTGAATGATGTTTGTGTTGACTCTTAAGAATTCCATTTTCATCTTCAATTGACCTTAAGGAACGAATATTTTGGATCTTTTATGCCCGCAAAAGATTCTTTATTAATTAGCTTATAAAGGATTTTTTTTTCAGCTTTTTTTATTCAAAATTACGAAGTCCGTCGCCAATAGCCTCGTGTTGTTTCTAGTGCGACATAAATAAAACCAAACCAATTTCAGCTTTTTCAAATTCATCTATCGCGATCCCGTTTGCCGGGTTTTCGGCCTCCTGCAGATTGTGAAAGAATAAAAATCTAAGATATCATTCTCACTGTTTTTTTTTTTTTTTTTTTTTTTTTATGAGACAAGAAATATCAGTATCATTTAAATTATCCTCCATTAAATATTTGATAGTATATTTTCTCCAAATGGAGACAAAATGTATCTATAATATTAATCAAATAAAAAAATGCTTTAAAAATTATAAAGTCCTTAAAGGTATATAATTTCCGAAGTTGAAGATTTAATTAAATTAACCAACAATGGTATATACAATATCTTTTAGTACACCTATCTTATAAATAAATGGTTAGATAATTAGCTCAAACCTTTCAATGTAATATAAACCAAATCTCTCGGAATTGCATTGGGTCCTTCACAATGGACACCAAATATTGTGCGTTTAAAATTGGCTAAACTGGCAATTCTCTCGGAGAAAATTAGACGATTGGCTAATAAATTTTTTATCACTCAACTATCAAACGATAACTTTTCTTTTATGTGCTTCAATAGTACTCAAACAATAAATTTAAAATCCTTGAAGGGGTCAAAAAGAATATCATGAGTATTTTTTACAATTTGAATATTAATGCAGAACAAATTATGTCAATCACCAGACTGATGTATCTTACGGAGCTTCTGTGTGTGATTTAAGAGTATATGGACATATTTGGATTTCAGAATAAAAATTTACCAACTCCTTTAATAAGAGGACTGTTTGATGAGATAGTGAACATAACTTCCGAGAACTTTTCACAATAGCTACGGATGCTTCAAAAAACCAAAACGTAACACTTATAGCACGCATCACGAAAAATTCCTCTTTCGCTTACAGCATAAATCCAATTAATTCTATTTTGACAGCAGAAGCACTATCCATATGCCAAGCTTTAGACGATCTAACGGAATGAAATAAAATAGTTAATATTGTCCGATAGCTGTACTACCTGCATTTAAAAATGACAAATTTAAATCACCAAAAGTCATTCATAGATTAGCCAGTAAAATATTTATACAATTACATTTTCATAATCAAAGGGTTCTGCTTTGGATTCCAGAACAATCTCTCCACATAGGTAATATCCAATGTATACATCGATTGGATTGCCTCAAAAGTAACATTATTAGTGACAGAATGAGAATAACCAATGAAAACTTTAACGTATACATCGACTGGGATCCAATGTATGCACCTACTAGATTGCCCCTGAAGACATCAATAGTAACATTATTAATTACAGAATGAAAAGAACCAGTGAAAATTTTTATTCAAGCAATGTTTTCGAAATCTTAGGGAACATCCCAACCATTGATAAAAATCCAATTGAACTAGAAGCATAAGAGAGGAAATGCTAAGCACTCTAATCATCAGTAAAATGATCATAACTCCTGGACTTATTCATATCGCAACTAGAGGTACTTGTGACCGTATCAACGATTTGGAACATATTCTTTCAACTTGCAGTGAATATGCATACCATAGACATAATCACCCCTGGAATATACTCAAGATAGAACCACAGCGCAATATTACTTTCAAAGAACTATTGGAAAATGCAGTGGCTAATAAACAAGTGTTCAGAACATTCTTGAAGATGATGAAATACTTTGATATCTATTGAAATAAAAGAATATTTTAAATGGGATAATAGAATTTGTTGCTCTATATTCCATAAAACCAACCATTCAGTCAATCAATTTCAACATAAGATTAATGAAAGAAAAAAAAATACGAACATTTTTTCATATACAAACAAAAAAGGGCAGTTTCAGAGGCATTGTCAACTGAAATAACTTGTATCACTTTGTAAAAGCCTAATTTTTTACTCTTAATTTTGAACAAAAAAGCTTCGCATAATTACACAGTTTTTAAAGATACATTAAAAAATAGAGATTGATTAAAAGCTCATTTCCTTAAGAAACTGAGCCTTAAATCTTAAATTACTTTTTTGCAATATTCCTAACTCTAACATTCAGAAAACAGCTTAACATCAGCATAGTAAAAAAGTTAATCTACATTCATAGTCACTCAACAGTCTTGAAATGCTTGCTTGTTATATTTTTGAATAAGAAATGGCTATTTTCCTGTTTGGATGCCGTTTCCTCATCAGAAATTACGTCTTGATTCTGGATTAAGCTGATCTACATTTATGACAGTGGCGGCGATAGCCTAGTGGTCATGGTCAATGCCGGCAGTTTTCGTCGAATCATGGGTTCGAACCTTGATGCCACTAAAGACCGCCGCATAGCCGGGGCTGGTGCACGCGAAATCTATAGAGACATAAAGTCCTCCCATAGACATGGTTTGGAAGTCAGAAGGAGGTGATACCTCGTAACTTGACCGATGTTTAAAATTACGAGGTCCGTGTTTGCCCTCATGTTGCTTCTAGTTGTGTTGCTTCGATGTTTATAAAACCAATCAAAACACCTATGACAAATGACAGGAAAACTAAGTGTTTCTTTACGACTCTCGCTGTGTATGTCTAAACTTAACTTGTCTGACTTTTATTATTTAGATACCTTGGCCAGAATTTCGTTAATTTTTACCTATTTCTTTAAATGAAAATTTTTAAGATTGTTGGTATTTCAGAGGAACTGGTTTTTTTTAAGGGAAAAAAAAAACAATTAAAAGGAGATTAAATGGTGTTTCGTTCTCAGAATTTTAATTGCAACTTAAAATAAAAACATGAAACAATGGCTCAAATTAACACTGTAAAAAAATTTAAAATTATTATTAGTTTTGGATTTATATCTTTACATAGAACTACATAAGAAGATTATTGACAGCACTTAAGAGGCGAGAACTATATTCGAGAATGCTCTCTTATAACTCTAACTTTCACATTACACCATGTCAACAATTTCAGACCTAGTTTCATTTGACATCCATCAACCCTATTACTTCGAGTGTTGGATCTTTGTGGAAATAAAGATTCGAACCTGCCATTCAAATTGAACATAGCCTATCACGAAGCTGACTTTAACCCCCATACCGCAACAGCCCTAAAAATAAGAGTAAACAGAGAAGGCATTCCAAAAAATTAAAATTTTTACTGCATTCAAATAACTTTGTAAAATCTGATCTGTATATAAGGTAATCTGCGGTACTTTAATTTTGTGTTATGTATTTAATTAAATTTCTCTCTTACCGGGTTCTCTTGCTCTCTTTTCTACTGCTCCTGTGTGACCAATATTTTCGCTCTTTTTGCCACTAGAATACAATTGGTCAGATTACACAAAATTAAATTGTACAGTTTGGGATGGTAACAAAACAATGATTTTTTTTTTTTTTTTTTTTTTGAAATTTTCATTTACGAAGATTCAATAATGAAGTAAATAATTTCGAATTCATAAATGTGTCATTTAAACAATAGGAGAAAATATTAGGAAAAAAAAATAAGACTCTAAGTATGTTTTGAGATACTTTTTAAGTATCTTTTGAGACACGAAATGGAAATTTAAAAAAAAAATTACATGTTTGTTTTTATTTGCTTAACGTCGCAACACGAGGGCCATTGGCGAAGGACCTCGTAATTTTGAGTCTTGATCAAGGGACGAGGATGACACCCGAGATGGCATCCCTCTCCAAACTTTCACATCATCCCAACGTGAGGGCTTCAAGATGTCTTCATGGAGTTCGAGGTGTCTTCTTAACCAGGATGAACTCTGTAGGTCCCGGTCGTCGACGGAAAGAAGAAAATCCGATCAGGTTCAGGAGGGCAATCAAATTGGACAGTCAGTGTAGGACAGAAGTCACCATAGCAAGCTAATTCTTTTATTCTGTATTATTTTGATAGATGCACGCGCGTAAATACAAACTCCACAGGTGCTCACGCACTAGGGATTTGCATACCTACTATGCAGAAATAGCTAGTTTTTATGTGCTGCCTCGTGGAAAGGTGAGAAGGTTGCAAGAGGTTTGAGGAGAGCCATCACGCCATCATCTGTGTGAGGATATCTTTTCCTACGATTTTTGTCTCTTTCTGACCCTACTTGGAAAGATTGTCGACCTTGACTTTTCAGAGTATGGAGTGGGAGGTTACGCACACACACATTTTGACGAAATAATCTATTAATTTGCAATAGCAAAGGCTAAGAAAATTTCTCTTTGAATATTAATAATTACATTAAATCATTAAAAATCATTTTTTTACTTCATGCAAACTTCATTTTTATTATATTTTTATATCTGTGAGAACTCTCCTACAACCGATTGCCACCTTTATACCTTGCCTGCGGCACACGTAAGTTATCGAAACACGTCACCTTCTAACCTTACCTTGAGGTGATACATTAGAACAACTCATTTCTACATGCGCAGTTATGCAAATTACGAGAATTTTGCATGCGCACTTGTGGTAAAAGTATTTTTCCTGTGAAAATACCAAGAGAACGCAATAGCAGAGGGAAAAGGTTTCTTGCCTTGTCCATTCGAATGCTGTCCTCCTCCAAATATCCAACGTATTGCCAACTTCATTTTCTTCCTGGACCTGTGCTAATTCCCTTCTTTCCACCGACTGCGCAAACCTGCTGAGTTTAATAAAAGACATATCGCACCAGAAGATCCATCGTTCTAGCTACCAGGGATGTTTCGAAAGTAAGTTTCGTCATTTATTTTACAACGGAAACTTATTGCATAAAAAAAATAAGCCCTGCCATCACGAACTATGTACCTTGCACTATTTTTCGACATAGTCGCAATTGACACTGAGACATTTGTCTTAGCGTGCAATCAGTTTGAAGAAACTACTCTGGCAAAACTCGGTGCCCTATGATACAAGGAATTATCGCACAGCCTGCTTCTTCTTAGTATTATTTTGGATTGACCTATCCACTACCAATACGTTGTGTGGACAGCATGCCTGACACCGTTATACACTTGCCCCCTAACACCATGTCCTGTACTCTAGCAGTGTTGTTTTCATTTATGGATGTGGAGGGACGCCCTTTTCGATCCTCCTCCTCCTCCATGCTTTGCCTTCCTTTACTAAACATGCGATTCCTGCGTTCAACCATTTGACGAGACATGACCTTTTCACCATATACGGTCTGTAGACTTTCATGGATGACAGTCCTATGTGCCCATTCATACCAGACAACAGCAAGCACTTCCATTGCTGACCATGTTGCCAGTCATATCTTGGGCACGCTGGTCTGCTACTACCCCTTTTCTTCGTCGCTCTGTGCATGTATCATTCCTCCTCCTCTGATGCTACTTCTGTCTTTGAATCAGCAAAGGGTGTAAATTTTTATGGTGGTTGTTTGTTTCATCTGATGTACCATATGCTCTTTCAAAAAAATGACGAAACTTACTTTTGGAACATCCCTCGTATTTAACCAGAGGCTTCTGAAATTGTTTTCCAAATACACGAATCTTGCTTTCATTCAAGTCTATGAAGTTGCACGACAGTTGATCTTCATGACTAAAAAAGTAGTAGTAGTTAAAATTTAACAATATGAAATATAATGACCAAAAAGGGTCTTTTGAGTAAGTGAAAAAAGAGAAATTAAGCATTTTACACCTTTTCTGAATGGAGAGGTGAGAAAGGAAGAAAAACTTATTTCCTAAACACCACTGCAGTGGCGAGAGCCTCAATAGCGGTCAAGATTATAGGTGTTGCAAGGAAAAGCAGTACAGATGGGATGAAACGGACCGAATGTGCGATCAGAAATGAACGAACGCTTGATGGATTTGAAGTGGGAATAAGCTGAATTACTATTGGTTGGCACTGAGCCAGCGTAGAATTACTATTGGTTGAAAAGAATTGTTCGGAAGGAAATTTGTGTTTGACTTTTGAAAAAATTTAAGTTTTAAGGGGAATATAGTTAAATTAAAGTAGTTGTTACTTGTTTAATATGGGTAGGGGTGGATACCGCAGTTGTGTGCAAAAAGTGTTTGGGCTTTGATTAAAGGTTTTTTGTGGTAAGAAAGTATGTTGTAGAATTTTAGGACGAGATGTGTGTTTTCATTAATGGAATTTTAAGGTCATGATGAATAACATTATTGCGGACATACCAGGGGGCGTTAATAATGATGCAGAGAGTTTTATTTTGTAGAATTTGAAGTTTTTTAGAGGAGTGTTTTGCGGCATGACCCCAAATGGAGGAAGCATAAAAGAGGTTAGGGAGAATGATTTGTTTATAGAGCACAATTTTATTTGAAAAGGAGAGGTTGGAGAAACGACCAATTAAGGAGATGCATTTAAGAATTTTCCCCCAGCATTTGTCAACAGTTTGGGAGATATGCTTTCGAAAGGTTAATTCGGAATCCAGGTAGACTCCTAGATATTTGACGTTCAGTGTTCCAGGAAATGTTGGAAAATAATTTGAGTTGATTTGCAAGGCGGGGGGCATGACCTCTGCGGAAGATGATGGCTTTTGTTTTATCTGTGTTAACAGCGATACTCCAAAGAGTTAAAACATTTTTCAATTTTGTTGAAGTGCTTTTGAATTTTTTTTCCTGGCTGTGTTGACGTTGCTAGATTGGGCGAGGATGGCGTCGTCGTCAGCAAAGAGACAAAAGCTTGAGAAGGGAGTCTGAAGAAAGTTATATGTGAAAAAGGAGTAAAGAGAAGGAGATAAACTGATCCTTGGGGACAGCCTACAAGAGTTTTGCCTGTAAATGAAAATTCAGAATTAATTTTAACTTGGAAGGTGCGATTCTTAAGGAAGCAGTTATTAATCATGATGGTGTAATTAGGGAAGTTAAGCTTAATTAATTTGTAGAGGAGGCCATCGTGCCAGAGACAGTCGAAGGCTTTTTGAATGTCAAGAAAAATACCGACAGAAATCTGTTTATTATTGAAGTCATCCGTAATCGTGTTGACAGCACGAAGGAGTTTGTGTATTGTGTTAGATTTATGCCGAAAACCAAACTGAAAATCGGGGAGAATGTAATTCAAATTAATGTAATCACGGAGAATTTTTTTCAAATTTTTTTGAAATAGCATTAAGGAGGCTGATTGGGCGATAAGAATTAGGAAGGAAGTGATCCTGGCCTGATTTGGCAAAAAGGATGATAGTGGCATGCTTCCATTTGGAAGGAAAATAGGAGAAAAGAAGGCATTTGTTAAAAAATTTTGTGATATGAGTGAGAACATTCGGAGGAAAGTAGTTAAAGGCGATATTGTGGTTGCCATCCACGCCTGGGGCTTTGCACTTATTGAGTTTTTTGGTGATTCGTGCAATTTCGGATGGGGAGGTTGTGTGTCGTTAGTGGCAAATGAGATGAAATTAGAAACGAAATCGATAATTTGGTCTATGTGTTGCGTGTTTGTTGGGAAACCATTGACTTGAAAGGATGATTCCAGAGAAAGAGCAAACAGATCTGCTTTCTCCTTTGTAGAATAGACCATTCCATTAGGGCCGAAAAGGGGGGGATAGGAATGAATTTTTTTTGTAATTTTCTTGGTAGCATTAAACAGGCTATTGTCTTCGGCATTTAATTCCTTAAGAAGTTTTCCAGTTTTGAATTTCATCTTTAATTTGTTTCTGAATTTTGTTTAAATCTGTTTTAAAAGAAGGATATCGAAAATTCTGCCAAACTTAAGAATTCTGTTTTTTTTTAAAATTAGATTTCTGATGTGGGGGGGGGGGGGGGCGAAGATGTGGAGTAGTGATACTTCTGGTTTTGCTAGCTGTTTTAATTGCATCTTGGATTTTAAAAGTGAAGAAGGAAATGCAGGAGTCGAGATCTTCAATATCTTGAATAGAGGGATTGCCTGGGATGGTTTGTGAAATAGTTTCTCTGAAAAGGGGCCAGTTTGTGGTTGTGAGCTATTGAAGAGGGGAGGAGAAGGTTGTTGAAAATAATTTCAAAAAAGACCAGATTGTGATTGCTGCTAAGAGCGTTAAAATTTTTCGAGCAGCAATTTGGAATATTTTTGAGAATACCAATGTTAATAATACTGTTAACGTAGCCAAAGTAAGGAAAGTGGTTGGGTCAACAGAAATATTACTATTGGTTAAGAGGTTGTGGAGGGCACGCCCAGATCTGTTTGACCTGCCTCTGTTCCACGTTGGATATTTTGCGTTAAAATCGCCAAAAACAATACCTGAAAAGTTATCGGATAGGATGTTATCAATTTCATTGGTTTTGAAGACATTTTGAGGAGGGTGGTAAAAAGAACTAATTGTAATGGTTTTGTTTTTGTGTGTTTTGATAAAAATAGTGGTGTTTTCAGATGAGGGGGGTGTTTTTAAGAACTAAGTGGTGAAAAATTGTGTTTTTAATGATGATCGCATTGCCGTCGCCCCGATGCGTTAGACGATAAGAGTGGTGAACTGTATAATTTGGAATACGGGGGTGAGTCTCCTGGATTCTGATTGTGTTCTGAGATGAAATCTTTGAGTTCATCGATTTTGGTTCGCAAGCCATTAGCATTCCAACTTAGAATGAGAAGCGAGGGTGAAAAAAATGGGGGAGGACTAAACATTAAGACCAGATATTGCAGATTTATGGCATGGTATTAAAAAGAATTTCAAATTTTTGGCATGTATTAATACTTGGGTTGGAGAATTGTGAGGTAAAAGTTTTGAAGAGATCCTTGGTTTGGTGATTTTTCTCATGTCAAATAGTTTAAAAAAAGCTTAAAGTATCAGCGAAAAAAGATGATGAAGCAGGGGGAGTGTTGGGATCGGATGGATTAATATTGGGTGTGGAATCCATCCGATCGTGACGAATTCCAATTACCTTGCTGGTCATTGATATCTAGTACACACACATGTCCATTTTGTAACTTAAGTTTTTTGTAAGGAAATTTTTGATAATCAGGTAATAAAAAGTAACCATTCCAATAAACTGCACCTATGGAATGCTTTTCTTTTAATTTATTCAATTGATCTTTTTGAATATCTTGAAAAATATATTCATCTGTTTTTAAATAGATTGCTGGCAATTTTTTTTTATTTTAGAGCAATATTTTTGTACGTAATATCCAGGTGGCAATTTGAGTCGTGGTAAAAACTCCAAGAAAATGGATTGTTTATTAGCCGTAGATACACCTCTAACTTGATAAATATCTAATGAAACTATATGATTACTATCTATTTTTTCGGCAGAATATACAATTCTGTCACCTAATGAAATTCCATGCCGAATGTGTAGATGATTTCTTTCCCAAAATTCACATATTCGATCTGAATAACTGTATATTAAACCAAAAGTACCGTCAAATTTTCTAGCTACTAAACAATTTTCAACTTCTTCTCTTATGGACTTAACCGTTTTTCTAGTGCATTGTTTTCAAATGTAGGGGGAAACGGTTCCATTTCGAAATAATAAATCAAATATGTTTTTATAAGCATCCAACAATAATACATCCATGACATTTGATTCCAATTCAAAAACTAAGCCAAATTCTTTACATTTACGAAATGCATTTATTTTAGTTTTGTGATCTAATTCAATTTCAACTCTAGTTTTAATTAAAAATGGATTTCGATAAAATCTTACAATATCTACAAATTGTTTATCCATGGACTTTGACCATTTTTCAAAAGAAATTTCTTTAGATTTTATCCATCGGAACCATAATTCCACATGGTACAATTATTTTTAAATCGAAAATGAGGTTTAGTATACAAAAATTTTATACGTCTTTTGAGGGCGATCAATTTGATTTAACAAGTGAAAAGAATTTAGAGGATTGACAACTAAATGGGATTCATATTCTAACATAATTTTTTAATTGAATGAATAAATTGCGAAATATATTATGAATAAATTGAGCAATATTATAAAGAATTACAAAATAAATGGTTTGTACCAAAATAATGTAACTATATTTTATTTTCAGAAAATGAAATATAGTTGGAAAAATGATGGCTGGAATTCCACTTGTAAGTGATACAATTTTTGTTAAATGTTTCTTTTCACTTCCTAATGGTATTATATTAGAAACATCTTCTGCATCTAAATTTAAAGTAGCCTTAATTTCGTTTAAATAAATATTTCTTTCTTGTTTAAAAATTATATATATAACAATATTTAAATAATAATAATAATAATTTTTTTTATAAATCAAGTATATCATAATTTTCAAGAAATGAGCTATCATAATTTTTTAAAATCGATTTTAGGATGAAACTATAAAGTACATTTACCTTTAATATATGGTATTAATTTATACTGTTTGTTTGTAATTACGATTATAATTGCTCTGTCTGCACATATATGATAAAACATTATAATCAAGAATTTGACAAAAATTTTATGAAACATGTACAAGATCTGAGACAGATATTTGCAATTGGACGCTGAACAAATTATTGAACTCATTTTGGAAAATTATAATTATTATGTTTATAATTTTATTTCTTTGTTGGGTCGTGTTGGATGTATTTTAGTTTATGACGGTCCTAAAGTCTTAAGAGAACATATTCAAAATAAAACTATTTGTGCTTATTCTGCTCGAAAAAACAATAAATTGTTAAAAAAAATGTTTTTTTTTCAATTATGCTCGGATCTAAACTAGATATAGCTATTCTTAAAGAAGGACAAAATGAATTTAAATCTACTAATCTTGTTAATTCTCATTCTTTCGAAAATGCAGATATTGGATTTACATTTTTCGTGATTAATAGATGTTTAGTATGAGTACCTTACTTTTTTACAAACGATCCTACCAATGCTCATATTTTGAGAAATAATATTGTAAGATGTTATACTTACGATTCAGATGATCGAGGTAGAGAATTAAGTTATTATGTTCCTGAAAATAAACTTTGTGTTATAAGAAACAATGGAACTGAATCTTTAAATGATGTATCGGTTTTCTTTGATTTTGCTCTTGTCCTATCCATCAGGAAATTTACATGTCTTTTGTGTATAAAAACAATACTTTTGATATTGATCATTTAGCTAATAAAATTATCATGAGTCCAGGTCATTTATCTGTGAAACTTTTTATAAAATACTTGTATTCACCTCTAAAATAAGACGATTGGGTTAAAGTAAAATCAAAATTACCAATGGTTGTAAAATCTATTGAAACTGAATGTCTCTTACACGTCTTATCGAGAAAAACTGCATATTTCAAAAAATCTAAATTAGTCGGAAAATGGGTTTCAATGCCTTTTGAAAGTTACAGAGAATTGGAAATGAATGGTGAAGTTTATGTGGAAAAAAATTTAAGTTTTTATCCAGACGTTAATTTACAAACATATCCTTTAGATCCCTACCTCTCTCATCTAATCGTTCAGGCAATTTTGAATTAAATTTAAAAATAATGCACCTTTGTAACACACTAATTTCAAAACGAGACTGTAGATGCCGCCACATGACGAGAATAATCCTCAAGGTTAGGGTGTGGCTATGCTATCTAATTTTTCTGCCAGAGAGAGCTGGGATTTCGTGGAGTAAGGTCTCCTGTTGCTGTCCAACCCTGGACTATGTTAAAGTTTACTTGTGATAAACTTAATTCCTTCTAAATGTTACTGTTAATAGTTTTAATTCCGTCTTTGTAACTGTGATGTTTTATGTCATTAAAAATATAGTAATTTACCCCGAGATTTTGAATTATTTTGCGTTAAAGCAGTTATGGCATAAGAACGTCGGTTACAAAATTGGCGCCCAACGTGGGGCATGACTCGTCCGACAATTTTTTCCCTTGATCGGCTCACTATGTGTGTAGAAGTTCCTGTGTGTGTCGCCCCGACACTTATTTTGAAAGTGCTATGTGAAGTGCACTTTTGTTGAAGCCATCCTGGCTGGATCATTATTTCGTCCTGAAATAATTACAACATTGGAAAAGGGTTACAAAATTGGTGCCCAACGCGCGGCCCATCCCAGCCCTGTCTCGCCTTTTTCCCACTGACTTCGGTGTTGAAGTTTTGTCACCCGACAAGAAAGAAAAGAAAGAAAATAAAAGATACTTGCATCCAGCAAATTTATTGTGTGCTATCTAAGATAAGTGTTATTTTTTTCTACATAAATTATACTCTCTTATTCAGCATAAAATTGTGATTTACGTTACTCGTATTATTGTATGTTGCAGTATATTGTTTGTTCTGATTAAGGCTAATCGAAAGTTAGCTTATTATTAATGAATGCATATTTTCTTCCTAATTTAAAAATTTTATACCATTAACACATATGTAGTTTTGTTTTCAAGAAATTATTGGTATTTATTCAAAGCATGTCACTTTGATTCTTATTATGTTGATTGCAATTCTTTTCATAATGATTTTTTTTGTTCTGTTTTTATAACTAATATATAAAAATAAATTTTTTATAAAATATATAACGGAGTTAGAAAGGAATTGCTATAACATTTGAAAAGTTGTATGTTATTCATAAAGTATTTACATTTCTGGTTTTTAATAAAAATTTTGGAAAATAATATTAATTACTTCTGAGTGTAAACAAGTTTGCAATATTGGTAACTCCAAGGTTAATAAAGGGGTTTATGAATACTATTCCTACTTAAACATATTTGAATTTTTGTATAAACGATTTCATGTTAATTGCTGATACTGTTTTGATTAATAATGAATGTTATATAAACTTATTTTGGTTTTGATTTTGATGAAAGGAATTAGAAGATATTTGATATTAAAAAAAAAAAAATTTCATTTTAATCTTCTTAAGATTGATTTTCAAATTAATTATCACAATTTGATATAAAGGAATTTTATTGTTTTCAGAAAAAGTGCATAAATATTGTTATTTTTTTATATAACAAAAATTTTAAATGCATAAGTATTATTTTATATATAACTGAAATTTTAAGTGCTTAAGTGTTATTTTTATATATAACTGAAATTTTAAGTACATAAGTATTATTTTATATATAACGAAAATTCAAAGTGCATAAGTATTATTTTATATAAAACGAAAAAATTTAGTGCATAAGTATTGTGTGACTATAATGTTTTCAGATAACAGAATTAACACTGTCACTTAGTGAACTTTTATTCATTAACTTTAATTGAACGTTAGAAAATTAAATTTGAAATAGACTAAAAATGGCATTTTTGGGAAGATCCAGAAAAGAGGATTTAAGGACGTTAGCCACAGAATTGGGTTTGGCTCCGTCGGACAATCTCAAAATTATTGAACTAAAAGATCTCATAACCGCAAGTGATAGGTATGATGAGGAATTCGTCAAGGATATGCTCAGTGTCATTGTAGAAGATCGAATGGCAAAAGAAAAACAAAAAGTTGTGGAATTGGAAGAGAAACAGAAAGTTGTAGAATTGGAAGAGAAACAGAAAGCTGTGGAGGTGGCCCAGCAACGAGAAAGAGAATTCGAACTGGAAAAATTGAAAATTCAACTTGAAATGCAGAAGTTATCACAAACATCTGTTGTAAACCAACAGTTAGAAAACCCAAAGCTTGAGCTAAGTAGAATTATTCCGAGATTCAACTCGAAGGAAGACGAAATGGGTCTATACCTGACTATTTTCGAACGTCAAGTGAAGTTCTTGAACATTCCTGAAAAAACTTGGACAGCATACCTGATTGGCTCATTGCCACCTGATATAGCTCAGCTCATCGCAAGAGAGGATGAAGAAGATTCTCAAAACTATGAAAAGGTAAAAGAAATGCTTCTAAAAAGATTTCGAGTTACAGGAGATAGGTTTAGGCAGTACTTTTCTCAACAGAAGAAAAACCCCGACTCGACATGGAGAGACTTTTATTTCGAATTAAGTTCTTATCTTGAAGGTTGGATCAAAGAATTGAAGATAACCTCGTTTGATCAACTTAAAAGTCTAATCATCGCTGATCAGATGAAAAGAAAAACTCCTGCAAATATCAAAGAACACTTTCTGGATATTTGGGCGGATTTGAACGGTCCTTTGGAATTAGCTGAGAAATTGGACGCATATGATAGCCTAAGGCCTGGAATGAAAAATAATCCAAATCAGACTTTCAAGAAGAAAGAAGAATTCAGGAAACCCTTTCCAATAAAGAAAAGTTCACCTGTTGGAGGCTCCTATGATAACCACTCACCAGGACCCTCTAGAACAGTACCTAAATTCCCAAGTTCCTGAACTGAAGGAAGGAAGCCCATCCAGTGTTACGGATGCGGGACTCCTGGAGTCATCAAGTCAAGGTGTCCTACCTGCAAGAGAGCTAATGAAACGGTAACAGCAGTGAACTGTATGACGTTATCCAACTTGAATTCAAACTCGGATCCCTCAAGTTTGATTGTTCTCAGAATTTTTGGAGAAAAGATTGCTGTATGTGCGGATACCGGTGCTTCCCATACCATTGCAGGTGAAAAACTGTTCAAATTCCTGCAAGAGCGTGACATCATCTTTGAGAAGAAGATCATTTCATTAATGATGGCTGATGGAATTCGACAGACCATTACGGCTCTGAGTGCTGTCGTCAACTTGTACATTGAAGGCAAAGTTATCCCAACAGAATTTCTAGTATTGCCTGAAGCAAAAGGAAATAAGACTCTGTTAGGAAGGGATTTTCTCAATGCAGCTGGAATCGTCCTTGACGTCCAAGGCGGAAAATGGTATTTTGCCGAAAATCCTCGAAAACAGTACGAGTTCTTCAAGAAGCCCTTGGATGAAATAGCCATCAGTGCCTTCGAACTTCGAGAAGATGAGGGTAAACACCTATCAACAGAACAGACAAGAAAACTAAATAAACTCCTGGACAAAAATGAGACATGTTTCCAACCAGGGGGAGGGCCCACGCCGTTTATCGAACACCGTATCGACACGGGTGATCACCCTCCAATTGCAACGTCTCCCTACAGGATGAATCCCATAAAGAAAGAGATTTTAAAGAAACAGGATCGTCAGAAAGAAAACTTCGATCGAGGAAGAAGACGAAAGTACTACAAACCTGGTGACAAAGTTTGGGTGAACATTCATCCCATAAGTCGGAACAACAGTTGCAAGAAATTCATGCCAAAGAGGGAAGGTCCTTACCTCATTCTCACTTTGAGATCTCCAGTAACGTATGAGATTGCCGACCCGGCCAACCCAGACCAAGTCCTTGGAACTTATCACATTTCTGCCCTAAAGGACTATCATGAGCCTGGAGTAGAAAGAGACACTGGACCAGTGGCTCCACTTAGAAAAAGAGGACGTCCCAAGAAATTACCTCCTGGTTCCGAGCCGAGACGTCAACGGAACCAGAGGGGGAGTCTGTAACACACTAATTTCAAAACGAGACTGTAGATGGCGCCACATGACGAGAATAATCCTCAAGGTTAGGGTGTGGCTATGCTATCTAATTTTTCTGCCAGAGAGAGCTGGGATTTCGTGGAGTAAGGTCTCCTGTTGCTGTCCAACCCTGGACTATGTTAAAGTTTACTTGTGATAAACTTAATTCCTTCTAAATGTTACTGTTAATAGTTTTAATTCCGTCTTTGTAACTGTGATGTTTTATGTCATTAAAAATATAGTAATTTACCCCGAGATTTTGAATTATTTTGCGTTAAAGCAGTTATGGCATAAGAACGTCGGTTACACCTTTGACTTTTCATCTGAGTTATATTGGAATTTTATGTATTTTGGCTATATTTGAAACTAAAAATATCTAACAAACTAACATGATGGTCCGAAACACATTCATTTCTACATGCGATAAAATAACAAGATCCTGTGGCACACGAACAACCAGGTAAAAAATTATACAAATATTTAAATATGGAACCAGCCACTCGTAGTAACATAGAAGTATTTTATGTTGTTATCAATGAAGCATGCATTCCAATTACTTTGTCCTGTTTTTATCGAATTGATTCAATGTATCTAAAAAAAAGTTAAAATTTATCGAACGCTGCTCGTTTGAAAAGTTTATTTTTATTCGATATAAAGTCGGATTACTTTTTTAAAAAATTGACGATATTTGGGTGACTTCTCGCATTGAAGGGTATTAGGCTTTTAAATTGTTTGGTTTCAAAGGCAAATTTAAAATCGTAGAAATATTTATGGTATAGATTAGTAGATTATATTACGGGCTATCACGTGGATTTAAATCTTTTTTTTTAAACATAATGCTTTTCCGAAAAATATTTTAAATAACAATTCTCTTTAAAAATTCAGTATTGGCCATAGATTCTTCTTGTATTTTATACTTTATGGATACCATTTCTGCACATACTGTACCTACAGAACAGAATCACATTGTATTACCTCCGGTCGACGACAATTTTTCCTTCTTATTTTGCATTAAAAATACCCAAAGTTACTGTTGCCTATATGAGTTTTATGGGTAACAATCAGGAAAATTGTATAGAAATGAATGATTCTTTGAAAATTTTCTTAATTGTTACAGATTTTATACGATACGAGTAAAATGTTACTTTTCAAATGGACTTGAATAGGTCTTTTATCACGTATCTGGAAAAAATGAAACCGGTTTGTTAGGTACAATAGTATATTATGGAGAAGGAAAAATTCAAGTAGAAACTCTATCAGTGCATGTTAGAATTTTGTTCATTAAAAATAATATATTTAATTTACTTTTTTCTAAATATCTATTTCGAATATTACAATTTAATTTAACCAAAGTCTGATTATCTATATGCTTCAGTCAATTTCATGAAACAAGCACTGGAGATAAACTTTGTAGTTTTCATGGTCAAACGAAGTTGTACGAAAAATGGAAAAAAGGCCCACCTTTGACGAAAATACCATTCCGGACTCAAATGTCAATCCGTACAATTTATTTAGAATGACTGTGGGACAAATGAAAGAATGAATTGAATTAGGAAATGGAAATGATGCAAATATTGTGAGAAATAGCAATGGAAAATAATTCTTGGTGGAAATTTTTTTTAAGCCGGTACATTTTATTTTGCAGTATCTTATTTTAAAAGTGAGCATTTTTAAGCACTTAATGAATATGTTAGAGATAAAATTAATGATCAACCCGTCAAAGGAAGATCTCGTGCTGGTGGAAATCGATTAGGCAATTTGGAATTACTCAATAGATTAAGAGGAAAGAATTGGCTATTGTTTCGAAGAGAAATTTTTTGAACAAGGAGATAGGACCATGGTAAATAATATAATGATTTCAAAATCCATATTCCCAGTAAAGGGAGATACGCTTTTCTTAAAAGTAATTTAGATTTTAAAATAATTCCTTGTGTAAAAGAAATCTAATTTTTTTTAAAAATTTTTTAAAGAAAAATGTATTAAATTTGTTACCACTTTAAGTTCAGATCAACATTGGGAAGTCTGACTACAGATCAGAAGGTTAGAAATATCACACAAGAAAGGATTGGTCGGACTCATGCCACGAATAACGATACTTTACTTAAAATCATTTAAAAGGATTCAAAAGGAAGAGAGAGAGGACAGACAGAAGAGAGAGAGAACTGTGAACTCTTGAATCGAATCCTCTCTCATTCCCTTCCATTGCTACCTTAAATAGAGGTAGCAGAAGGGCTACAATTCACATCAGCTTCACTTCGTTTGCATATGCTTGCCTTGCTAGAATAGCCAGCTCGTCCTCACAGTTGTAGAACAGGAGAAAATTGGTGGTGATCAGCAGTCGCCACAAATCTCTTGAAAAATTAAAAAAACTTTTACGAAAAAATGAGGTTTTTTTTAACTTTTTGGAGGTTTTCTCTTGGAATTTTTAATATTTTTGAGTGAATTTTTAAAAATTAAAACGGAATGTTAAAAAACCCAAGAGAAAACCTCAAAAAAAAAAAAAAAAAAAAAAAAAAAAACCAAATGTTTAATAAAAAAAGTTTTTTTTTAAAATTTTTCAAGAGCTTTAAAATATTGATTTATTCACAAATATTAAAAAAACTTGCTTAGTTTATTTACCGAGTTCGCGATAACACTGACTCTTTCTCGTACAATTTATTTTAATTTTTTGAGTTTTACGATTACCCTGATTAGTTTATTTTTTGAGTTTCTGATAACACTGACTCTTGCCTGTACAATTTATTTTTTGAGTCTTACAATAACTCAAATTAGTTTATTTTTTTGAGTTTACGATACCTATGTTATTGAATGTAAATGTGCAGTTTTAATATTTGAGTATATTTTAATTAATTTGATTAAAGTATATTTGTAATTCATTTAATTAAAGCTTCTTTTAATTCTTAAATTTTTTTTTTAAAATAATGTATAGGATTTTGTTTGAACTTTTTATCTATAACGACACACACACAGTATTAATTATTTCTTTCGAAGACACGAAAGCACCAGTTTTTGGAAATATTTCTGTCTTTCTTTTCTATCCATTCAGAGTCCTTCAGTTCCTTTATATCCATTCAGATCTTAAAGATAAAAGTATTTGTTGTAAAGAAGGATTGGAACTACTTCAATTGTATTTAGACAATACAGATATTATAACAATTGGATTCTATCGTGTAGTAATGTACAAAATAGTAATTGATTATTTAAAATTAACGAAACCAGATTTATATTGTTATTCTCCATCATTATTTAAATATTTTTGTTTGAGAAATAAAGTTTCAATGGAAGCCTTTTTCCAAACTCAAAATTTAATTCTAACTTTTCAAAGAAGCTTGCTTCTGTCCAAACTACATTAAAGCAAATATAACGAAATTCCTGCCATGGAATTTTGAAAAATTGACGGAAAAATGAATTACTTCTGGTATCATCCTTACAGAGATTCTCTTGTTGTAAATGAATTGTGAAATGTAATGAAACGTAAATTGTTAGTTACTTTTACAAGGCAAAGGTTTAATCAACAAACATATAGTCCCTTACCTGTGGTGTCAATAGATTATCTTTCATTGGAAAAAGTGTCAGTGTCATAGAAACCTCAACATATTTTAAAACAATTTATTGAAAGTGATAACATTGAAATATTACTTTCATTTCCTTCTGGATCTTACTCATTATGTTCATCTACTAAACCAATTGATTTCTCTAATACAATTGAAGACAATAATCATTTAAATAAAAAAATGAAACTTAACATTGATAAATTTTCTGTTTTAAAAATAAAATTTGAACCCGTTGAAAAGGAATCAATCTTACGTTCTGAAAATGTCAAAACGGAAATACTTATGGAACAATAATCAATTTCATAGTTTTAACCTTGTAACAGTCACCTTGACTGTAACTTTAACGGGACTGCTAACGCCACCTGTGATGACGTTGAGAAAGAGAGACTTCTTCTCAACCTCTAGTTTGTTGTTGTGCGTGTGTTGCGTGAAATGTCTTATATGTATTCCTTATAAGTATTACTGTGATGTATCCGTGTGCTGTGAACTGAACCCAACAATTAAAACAATGTTTTTTTCATCTTCTAATCTTCATTCAAGATTCCACGCGCTACAACCTGACATATTTTAAAATTTCTATAATATCGGCTAGATCATATGTATATGTTATCACTACTGATAATTTGTCTTTCCATTCATAAAAACATGTAATTTAAAACAACATGTTTACGTTCTGTGTCAAGTCTAATAGCTGGAATATAAGTGTTTTCAGAATTTAAATGTTGATAAAGAAAACATAACTTATCATTTATCAAAAAATACGCGTTATGTGGAGAAATAAATGCAAGAAAACAATCGAAAATATCCCAAATTAGAGCATATTTATTATACAAGGGCATGTAGATTGGTTCAAAATTGTAAACCAATAATAAAAGGCATAAAATGATAAAAACATTTCATTTCTTTAATCTTTTTTTCTAATTTTTGCAGTAACACTCGTCAACTTATTTTACAAATCCCACTTATTTGGATTTGGAATGAAAATGAAGGCTAAACAACATTTTCCAATAATTGATCCTAAAGAAATTACTCATTGTATGATGCGAGGATTTAACTGTCAAGCAGATAATTGTAATTGTGAACATTTATGTGAATAGAAGAACTTTATGAAAAATTCACAGTTTTAGAAGAAGATAACATTGTTATGTTCAATAAAAAATAGATTACGGTACTTAAAGGATTAACTACAAACAATCAAAACAATTCGATTCCAATTTTTTTTCGACAGGATAGCTATATTCATCTCAAAATGATACCATATGGCAAAATGATCATATGGTGGTTTGTAAAACGATTTTTTTCAAGACAATTCTTTAAACATAATATGGGATTATAAATGAAATAAAATGACTCCTGAACAAATTGATAATTATTATGAAAAATTAAACGACAACACTTATCGTTATAGATGTAAATGTAATTCTTTAGATATTCAAGGTAACAGAATGATTAACACAATACCTTTTAACTGTTCTGTAGATTATTGTTTAAAAGATTTACGACTACAAGTACATTTAGGATTGAATGGAAGTAAATGCAATTGTGGAATGTATCCGCATAAAGATTCAAACGATCCAACTTCAGAATGCATGTTAATTCACAAGAATTGAAAATAACATACTGATAGGTCGTATCGGTTGCATGACTACAAAAAATTTAAGAAAAAAGCCAATATATTGTCTATCTAGAATAGCATATGGATTTTCTCGTGATATTAGATTTGAAACTAAAGTACTGGACTCTAATTCACCATCAGCATTTTTAGTAATTCACTAATAATATTTATCAAAAAAAAATTAATAAGTAAACTTATAGTTATTATTCTTATTCATATTTATTATACATTTTTCTTAAACTTTACTTTCAATAAATGTATTACATAAGAAGTTTTCATTATTGTTATTCTGCAACGTTTTTTCACTTAAATGTTTGAATCTATATTCAGTTGCCCAATTTTTTTCAAACTTTAAAGACACCGATAATTTATATTATCATTGTTTTAGTTTTATGCACAATTAAAATTATTCTGTACAATAGGAAAATGAAATGCAATATCAAAATTAACCAAAAACTAATCATACCGACTAAAAATATTTTTTCTGTATAGAACATTAAGAGGAAATACGAGTGCAATCATCCACTTGTAATAAAAGTACCAAAATAATAATCAAAACAACATAATCCAAAATCGGAAATATTTTTTAAATTACTATATTTGATATGCATAGATAAGAGAATCCCTCATTAAAAATTTGATTTAACAACAGTCCTTGGAAAATTAAATGAAAAAGTATAAAATATCTCCAAAAATATTATTTTCCAATACATTTTGTTTCCATCAGTAACTTTAACAATATGTATTGCTCGATTAAAAATTTCGTTATTTTTGATATTTGAAATTTCATGCAAATAACATCCTCAGTAATTATACCATATTTGAAACGATAGATAAAAAGCAAATGCTTCAAATAATAAAATTAATTAATACCCATTGATAATAATTGTGATAGATTATCACATTTCCTATATTATCTTTGAAAAAAGTTCCATTAATAAAACAATTTGTATCTAGTAAATTTTGAGCTATTCCTTGATTCATTCTATGATAAATAATATTTTCACAAAATAATTGTCGAGTCATACTCAAAGTAAAAGGAAATACAAAAAAGTTACGAATATACACCTTGTTCATTTCACATAGAGAACTATAAGTTTGATCATTGGTAAATTTGATGGCATTCGTAAGAGGTATCATACCGAATGACATTTTGTTACTTTTTAACTTTGAGTTTAATATCATTGATATTAATTTAACTTTATGTCTAATATCATTGACATCATATAAAAAAAATTAAGGCTTATAATGCTACAGCAGTTATTTGGTTCATGCTACAAGCTCGACTAAGAGTGGTATATATTAGATTTAAATCCGTACAACCTTCAAAATTAAACACAATTTCATCTGTATCAATAGTTTCTCCTTGATATTTATGTATGGTTTTCGAAAAGTTTGGAACTAATGGAATATAATTAGAAACATCGTTTTTTTATTCTTTTGATTTACACAACTTGTCCATTCATATCAATACACTTACACGTATCATATTTCGCAATGTATCATTCAAAAATTAGTACGGTTCCATTCGTAGCAACATTTTGTAATTCCCTTTTGGTGGCAAAATTTTCAGTAACTGTAACTTCGCCTCCAGGTTTTAGATCGACAAAATAATTTTTTCAAGCAATTCCGCTTTCAATTTTGTGTAATCAGTAAGTTTTTCCAGGAAATCGATTCATGTAATATGCATTATTCATCTGCAGTGGCATTTTTATAAACGAGGGCTTTTTTTTTTTAAGTTTTTGTGTCGATCGATTCATCCACATGAAACTCTTTAGGTATAAATTCCAATAATTTTTCCTCGTCTCGTTTATCCACTAATTCACGTAATTATTTTACAATTTTCAAACACTCGGCAGAAAATGTTTTACTTTCTTTAAATTTAATGAAATGAGATTAAAATTCTTGATCAAACGAAATGTGAAATAAATTATGTTGAGACATGACCAGTTTTAATTGTCTCTTATCTCCCATACCAATAAATAAAAAAGGAGTATTATTTTCAAAAAAAGAATTAATCAATGCAGGAGCCAACCAAAAGGGGACTAAACTCATTTCATCCACGATAATGGCATTTGCTTTTAAATGGCAAACCATGGTATATTTCAAGTGATTACTTTTTTCCAAATGTACTTGAATATCATTTCCATTTTGCAATTGTTTTTCAACTTGTCTCAAATCCTGTCCTTCTCTCCAATCTAGTCTCATTGTGGAATGAATAGTTCTACCGTCTATTTTATTAGCAAATCGAGAAGCAAGTACCATTTTACATAATTGTAGCAATATTTAAATGCTTAAAAGTTTTTACTACAGTATATGTTTTACTTGAACCAAGTTCATCAGTCACTAAAATTAACATATTTCTCTGACGAGAAAATCACTCATTAAGCAAGTTTATAAATTCTTTTTGAGTTTTAGTTAAACTCTCAAAATGTTTATTGAACCTAGCCTTATCCAAGATAATGTTTTCAAAATTTGTCATTGTTGCGATTGTAATCCAAAATATTTTACTTTATTTTTAATGGCCGACGATGAAAGAGTAGAATATTACTTGCTAATGCGTTTTAGAATTTCAATTTCTTACCTGTACGATATGTACATTTTATACAAAGGAGAATTCAATTTAGATGAATTAAAATGGAAGATAAACCGATAGATTCTATAATAACTTTACGAGTTTCTCGAATAACTGATCTGGAAGAGTGATTAGTTTCAAATGCTGTTAAGTTGTCTATATTCAAACGATACGAAGAATATTTAAGTTAAGAACTTTATTTAGCAAGACCTCGTAAATCTAGAATGCATTATGCAAAAGGAAAAGTTGGAACTGTATTTGTTTCGAATGTAAATCCCAATGAGACGATACAATTGAATACAAGAACTGTAAAATTTTGAAAGAAAGAATCTAGTACATATTGCAATAATCTAAAGACAGACGATGAATGCTGCATAATATTAAAAATGACTTTTCCTTGGGTCGCTAGAATAAATTTATATGATAACTTTACCAGAATTTATTACTTTTGCATCAGAATAGGTCTTGTAAAGATTTATAACTTTATTAGACTGAGTACAAAAATTCTAGTTACTTATATTCGAAATAAAATATATAACACTCACACACACTTACACACACACATAATATAATTCGCAAATACAAGTCTCGTTTCAGTATTGGTATAAAAATATCTTTAGAAAAATGGCTCCAGATCCAAGTTTCCTAACAAATGAAACTCGAATTTGGAGCCATCTTTTTATCATTTATTCTTATTTAGTGAAAAATATGTATTTATATAAAAAGGAAAAAACGCGACAAAACTCGGATCAAATTATTTTATTTGTGCAATATTTGCCATTCAAATGTCATGTGCAATAGTAATTACAAATGTCAACACTCTATCGTCAACAATAATATGAAAAGTTCTTTGAGACAAATATTTTTCAGGACATTCCCCAGCTCTCAGTCCCACAGGTCTTTCTGTTGGAATCTAGCATTTAGTAGGTTGATTTCGACAGCTTGATTAATTTCAAATTTATTCGACTTTAGTACTACAAAGATACAATCCAGAAGAAAGAACGTGTAGATGCGAAATTTAAATTCTCTGATTCGAGTATTGGAGTCGATGATTTGCATAGGTTCCGCCGGTCTCGGAAAGTGGATTCTGGTAGTATGCATCATGATGAATACTTTGATAGATTTGTAATATAACTGCATGAAGTAATCTGAAGGAGAAATTAAAATTTTTGGTGAAATACTGGCTATATTTATGCCAGCTATAGCTTTCCTTTATCTGATGTATAAAAATAACAACCAATCTGGAATGAATAAAAACAACATCCGAGCTAGGTTATTATTAATAATCTAAATAAACATTTAGTCTTTATAGATAAATACGAGGGCCATCCAGAAAGTAGATTACGTTTTCGTCTGTGTCCGCTAGGGGCGGGGCTAGCGCGGCCATCTTGGGGTCAGAGCGTTGCGCAGCTCAGTGGGCATCTAGCCGTGCTAGTGAGAGGTTCGTGCTGTGCTCTGTTCAGATACTGTGACGGTTTAAAATGTCTGCGTTAATTGAAAATCCCGTGAGGTGCGTGCAGTAATAAGGTTTCTGACTGCAAAAAACTTTAAACCGATAGAAATCTATCGGCAGCTTTGTGAAGTGTATGGGGACAACATTATCACTGAAGGTGGAGTGCGTCAGTGGGTCATAAGATTTAAAAATGGCCGAACCAATGTTCACGACGAAGATCGAAGTGGGAGACCCAGCATAGTGACTACCGAACTTGTCGAAAAAGTCGATGCTAAAGTCCGTGAAAATCGAAATTTCACAATAACGGAACTTTCTTTGAGTTTTCCACAAATTTCGCGAAGTTTGTTGCACGAAATCATCAGCGAAAAGCTTGGTTACCACAAGTTTTGTGCAAGATGGATTCCAAAAATCTTGACAGAGGACCAAAAAAATCAGCGAATGGCTGCAGCGTTGAACTTTTTGGACACTTACCATAAGGATGGTGACTCTTTACTCGATCGCATCGTTACTGGTGACGAAACATGGGTGAAACACGTGAACTGTGAAACGAAATTGCAATCAATGCAGTGGGGGCACACAAGTTCTCCCCAAAAACCCAAGAAATGCATGCAAACAATGTCGGCAAGGAAGATGATGGCGACTGTTTTTTGGGACAGAAAAGGTGTGATTTTGGTGGACTTCCTGGAAAGAGGCACTACAATAAACTCTCAAAGGTATTGCCAAACTCTCCAAAAACTCAGAAGAGCAATTCAAAACAAGCGCAGAGGAATGTTGAGCTCTAAGATCTTGTTGATTCACGACAACGCCCGGCCCCACACGGCAAATGTCACTCGTAAAGTTCTTGAATCTTTTAAGTGGGAGTTGTTTCCTCATCCACCGTACAGTCCTGACCTGGCACCGAGCGACTTCCACCTATTCCCAGCAATGAAGAAGTGGCTGGCTATGCAGCGTTTTGATGACGACGCACAGCTGCAAGAAGAGGTAACGAAGTGGTTGAAGGCGCAGGCGGCCGAATTTTTCGACGAAGGAATTTCCAAGCTCGTACATCGCTACGATAAATGCCTTAATTTGAATGGTGACTATGTAGAAAAGTAGTATTTGAGTGTGGCTTTCATCTGTATATAATAAAATTTGTTTCCTATAATTTGTTTATTTTTTATTCCAAAACGTAATATACTTTCTGGATAGCCCTCGTATAAGATTAATGTTACAAACAACTAAACTAGGTAGATAATTTTGATAAACAATACATCTTGTAATTTTTTTTTTTTCATCTTTTATTCCAAGATTGCAATAAAAAATCGTTTTAAAAATGGCTTTGGATCCGAGCCTTGTCTATTTTTGACAAGGTTCGGTTTCAAAGCCACTTTTTTAAAACGATAATAATAAAAATGAATATAATTGCAAATGGTCAGTAATTTTCCATATTCAAGTCCAAAGGTAACCATTGATCCGGAATAATGTCCGTCGGAGCTGGAATCATTGGAATATTTTGAGTAGAGCGATTCGTTTGAAACTAATCTAGCCAATTGATGAATTCGTTCATATCGTTCTCATCGAACGATTCGAATATTTGTCTTTCGGAACTATTTTCGAAAGATTGTGGAGCACTTGCAATCTGTTCGTCGGACGGTGTTGTCGTGTATAAATCGTTCAAAATTGTTTTAAATTTGTTAAAATTTCTAATATTCGACGATTGAGTGTCTTGACTCTAATAACTATAGTTTGAATTTTCACCAGATTGGAATAAAATAAAAGTTTTGGTCGGATTATTTTGTTCCGTCACAAGTGAATTATGAATGTTTTGTTGTTGTACGGGAGGATCTCGAAGTTTGAACATAAATTTTTGTTCGGGAGAATCCGGAACATTTTGTTGTTGTTGTAAGAGAGAATCAGGAAGGTTAAACCCAAATTGTTGTTATTCGGGAGCATTTTGTTGTTGTACTGGAGAATCTAAAAGTTTAAACATAAATTGTTGTTGTGGTACGGTAGAATGAGGAACATTTTGTTGTTGATGTACGGTGGTATTATATATTCTCGAAATGCATTTCTTTTCGTAGATGACAGACAGTTTATTTCAGTGTCTTCTACGTCTACAAACCTTTCGTACTGTTCCAGTCTTTGAAATGCGACGTCTCGAAACCGGTGTACGGCAAACAGACTTTTTTGGCAAGACTCTAATACGTAACTGGATCTGAGATGCACGGCATAAGTCGAATTGGGCTACAACACAAATCTGTTGTACCTAAATTCTTGAGCAGATACAAAAAAATCGTTCTTTTCCGTTAGGATCTAGAGATTTTCTCACCATTTTGTAAAAATATAGAGCTGATTCAGTCCTTTCGATAGCGTGAACTTCTCCGGGTTGAACCGTTCTTTTGCCAAAAGTTAAATACGTTTTAACCAAAGAGATTTTGTAATTGAAAAATAATCTCTGGTCCAAATTTTAAGAATGTTTATGTGCACTTTGCAATTATTTGGCTTCTAGAGGCCAGGTGATTTTCTCAAACAGAGGCGTCAATTTTCTGGCATATTTTCCGCTGCATATTTTCGCTGACCTTTTGATTTTTTTCCAAAAGCACGTAGTAAACTTTTGTTCGATATTCCGGATTAATACTAATGAAAGGGCTACCAGATTTACGGAATAAATCCTCCAGCTTTGCGGGATTGTTTGGAATTTTAATCAACTTGAATGTTGAATTGCTCGGGAACACATTGAGAAACTGTCTCCTCCAAGTTCCATATTTCTAGAAGCTGGTATGATCAAAATTTCCGGATGAAACGGAGCTGGCCCTTTTATACTCTCTAGAATTAAAAAATGAGATAAATAAATTTATCTTTGGATAAGAAAATGAAAACATTCATTATTGGTGGGTTTGACAATTTAATGAAATATAAATAACCATTCTCGGTAAGAAATATAATAAATTAATTAATTAATCTTTTGATAATCTAATAAAATGTAAAGGACCATTCTCGGTAATAAATAAATAAATCTTTTGATAATCTAATGAAATGTAAATAAATCTTTTGATCAGCTGAATAATTTTGAAAAGTAAATAGCAATTTTCGAACTGTACCTACCCCTCGAAATGGATATTCTTGATTTTAGTCGTCGTATTTTAAAATATCCAAATTGAAAACTTGAATTTCAGAAAAAAAAGTGTATCATTAGCTTATAAATTTTATTTTAAAATATCGGCTCTCGTTTGGTAAACTTTACATATAACACTCTTTAAATATTAAGAATGTATCTCTTATAACAATAAATCTCCAATGTATAAAATATTTAATTGTAAAAAAAAAAAAAAAATTAAGGATTAAATATATTTTACTAAGGTTTATAAATATTATTATATATTAAGGTTTAAATACAATTTCCAATATTCGAACTTTAAAAATGTCATTTAAATAAATAACAAGTTCAATTTCAAGATTGGTATATAAATTTATTTTTAAAAAATGATAAAAAGGTGTATGAAATTCCTATCGATCATTTTTGTTTGTTTGTTTATTTATAGCAATTATACATAAAAATATTCATACATAAATATAATAATAAATATAGTAATTATATACAGTACATACATATAATATAATAATGAATATAAAAAAATACATTCTATAACAAATTAAAAAAAAAAAAAAAAAAACGACACACCAAGAAGGAGTTGTCCGATAGAGACAAAAATTGGCGGATAGAAAAAATATGTACAGAATAGAAAATGATTAAGATTTCAGAAAAAGTAAAGGATTTATTTCACAGTTACATAGTTACAAAGTAACGAGCTCAATAAGATGTTGACCCACCTTTAGCCAAGATGCAAGCTGCCACACAACGTGGCATAGAGTGATAAAGCTCCCGGATGGACTCCTTCGGTATTTCTTGCTAAATTTGCTCCAATTCTCGGACGATGTCATCAACATTCCCTGGTAGATGCAATCGCCTTCCCATCATATCCCAGACATGCTCTATTGGAGAGACATCTGGCTGGCCAAGGAAGTGTTTGACAAGCTGCAAGATAATTCATTGCAACACGTTCCGTATGTGGTCAAAAAGCATCACTGTAATCTGGCTCGACAGTGTGAAAGCGTGAGTGGCAGGTAGCCTAGCGGTCAGTACGAGCGTAGATTTCACACTATCAGCCGTCTGTGAATGGTCATGGTGGGCACTCATGTGCGGGTCACACGTCTCATGGTTGATAACGATGAATCAGGCGCTATGACAGATCATCTGACAATCCCTCTGATCTGCTGTGGCCCTAGGTCGACCGCTATCATCATGACGCTGAAATCTGCCATTTTCCATCCATTCTTGCCAGCATCTTCTAATCGCCGCATCGCTTCGATCTATATGACGAGCGATTCTCCGATTTGCACAATCTGCCTCTTTCAATCCAATGATGCGACCTCTTTCAAACTCTGGCATTTGCTCGAAATGAGCTCGAACCCTGCGGCGAGCCATTGTTTCGGTCGTTGAAAGGTATCCTAAAACGCAACGCAACAGAAAATTTGACCATCAGATTGAGAATCTCTTCTTATTACTCTTGCTGAGTGCGCAGTTCCTATGCGCCGCTATTCCTTCATTGGACAGCAAATTTTAATCATTTGCATGTTCGGTCCAAAGTCTTTGCATACGAAATTTCATTACAATCGGACAATTCTTTCTTGGTGCAAATATTTCTTGGTCATTTTTTTGTTGTTGTAGGGCAGAGGTTCCCAAAGTATTTTTTCTCGTGGACCACTTTCAAAGTTTTACTATTTTCGGTAGACCCCCTGCTGCTACATTTCTACTGTATTCCCAAAACTCCTAAAAAATATCACCCTAAATTGGGGATGTTAAGAAGAAGAAAAAAAGTAGCACATTTTCTTGTGTCCTATTTATTAAAATAATATTTGTGGTTATATGTGCGTAAATAAATATTTCTAAAAAAAGTACCTAGGTACCTAAAGTTTAATCTTCCCTGGCTTTTTGTTCTTTTATAGAAGTTTTGAATAACTTCTAGTATTTAATTTTTACTACATAACTACCTACTACACTCAAATAGTAAAACAAATATAATATGATTGATAAATTACAATATACAATAAAAATATGTATAACAAATAGGCAGATACTTACTTTTTTCCGGCACTGCAAACACTGACATCGATTCACTCACAGTCACACTTTTATGTTCAAAGTCCCGGAAACAAATGAGTAACGTTTTGTTCTTGGCAATCGTATTTATACTAATGAAGATTGCAAGCACAGCGCAAGTCGCATTTCATCCCTTTGCAGGTCTAAACAAGCATCCCGGACGAGCGGGCGGCACTTTGCAAGTCTCGACAGGTGGTGTACACTTGTACTATTATCTATTGTTCTATTCAATTCTGTGTTTGAACTAAGTCTCGAATATTTTTGAGTACCTACCTAGTGAATGATGCTACCTGCCTACGCTGATAGGTAAATCCAAGCCAAAATTTTTGTTCTTTATTATGAAAACCAGAAAATTTTTCGTGGACCCCCACTTACAACTTGTGAACCCATGTTTTCTTTTCACGTCTACGTGGACCCCATGTGGTCTCCTATGGACCCCTGGGGGTCCAACTGGACCACTTTGGCAACCTATATTGTAGAGTGTATATACAATAAATACAAATAATATAATAATAAAAATATAAAATAGATTAAATTTTATTAATGTTTTTTTTAAAAATTTACAAAAATAATATGCTTTTACACAAATTACGCTTTGATTCGTCGTCATTTGTGTATAAAGTTTTGTAGAATGACAGTACATAAATGGAAATCGGATTTCGTCATTCTTTGAAAGAAGTCTCTTGTTCTGAGCCTGTTCATACAACCTATTAATCTTTTTTTTTTTTTGCAAATAAAAGTTTTGGTTTTTAGAGACAGTTTCGCTTCTTCCAGGATTTTTACTCCATTTCGAAATGGGAATGGAATGTTGTGAGCGTTGTGGCTTACCTATTCGTTTGTTCGTACATCTTTTACTGTATAAAATTTTCCGGCGGTGTTTGCTATAGTCAGGGATGTAAATTCCGTATCTATATGAGCCTTTGATATTTCCTCAGGAAGAGCAAATGCTGCAGGAATAAAATCGATGAGTGTGTGCAAAAAAATCCAACTAATGAAGACACGTTGTAGAGAGGAGCCTTGAAATCAAGCGTCTGAATAAAATTTTCGCATTGCTGCAAGCTGTATTTATATGCAAAACAAGCATTTTTTTTTATCTTTCTTCCATGAATGAATGTTTTTATCTGTTTATATTAAATTGTGCAATTATCATGTGTTCAAGTTTCGTTTATTTCATCATTTGTTTGTTATTAGACCAGCTGCTTATTAAATTGTGCAATTGTCCTCTATTTGATATTACTCCAATTTATGATTGATAATCTTTTCGATATTGGTTGATTTTGATAATAATCTTCGCGATATTGGTTGTTTTTGATAGTAATATTTTCGACATTGGTTACTTTTGATAACAATCTTTTGTTTATATTAAGATAAAACTTAAATTGCGAATGTTGGTTGTTTATAAGGGGGGAGGGTATAAATACTTGAGATTTTGATAAAGTTATTCATTTCCCATTGAGCCCTTGAATATACTCGAGTTCTCTTTGGTGAGTTTGATTTCGAATGTTTTTATATATTTCAAACTTTTTCAGATGCAGTTGCAAAATGTTTTTCATAAAAACTGTCAGTGTTTGGTGTGATAATCCGGACACTGGCAGCTTGCACGTAAAACGTTAAGACTGTCAGCAATTGTAGTGATGTTTACTATTCTCAGATGCTGGCAGTATTGACATAAAATGCTTTTGGCATAAATCGTCAAATCCAGACAATGATAAAACTCACTCTTCCTCCTGACTCCACGGAGTGTTGTTGTTTCCACTGCTCTTATCTAGAACTTCTTCTCCGACGTTAATCCTGATCCTTTTTAACGGTATAGACCGACGGCAGCCGGCTCGGCCAATTTACACGTGTTGTGAGCCAAATACAATCTATTCCCATCGACTCTCATAAGGACTTTTTCATGTAAGTTTTTTCTTTCATCTTCTTGTGACTTTACCTACTGCAAATTTTAGTGAATATTTGGTCTGCGTTTTTTTTTTATCGTGGACTTTCATAAGCTAACCACCTTTGGTGGATTAGCGTGCTAGTGGGCGCTAAGCGCCTTTGAGCATTGTGCGTTCTTAGGCCTATTTTTTAACTCATAAAAATTTGCTATCCTGGATTCATTACTGTGGATTACCACGCCAAGTTACATGAACTCAAATCGACTGTTGCTGGACTGCTGAAACCAAATGAGGTAAGTGCCATTTTCGGTGACTCAATGATTACTCCTGAACCCTGTAAAGATTTTTTTTCTCTAATCACAACTTAGGCACTCCTCATCAAATTCTCCCCTTCTGAAAAAAATTTATTTATTCTGTTGAAAAGGTTCATGTTTGGACTGCCCGCACATTGTTTAAAAAAACTTTTAAAATATTATCAAACGAAACAGAAAACACAACCCAAGCTGATGTGATGAATCATCTTGATAGTAAAAATCAAATTCTAAATATTACTGTCTCCAACTTAGAACTCAAAATAAAACAGATGGAAAAATCACAGCAGGAAGCTAACGAAAAATTTGTAACTCTAGTTAAGAAACTAGCTTCTGAAACCGCTTCCAAATATGCTCTGAAAAGTTAAAATCCATTCCTACTAGCATTACTGTAAGTAATGATAATGAATTTCAAGAAGTAAAAAGTAAAAGAAAGTTAAACTCTTCCAAAAGAATTACTGATACGAACTCGATTTAAAAAAAAAAAAAAAAAAAAAACCAGGAATTTTACCTTCCATTAAACAACAAATATTCTGAGCTCTCTGATGAAGATTCAGACATAGAGAGAAAAGAGGAACGTATTGAAAGAGGAAGCTAAAAAAAACCCTCCCCCAATCACCTTAGCTAATATTGACGACCCAAAAGCAACTCTTGAAAATATGATGAAATTGGCAAAATGTGAGCTCAAAGGCGACTATAAAAGAAATAGTTTAAGAAATCTTCCCACCCCCTACAGTTGAAGCATTCAGAACAAACCAAAATCATGTTCAAGAGAGGAATTTAGAAGTTCACACATTTGAATTGCCTAGTTAGAGAATCCTTAAATGTATAATCAAAGGTCTCCCAATTAATTATTCCCACGTTAAAATAATTCAGGAATTAGCTGAATATAATCTCATAGTCAATGAATGCAATAACTTAAAATCCAAAATAATAATAATAACTAGCCACTCCCCTATTTTTAGTTATACTTCCAAAAACAGAAAGCAACAACAAAAAAAATGAAATCTATAATATTTGATACCTTTGAGTTAAAATTGAACTTCTCCTTAAAAAAAAAAAAAAAAAAACGCCCAATCAATGCTATTGCTGTCAAAGTTATTTTCACCACTCTAGATTCTGCTGTAGGGAATTTAAATGTGTGAAATGTGGAGATAATCATTCAACTCATAGCTGCACCAAAACTCCTGAAAACCCTCCCCAAATAACGGTAACTGCGGTGGAGATCATACTGCAAACTACTCTGGTTACCCCAAAAATCCTGTGAATTTCAAAACTTCTTCCCCATTAACCACAAACTACTGCGAAGAACGACGTAAAAATGCCAAAAACAACAATAGCCAAAGCTATCAAAACACCACACACACCAATGACAGTCAAAATTCAAGTCTTCCCTTTGTTAATGAAATTTAAAAAAATTTTAAGTTTGATAAAATAATGGAAATTAACCAACAATTTAAATTAATAGGACAAATATTTGCTGATAATAAACTTGATTTATGTTCAAAAATTGACAATCATTCCAAGTCATTTGCAGTATGATGTACATCTGGTTATAAAATTTAATATGCTAAATAAACTACCCCAACCCTCCTGATTGCAAGCTGGAATGCAACTGGCATTAAATCAAAAATAGGAGAACTCCAAAATTTCATAGATGATTACATCCTAGGAGTTTAGGAAACTCACCTGAAACCATCTGAAAAATTTAAATTCCAAATTATAATAAATACCGTTCTGACAGATCAACACATTGGGGCTGAGATACTGCAATTTTAATTAAAAAAAAAGGATTCATCATCATACTGTTATTAAAAATACCATCGTCCCCCGTAATCTCTTCAACCATATCGAATTAATCAATATCCTCTCATACAACTCCACCGGAATTTTAATAGGCGACTTTAATGTAAAACATCCGATCTGGAACAGAGGCAGGGCAAACAGATCATGTAAAATTATTCACGCTATGTGCAACACTAATAACCTCCAAATAACAGCTCCCGACTCACCCACTCATTTTCCTTACTATCTCATCTTGGTGTGTCAGAAATTCTGTAATACACAAGGAACTCAATATCCCTCCTATTATTAAACACATCAACTATCTCTCTAGAAGATTCTATAATAGACTAACAAATCATAGTAACCCTCTAATAAGAGCCTAGCTAATTTTTGCTCACAATAATGGAACCTATGCCCTACCCTACCAATCTTGTAATAATTATTTCCATCTAATTCCCCCATAACACTTTGTATTCCAACTCAGACCCTTTTAATTAATTCCTTTATCTCTCCTTCAATAGCCTCTTTCTCAGTCAACCATCTCACTCCAAGACCTACACCATCATCTATTCAGCTTTACATCAACTGTTTATTATCCTTTCGCTATCCCAAACTCTCCTGTCTTGAACTAGTTTGCTGACTACAGCTGTGCACCCAGCTGTAATCAGCCATTTTTACTTTTCCCTTCCTACTTCAGCTTTCACATCATTAATAAAAAGTTGAAATATTATTTTATTTATTGCTATTGCAATTTTACAGTAGCAATAATAATTTTTTTAAAAAAATAATCATATAAAATAACACTCTTCTCTTGCTGAAGATTAGACATTGTCTGTCGAAGGCTCAAAAAAGGATATAAATATTTTTTATAATCTTATCTTACGATAAGTTAGTAAAAAAAAAAAAAAAAATTTTTATAATTAAATCTATTAAAAATCTCATCCTCATTGTAAATAATTCATTCACTTTCATGTTCTCTTTCCTTTCCCTTTTCTTTTATGTTTTTTTTTTAAAATTTATTTGTGCTTTAAGCACAATTTAATATGCTTGTTTTAATGTTAAGAAAAAAAATCATGGCTTCAATATGACACGGAGTAAAAAGTCCACCAAATTGGCACTCGTCTCTATGTGATTGTAGTGATAATAAAAACTACAATTGTTATTATTATATGCTCATTCTTTCAAAATTTTAATTACTGTTTCTATTTTCAGCTCTAGATTGAAAAAAAAAATGATCGAATTGAAATAATCATTTCCCCATCGAAAAGAAATACCATACGACAAAAGAATACGATACCTACTCTTACGACTTCATCGGCAGATTCACCTGAATATTCGCCAACATCACCGCCGTACAGGCCTTCATTTACAACTAAATCTGTAAGATAACCTCCCTTTTTGACCGATTACTACAACGAAATGTTCATTAAAAAAATCTTACGGTGGGAATTATGTAAAGATAGTAGAAGAAACAAAAGATTAGGGAGTGCCATTAAGGATTGTGTACAAGTGCGGAAATTGGAAACATATGTTTATAAGAAAAACTACTTTATTTTCTGATTGAATCGTTTGTAAGTATTATTTTGTACATTTATAAATATTGAAAATATTATTTTGCACATTTTATACTAATAAAATACAAAAGAATGGATTCCAGAAGAAAAGTACACTAGCTATATTTTCCCTCTGGAACCCATTTTATAAAAAAATTATTTATATACCAATCTTGATATGGAAAGAATTCGAAATAAAAAATTAATCCAATCTTTAACATGTTACAAACAATAGTTATCAATTGTAATAAAATGTTGTAAGTATTTGGAAAACCAATATTGTGATAAAAACATCTTTCCATTGTTGACAGTTAATTGAATATTTTCAATGTAGTTGTGAAAACAACAAAGTTATAAAAATATTTGAAAACAAAACATTTTCCATTGTCGATAATTGATTAAATTTTTCCATTATTGACTGATTAGTTAATACAGGGGTCGCCAAACTTTTTTGATCATCGCCCCCTATATAATTTTTCGAAATCTCCATAGACTCCCACAAAGGTTATTTTCAGATAATTAAAATAAAACTATATATTAGTCTAAATATTTAATAAATCAGAAACAGTAAGTAAAGTAGCTACATATTTTTTACTTCTTAATGAGATGAGTGTGCCTGGTGTTTCTTGGCAAGGTGCGCTATATTGGGTTCGAAATTAGTCAATTTTAACCGTAAATCCCCTCGAAGTTCCACATTTAATTTATCTCTGTTCTTAGTTAAAATTGAATTAACGTGACTGAAACCGGCTTCAATCATATACGAACTTGGAAACGCCAGCATAAATGGCTGAGCCATTTCGTAAAGTTTCACATATTTTTGCTTTATATTTATATTAGTCCAAAATTTATGTATTGTCAAATTTTTAATAAGCGTTTTTGCTTCAAGATCGGACAATAGTTCAGCAAGCTCATCTTGTATGTTGATGTCGACGTTATCAATTTGCGCCGAAAATGGCACAATAATCCAATCAGGGATGTCGATGTTTTCCAAATCAACAAAGCGCAGTTTAAAATCGTCGCTTAATTTTTGAAGATGATTTGTATATATTTCCAAGTTTTCTTCTTTTATTTTTAATTGTTGCAGATTTGAAAAATACTTATAATCCTTACGTAGCAATGAAGATCTAAATTAATTTAATTTTACTTGGAAGCCTAACAGTTATTGTCCGAGCTTGGATAATTGTTACATCTTTTCCTTGCAGTTTTGTTTGAACGTCATTAAATTTTCCAAATAAGTCTGCTAAATAAAAAATATGGTTCTTATTGTTTTGGAGTTCATTGCTTAGAACAGGATTTATTTCGTTCAGTTCTGCCGTGGAGTCAAATAAATTGACGAGCCGTTGCAAGCATACACCTCTAGACAACCATCTAACCTCGGTGTGCAGAAGTAATTGATTAAATAACTCATTGTTTTCCTCACAAAGTTTGGCAAATAATCTTGATTTAAGAGGTTGAGCTTTAATTTGATTAATAGATTTAATACAAAACTGTAAAGCTTCATGTAACTCTGAACTCAGATATTTTGCTACTAAGTTGTGTCTATACAACACACAATGAATAGTACGAATACCGGGCACTTTTTCTTTGAGGCATGTAGCAAAACCTCGGTAATGCCCTAACATGGAAGGTGCACCATCTGTGGCTACTGCTATTATATTTTCAAGCGGAATGTCATATTTATTTAAATATTCTTGTAAACATCTAAAAATTGTCACTCCCTTCCCATCGGTTTCAAGATATTTAGCAAATAAAAATTCATCAATGACTTCTCCTTTAATTTCACTGAAATATCTAACATACGCCATAAGAATAGCAGAAACGCCAAAAACAGATTCATCAAGTTGTACAGAGAACTTGCAATTTTTTAGCTCCGAAACTACTGTGTTTTCTATTTCTTCGGCCATTTCGTCAATACGCCGTTTTACAGAATTCGCACTTAATGGCAAAGACTTTAAAACATTAGTAGAGTCTTTTTTCATCACATTCTCAATGACATCTTTAATTGCAGGTACTACAATTTCTTCTGCGATTGTGTGCGGTTTTCCCCTCTTTGCTATATTAAGCGAAATCTTGTACGAAGCAATTAATCCTCCTTCATTTTCAGTTTCAGTAGACTGTTTTATAAAACTTTTTAGAGTTGGTCGACATGTGAATTTTTCTTTGAGTTTTTTGAAAAATTCTAATTCTTCATTTTTTTTTATCTGAATGAAGCCTTTCAAGATGATCTTTCATTTTTGATGGTTTCATGTATTCATTTCCAAAAGTTTTTTTCGCATATAAGACACATAGGAATAGTTTCATTTGTCGGTGAACAAATAAATCCAAATTTTAAGTAATCCAATGAATAATACCGACATTTCTTTTTAGATACTGAAGCTGTCATTTTTAAATTAGGGTTCTGTAAATAAGTTAAAATTAAGTTGGTATATTATACTAATCCACATTATTAAAGCTTACCTTTTCACAAGTAACAATAATTAAAATTGATATCAAAACTAAACGAATAGTTTTATAGAAACAATAACTAATTATCCAATGGTAGATATAATAGTAGTAATAATGACACTACAAGCATTTAATACTGTTCACAGTTCACAAAAATAGCTGAAAATGCATATGATATTTGCGTTTGTAGCATCCAGTGTAGAATTGGACAAGCGCACATATGCATCTGACTCATATGCAAGGCTCGTATGGTTTGCGATGGAGACAAAGGGTGAACCAACGACACGATGCGTAACTGCCGTATAAAAAAGAAAAAACTAAAAGAACTAAAACCACAAACATAAGAAGAAAGAAAACGGAGTACTGAAGATTCCCTACGCGCTTTATGCATAGAAAGCTAACGGCAGTGTCGTCGCTCGCCAAGTCTGCGCCAAAGGCTCCTAATTGGTTGATGGGTTCGCCAGCAAGAGACACGGATAAGCCTCAATCGCTCTTCTGGCTCTTTGAACTGAGTTGTGCAAATTACAAACTGGTCACAAGGTCAAGTTGTGACGTCACGGTATACATACGAAAACACATAAGGAAAAAAGGGGCAGATTGTTTTCTGATTTATTATTTTATTTTCTATAAAGAATATAATATTAAGTCAATTATAAAAATATTTTAAATTTTTACGTACGCAGTTAGATATGTGTGATTTGCGTATTAAGAACTGTTTTTCCTTCGAGTCCCAATAGACTCCCAATAGACCCCCATTCGACCCCTTGGGTCAGATAGACCCCTACTGTTGTTAAATAGACCCCTAGGGGTCTATATAGACCACTTTGGCGACCCCTGAGTTAATACATTTACCATCGTCAATAATTACCAAATACATTTGAAAACGATTACAATTCAATTTTTCGCAAACGAATTGCGTATTTTAAAAAGTCGATTAGCGTCCGGTGCTAAGAGATATTTTTTGGCCGAATGTGCCGAATTAAAGCAAATGATAAATTATTAAACTGAATATATTGAGCTAAATGTAATTAAAATTTTAGCAATCGATAAAAATTTGAAAAGCGATCTGGTTAACCAAAAGTGATCCAACTAAAACAATAGCCACTTGGGTGGCTAATAAAAATTTGTCCTATAGAAATCACCTCTGAAATATACTCAAGGGAGACCCACAACTCACTACCTTTTTCTTAGAACTTTTGGAAAAGACAATAGCTAATTAACAAGTAATCAGAACATTCTAGAAGAAGATAAAATAATTTGATATCTTTTGAATTAATGAAATCAATCACGAAGGCGATATTTCAAACATCAAAACGAACATACGAATTGCAATTTTTACATGGCAACAGCGTTTCACCACCGGCTGCGACCAAATCGAAAAACACAACGGTAAGTTTATTTTTAATATGTTGTGTTAATTAACTTCACATAAATGAAGAATGTTTGCTTAGATTAATCCTTACAACTCTGTTTGGAACCACTTCCACTCGTCGAATTGCTTGAAATTCTGTATAAGTCCTGATGGCGGTTATGTTAAGTAATAGCCATAGCCAGTTATGCCTTTCTTTGCCGCCATCTGCAACAAGACTCATAACTGCGAATAATGGACGAGTCTAATTTGACTGTTGGTGAGATATATCCTTACAGTTCAGGTTAGTTCTTCGCAGATTTCTAGGTCTACAAATTTGGAAAAATATCACTATATACCTCGCGTGACTGGGAAGTAAATATAATTGGGAAAAAAGTGATCTATCATTCCCTGGTAGAGTTATTCCATGCAATGATTTTAAAGAATTAAAACATTTTTTTTTCTAAAATAAAAAAGTTATGTATGGACTTAAAAAGAATTAAATGAATTTCCAATATTAGAGATGTATTTTTTTCTAGAAATAAATAATGTAATGATCAAAATGAGAGTTTATACCTGTCTGGATATTCGAAACTTTGAGAAAAATCTGTAGTAAGGAAAGCAGTTTGGAATAATTTAAAGTTCAGTTAATGTATTTATCTCAATTATATATGTATATATGATGATTTAAATAAGAATAATACTCGTATTTATGCAATGTTTTAATATCACTCTATAGTAAATCTTTACTTAAAAAAATGGTAAGGTAGACAATTATTTCATTTACATTTCGTTATGAGTTTTCTGTTTCTTAAATTTTAGCAGTATTTTTATTTCTGTTGAAGTTTGTGAAAAAAAGATTTGTATATATGGATATGTAAATGCTAAGCATTTTGTATAAAATTTGTAATTATTCGAAAATATATTCTATTCGGAACACACATTTTAATAGCAATGATTTTTAGACAAATGCCTGACCTCCAACCTTCGTTTCCCCCCCCCCCCCCCTCTTGCAAAATCGGGAGATAATTGTTTCTTTGTGATGACCTAACATTTCTGACACTTGCTACGTTGTTTATGGCTAACCTAGATTATCTCGATACCTATAGAGTTTTCTAGAAACTAGAATCTTTTTCTTATTTTAATTATTTATGAGATTTTAATTGTTTGAGACAAATGATACAAAAGATATATAAAAAAAATTTATTTCCAATTATGTTAAGTAGTTAATATTATTATGTAAATTAGATTTATTAATCATAATTATATTAAATTAATTAAATATTTTACTTATATTAATTTAATTAAATATTTTACTTATATTAATTTAATTAAATATTTTACGTATTAATTAATGTAACTATTTATCTAATTATATCAATTAGTTTTAAATTATTCTAATTAAATTAATTCAGTACAATTAAATTAATAAAAAAATCTAGTATTTCTTCAAACCTAGCAGAATTAACCACCCCTATGTGATTTTCGGTGTGTTTTGAAAATTTTAACCGTTTCTATCATGCATAGAAATTAGAGCTGATAGTGTCCTCATAAAGATTCAAGAATTCTGTTGGAGAAAAGCAGGTTGTAATATTCCATCCCATTTATTCTTATTATTACTTATATGTTACCGCATTTAAATATTTATATTAAATATAAATTAATTTTTATTGAAATAATCATTAGAAACATTTAAATTATTAGGCTTCTATTCTCTTAAATTTTTTAGTTAGAATTCATTAGTATAGAACTTAAATTCTTAGACTTCTTTTTCTTTCTTAAATTTCTTAATTAGAATTCATTAATATAGAACTTAAAAACTTAAATTCTTAGGCTTCTTATTCTTACTTCACCCGTTAATGCCCAACTTAATTTAAAATTGAAATTTTGTTAAGAACTTTTAAAATTATGTTCTAAACACTTAAATTAAATATAATATGCAATTAAACTCCACGCCATTAATTTAGAATCTGAGATAGTTACTGTCCTATAAATAGGACGCTGGGCGGATATGGAAGTTTTTGAACACTTAGTACTTCTCCTATGTTTTTAATTACTTGATTACGTTTCTGTTCCCAAACAATTGAACTTTAATATTTAATGCGAAATAAAATAAAACACAAATAAATTTGACATTTTTTATTAAGTTTAAACATATTTGCACTATGTATGGTAATTTGGAAAACATTTTGTACATTGAGTAAAATTATATTTCATGCAAAATGTAAGAGGTTTTCCCAAACAATTTTGCATTTGACATCGTCTTTGTTTTCTCTTTTACCAATTATATAGCCAACTCCATCGCGTCTAACAGTATCTATTTCCTTCACTCGAGATGAAATTGTATAACTTGGTCTTCTGATTTGTTTTTGTACCGTGTTGCCTTTTTTTAGATAGGCTATTGCAATACGTCTCCTTATTTCTTTGATACTCTTTTTCTCTGCATTTACCATGTTGTAAATAACGTAGGTATTTACAATAGCCATGTCTACAATGCGTGTAATAATTGGCCAATACCATCTTTTTCCGTGGATTTTTATGGTATGTTTCTCTAAAAGCCAATCATGAGAATCTACACCACCCATGTTTTTGTTATAATTGTTTACGAGACATAGCTGTTCGATTTTATTTTTTTCTGCTTTTCCCTTTTCACGCCTTGAAACAGATGTTAGTGGCTCAATTATGTCAAAATTTGTCGCAAGTGTAACACATTTTTTATCATTCCATTTTACAGCAGTAATTTTATTTTTCACATCAAAGTAGAAACCTTGTGAACCATGGCTAGTCTTTTTGAAAGTTGAATCAATTTCAAGGGGACAATGCTGTATTTTGTCACTTCTTATTGTTCCTGTTGCTTGAAATCCACTCTTTTCTTAGGTCAACTAACAAATTATAGGACAAATTACGTCTCTTACAGATGGGTCAAGAGTTTCAGAGTCATCAAAACCTTCTTCATCTACTTTAGGTGGCAAAGGAATCATTTCGGACTCCAATTCTTCCGAAAATAGATATTTTACAGCTTCCTCGGCAGTTTTAAAAAATTTTTTCCGCGACATCTTGAGCACCTATGAAATAAACTAAATATCAGAAAATTTAATGAATCCGCCCAGCGTCCTATTTTTAGGACAGTAGTTTAAATTTGTAATTAAAACTAATAAAAGTAAATATAATTTTAAAACATTATAAGATATCTGTTAATAGAATATCTGAAATATAAATTCTGAAAAAATATTTAAACTTACCTTTAAAACCTTTTCGTACGATTACAATGAAATTCAGCAAGAAAAAATCATGAAAATGGCGAAGTTTACGTGTCTGTAGCTGGATGAAAAATGCTTCCATCCGGTCCAAACCGGTTTAAGTAAGTGGGGTGAAACCATTACTCTTCAGTGGGTAGAAAAAGAATAGGCAAAATGTTGAATAGCTTTATTTATAATGGTGAAAATGAACTGTCCTATAAATATTAAGCTGGACGGAAACAGGTTAAATTCTTATTATTAGAAATGAATTCTGTTAACAGCATTCCTATGAGTCAAGTGGTCAAGGATTATCAGTAAATTGTATGGCCAAAGGCCATACAATTACTGATTCCCTAGAGCCTATTCCAGCTGTAGAAAAGATGGAGCTCTTATGTGAGAACCAGGAGTTGCAAAGATAACTTTTGTATATGAGTTATGTAAAACCCCTGACCTGTTGCAAGAGTTTTTTTTTTAGAAAAGCAGGTTTAATAAAAAAGGACTTAAAGTGTGGAAAATGCAATAGTCCAATGAAACTAGGATCCAAAGACATTAATGATAGATGAATATTCATTCTCATCTAGTACGATGGCTGACTGGAGACAGTTTATAAATGAAATTATAGTGGATTATATTGAGGAAACATCCAAGACATTAGGAGGTGTGATAAAAATAGTTGAGATAGATGAGTCCAAATTTGGAAAAAGGAAATATAACTAAGGCCATCGAGTACATCAGTGGGTATTTGGAGGTGTAGAAATAGGCTCAGGGAAATTGTTTCTTGTTGCTGTTCATGATAGAATGAAAGAAACTATCTTGAGTCTTATCATATAGTGGATTAAGCCCGAAACCACCATCTATTCTGTTTCTTGGAAATTTTATGATTGTTTAGCTGATGAACATTTGAAGGTGAACCACACATATAATTTTGTTGACCCAGAAATGCAATGCCACCCGAATACCATTGAGAGTATGTGGTGTCATATTAAGGCTTCTTTGAAATCGCATTTTCTATTGTATGTAGGCAAATTTTATTGAGCTGAATTTTTGTTCTGGGCTTTTCTTGAGGAGAAAATTGATGCCTTCAATACATTTTTAGAATTAGGGAGTTGGATTGGACAAATTTTATGTATGCTGATTAATTTCTTAGAATACTTTAATAGTTTTTGAAATTAAGTCATTTTTAATATTATAATTAATTTTTGTCAATTGTTATGTAATATAATTAATTTTTTGCTTTCTTATATATTTTATAATTAATTCTGGTTTTATGTGTGTGTGTGGTAAGGGTGAGAAGGCATTTTATTTTGATCGATAGCAATTTCGGAATAATAGAAATGATTATTTCTTTGTATGATGCATGTTAGTTGAAGAACTTTAAGGCTGACATTTGTTAAAATAAGATCCTAACCATGCCAGTGTAGTGATTTATAGTTGAACTAGTCTTACGATACTGTTACTATATTACTCTTTAAAAATGTACCTATACCTACTATTGCTTAACAGTACAAAGATAAATCTAAATTTGGGAAATGAAATCAAAAATGGAAATTTTTTGACTGAATATGTGTTCTTGTTTATTCTAGATTAAATGGTTGGAATGCAGTTTAGAGTAACCACCAATGGCAACAGGAATTATTTGGCGATATTTTGCGAAATGTTGCTACCCTGTTGTCTCTTCACTGTGGTGGCTTTAGTCGTGGCAACCCTTTCAAATATGCAATATGATTTGGGATTCCAGTTCACTAGCAATTTTTTTTATATATACCTCTCTTTGATCATGTTTTTTTTATTGTTGTTGCTTTACGCGGGGTTATATGAATTAGGATTCCAGTTCACCTGATATTTTTTTTTGGTTAATACCTCTCTCTGATCATGTTTTTTTCACTGTTGTTGCTTAACGTGGGGCAACCTTTTCGAATTTGCCATATGAATTCGGATTCCAGTTCACCAGATATTTTTTTTTTCATTATACATTTCTCTCGGACCATTTTTTTTCTCCATTTGGTTGCTCTAGGCGGGACAATCCTTTCGAATTTGCCACATTAATCGGAATTCCAGTTCACCAGCTATTTTTTCTTTTTGTTATATACCTCTCTCTGGATAATTTTTCTCTTGCAGCATTAAGCCCCACAATCTCGCACTCACGGAGCTGTGATGGATGTTTTTTTTTTTTTTAGCCAATCACAAACAGTAAATTTTTGCTCCTCCATTTTTAAACCGAGGAAACTTTGCATATTTTTGTTTTTTAACCAATCAGAGGTTATGATTTTTGGTGCCTATGTTGCTGAGTGTAGACTTTTCAAAGTTTCTAGATCATTCTTTATTGTCCGTTATTTCGTTTAGAAACTTTTCCAGTTCTGTCGAGTTTCCCTATTGCTGTCCTTGCGTGGTTTTCCTTTTTACGTTGCTAACATTTTTTATTTAATTTCTCTTGCTGGATTTAATTTGTGTTTATGCATTTTTAACCTGCTCAACAATCACTTATTATCTGTTAATTCTCCCAAGTCCAGGTTTTTTTCAATGGCTGCGAGAATGACTTTGACAGAGGTAAGTGAATGTACTCTGCAATTTTTGTCTGATTTACGGAAGGTAGGAAAGCATCTTTTCCATGTATGGGTTATGAAATTAGGTTTAATTTCGTCCACCTATGCATGTCCTAAATGTGGTGATGATGTGAGTCAAAAAATTCCTTCTTTTCCACTTCGCGGACTTAAGGTTCCGCCAAAAAAAAAATCGCCAAGTGGTTACGCTAAACTGCATTTTCACTGACTAAATAATTAGTATAAGACAAAATTGTAAATAATACCATCATATAAATCTCATTTTTGTTTATTTTTTTACTAGTTTATTCAGTAAAGTAACATATATTTATATTTGGTGATTGATTACAAAATGTTAAATGATTGGTTTTAGAGTTTCGATGATTATTGAAAATTTCCAATATCTTTTGCCTGACAAAATGAAAAAAAAAAAGATAACATTTTCAAATTGTTTTCTATGAGTTTGGTCATTTATAATGATCACACTGTGGTGTTTATCGGACAAACTGGCAACCAGGGTCTCAATTATTGATTTTTATAAACACTGTTGATTTCCTGTGCCCTGCACAAGCTTGTGCATAAGATATTTAAAAAATATATATAACAAAATTTTCAAAGAGTGTAACAAAATGTTGAGTATTCACATCCTCTGCATTTTGCTGTACTGAAAAGGTTGGATTTAAAAGATCTGTCATGTTGAAGTTTACTCCCACATGTTGAAGTTAACTGATTTTAATCATTATATATTTTTAAATTTACTTTTGACCTAGATGGATTCAAAAGATAATTGCCTTTTTAACTGACTTCAAGCAAAAAAGGTTATACAAATTCTATTGTGTATATATAATATAATCTTAAGTATACACGCATGGTAGTTCTGTCGTGTTAATTTCCTTTGAATACTTTTGAGATTTTTTTTGTAAGAATTTAAAGAACAACTGAGTAAGGAAAATTATTTAAAAAGGTTAGAACAATTAATCTAAAAAGACAAATTCTAAGTCCTACGCATATGTATTTTATTAACATTTGTCCTAGATTGTTCTTGAATGAGCTGTGTTTAACTTTGTATACATTTCAATATTTCTTCTGTTAAATAAATTATGTGTATTGCAAAAAAAATTTTTTGTTCTGGTTAAATTTTATCAAACACTAAGTACTGTGGTTTCAACAACATTTTGGTGGTTAATAATTTTTTTTTAAAACAAATTTAATATATATTTACTATCTATCCAACTTTGAAACTGATGGTGAAATAAAGTTTTGTGTGAAGCGAATGGAAATATCCTTGTACTTCATTTTTAGAATTTCTTCACATTTTTAAAATTATCACAGAGCAGGATTATTATAATTTGAGAGGTCTATGAAAGTTGATTATATTCTCTGAAAGGGAAAACAAATTGTTCAAAGTATGACATACAAGTTAACAAAATTAGAGAGCTTTCCCCCCCTCTCAATTTCACATTTAATAGTGCAAGATATATAATTTAACTATCTGAATTTATGTTAACATTTATTAAATGCAAATACTCAATTTGAAAAAATAATTGATAACTATAAATGAGGAAATTTTTTATATCTTTCTTTATTTTGAATTTTGAAGAATTTATTTTTTGTGGAAAAATCGCTAAACAGTATTTTTAAATTCATATTTATTAGTTTACAGATTGCAAGAAAACTTATGTAACTAGTAAGAAAAATCAATATGTATATGATTTTTAAAATGACAACTTTAGGTTTAATTTAGGTGTTTTTTTTTTGTTCTTGACGAAAACAGCTATAAAAAATTATAATGTGTATAATAAAAAAACCATTCCTGGAATAATATTTGAAAGGTAATTGCCCATGTTTCAACAATTTACATTTATTACTGAATCGGGGATTAAAAGGTGTTACAAAATAAAAATTGTTCAAAAGTTCTGCACCTACCTCTGTGAAACACAGTAATAAAATCCCATACTCTTTTCTTTTAGCCCATAATTGAAAACATGTCTCTGTATTGTCACTACTATCTGTTACTGTAGTGTACAATTTGAAAAATGGTATTTCAAACAAAAATACTTATAAAGAATGAAAACAATATTATAAATTATCTTTTTGTTTTTGTAATGTGACATTTTAAGTGGTGAAATTTAGGAAAAAACATTTGTTCCGAAGTTATTTATCGCAAAGGGGGAAAAATGTACGTGCTTTATAATCCACCACACTAATATACTAGTGCTATTATTTTTTTCATCATCAGTGTATTTTGTTAACCTCGTTGCATCTTACCAAACAATTATGTTGATGCTAAAGGAAACCTTACAAAAGTTAAGATATATTCATATCAAAATTTGCAAACTTGTGTAAAAGACTAAGAAATAAATAATTTCAAATTATACTGGCTTTGAACTACTGTATATCCTGAATTGAAAGTATATTAATATACTTTTGGGAAATATTCAAAGACCAATAATGTTCCTATAGACACATATTGGTAATGATAACAACTTTTGGGCTTTTCACAAAATGTTTGATAGGGGTTGTCAAATATGTTTAGAGTATTACTTAGTTTCTTTTTACCCCCATAGAGGTCTTATTTTATTGCCAGCATTAGGCCAAAACATTCCATAAACTTATGTAGTAAGTTTCATTGAAATTTATGTATATTGCCTTCTTACAATTTCCAAGCAAAGATGTAGTTCACAGTTTCAAATATATGGGCTTTATCATATAAATTTAAAAAAGCAACACATGTATTTGAAATTAATATTTAAAAATATTGTTTACATTTTAGAACTTCATTAAAATTTATTTCATAAAGTCATTGATAAGATTTTTTGTTCTAATTATTGGAAAAATTTCAACATAAAGTACTTCCCTGTTCTCTAATATACATCACAAAATGTTAATCGTACATTATAACATGTTAATCATACATAATCGTACATGTTGTGAACATTTTGTGTACAAATAATCATTCATGGTTATTTTTCTTTTTAAGTAATAACTACACGGTTTTTAATTTGATTTTTGAATTACGGGCAGTCAAGGTCGTGGACTAGTGGCCGGCAGTTTTCTTTCAGTCACGGGTTCGATCCTTGGCTGTCAAAGACCCCCTGTGTAGCCGGGGCTGATGCACGGTAAACCTGTCTGGGGCCAAATTCCTACCTTTGGCATGGTGTGGAAGTTAGGAGAGGGGAGTGCCAGCTCAGGTGTCGTCCTCGTTACTTGACCGTGGTTCAAAATTACGAGGTCTGTCACCAATAGCCCTTGTGTTGCTTCTAGTGCAACTTTTATAAAAGAAACTAAAACCAAACTTGATTTTTGAATTAACAATTCATTGATCTTTGAAAAATAATGAACAATTGAAGAAAATAATCTAGTCAATGTGTCACCAGATCATTATGAAATTTTTATTTAGTACTTACTAAAAAGGTGTCTCACCAGTTATGCATAAAGTTATTTTTCAACAATTTATCAATCTTATACTTTATTTCAAAATATGAATATTCTGGAATACTTATAAAAAATAAATAGACTTAGCTGAAAAATTATTCACATTTAATGGCACATATCTTTCATAAGTAATGTATTACGTATTTTTGAAAAACAAAAATTCTTATTCCTTTTATGTTAATATAACATTCACTCTATTATAAAAAAATTATGAATTTTCCTTCATTTATAACAATTAAAATTTGTATTAAACTGTAGGATAAATTTTTACATATTAAGATTAAAAAAGTTTACTTGGTGTTTGTTTATTGTATGTCAATTTTTGCTCAAATAGTAGCCAGCAGTGGAGCTGCTCTCCTTTTCCAAGTTTGGTATTGACATTTTGATAGGTAGAATGAAACTTGCACATTGAAATCTTTGAATCACGTTACTTGAAAAAATTATATTACTTCTTAAAGGGACACAGTACCCAGACAATGACTAAAATTTGAATTTCTTTTATCAGCTCATGTGAATGGTATGACTGTTCCAAAAATCTGCATATAAATATATGTGGACATTATCAGTTTTACAGACCATGGGGTTGATGACTGCTTATCAGAGTTGTTGAGACATTGGCAGCATTATTTAACTAGATACATTCAGTACAAACACTAATACTAAACAAAACTTGGTGTGTTCTTTAATGTGTTGCTGTTTAGCTACATGGTCCCTATAACTGCCAAGTACCAATATATATATGTTAACAAACTTCTATTGTAATTAAAATAAATCTAGAAATCTGATAATGTATTTGGGACATATTGCAAACTTTTATTCCACTTACTCTTCTTATTTTAGAAAATAAATATATAAATTGAGATGGGTTCTGCTTGTTCACACATTTGAATCCAATACTATGTACCGTTTGTTTATTTCACTCGCAAAAATAACGTCCACATGTCTCTTTTAACACTTATTTATTTCTTAACACATTCCCAACACTATCAGGCGCTCATCTAGCAACCTCACTCCTTTGCAACGCAGTGAACACTGCCTGGTTTTATATTTTGCTGCAAGAGGGCTATTCACAATGAATGACTGGTTGGAACATACTGCCTGCCTTGTCAAATTGTTGTCAGCACACTTACACAAAGTATTAAATTTCACTTTTCAAATACACTGAAAGTTGCCGCATTAATAATACACAAGAAAATATTAAAGCACAAATAATTCAAATATTTCTCATTACAAGGTAACAAACAAATTTTTGTAATTGGGCATTTAAATTTGCGAAAGGAAGTCTTGACCATTGCCACTCTAACACTATGATCTTTTCTATATATGATATTGGTTATTTTACGTAGTGTCCATTAGCGAGGAGGCAGATTATCTTCATTAAGAACTATTTCCTATTTTGACCTCATTATTTTTAAATTTCTACTTAGTTCTCCAGCAGGAGTTTGAGATTTGCAATAAACAACCGTTCCAAAGGCATCTTCTGAACTATCGTAGAAGCCATGAAGTTCTGTCACTTCAACATCAGGAAAGGGAAGAATGCATTGGTTCGCTTTTGTGTTGCTAATAAACTCTAGTTCTTCAGAAAAGTTGTCTTACACACTATGAAATTCAGGAGGGAATTGATCATCACATTGAAGATGCAAAAGCCATAATTTTTGTAAAAATATCTTAGCCAAAGATATCACTGGTCCAAGAAATCCCAAAGGGTTTAAATGACTTTGCAATTGGGGAAAGAACTGTTCCCTTTGTATGAACACCATAAGATGCAATGGACACTTTATTGAAAAAGCAATCACTAGTATGGTCGATCCATGTAGTGACCGGGTATGACAATAGTCCCGCTGTAGCTCATGCATGTCATAAAAGGCGACTAAAATGGGTACCGCATCTGGGGGGTATAGCCAGGCACCCTGCCCCTGGGGATTATAACAGGGGATCTCAGGGACTTGCCTCCTTTTGGTAAGTATGGCATCATGACCCTGAGGCACCCTAGCGATGTTTTCCTTTCCCATGCGGTTTACTGTTTTTGATGAACATTGATGACGCACCCCCAGGGTACCTAGTGATCCATCTCTATTTTCGACCCTCTTGTCAACCAATTTTTGTCTTTTTTTTTCAAATTTTTTATCACATTTAGACCACAGTTACATCTTGTTTGGCACTGTTTAATCACATCTGGCTCTTGTACCCATAAACTTCACCCACCAGTAGGGTCCCAAGTGACACCTAAAGTTTTTGTTTCTGAATTTGAGAATTCATTTCTTGTTTCAGAAGTTGGGGACAAATGTGGGTAATTATCATACCAGTTCAATTTAGCATTAAAGTGGCTGCTGTTGCATCTCTGTACTTTCAGGTGTGGTTTTTTTTGTACCTGTTAGCATGTTGTCAACGTAGAAGTCTTCCTTTGCAATTGGAAATTGTGTCCTTCATTCCTTTGCAAGGGGGAAATTGTGTCTTTCATCTTCTGCAATTTGAATTAGTGTTCTTGCTTCTAAAATGGGACACTCACAGTACCGTAAGTAATTGTTGAAAGTTCTGAAGTTTTCGCTGGATTTAACTTACTATCCTTCCATACTATATGTTGTAGATTTTTCTGATTGGGATGAATGTTTATCATTCTGTACATTTTTTTGTATGTCCGTAATATAGGCATACAAATGTTTGCTGAACCGCCTCATGATTTATATCGGGTCGTCTTGTACCATTCTTTCTTTAATTTGTAAACTATTAAATGAAGTTCTATTTGTTGTTTCACTTGAGGCGGTGTAAACCACAGGAAGCTTTATTGTCTTCTCAGGCCCTTAAATGCTATGAAGTGGCATATAATACAACCTGGATCTGCTTTATGCATCATATGTCTCATGTCCCAATCTCTCATATTCATTAATAAAGTCTTCATATAAATTTAAATAATTTTGATCATGAGATTCATTTGATTTTTTTTTACTCAAAGTAAATTTAATCTTTTTAATGCTATACTTCTAGATTCATCTAAACAGCTGAGTTCTTCTTTAAGTGGGATTGTAATTATGTATTTTCCACTAGGTTCTCTAAAATGAGTTTGAACAAGATGTTCCTGAGCAATTTTTGCCTTGAGATTTAGGGGTCTCTAGCTCATCCATTTCTAATTTCCAAAATTTTCTTATGATAATGTTTAAATCATCATTTATTAACGAACATTGAATTTTTTGGTTATCTGATTCCAAAACACTCCCACTATCCAAAAATCCAAAAACACTTATTTTGAAAAAATAACACTGAATTTGACAAATATATTTTTTCTGGCTTTAAAAGATAAAACCACTTTGCACCTAGAAGACAATCAACTTTTTGGGAAACCATTAACTTATCAGCCAACTTTATATTTGAAAGAGTTAGTTCCACAACATTTAAATATATATCTGGGGTAACTCAGTAATTTTAAGTACAGCAAAAAACTCAAATTCTTGATTGAAATTCTTATCAGTATTTGAAATTTCAGCTATAACAAACTTAGTGAGTCATTGAGGAATTATTTAAATATGATATTGTCGCATTAATTTTTTCTTGTTTTAACCCTATTTGCACACTCTTTTGTTATAATATCTGATTGACTACCTGGATCAAGTAATCTTCTCACACATTGCAAGTTCTCATATTTGTCACATATAAAAAATACAGCTGGACTCAACAAAACAGTACTCGTTAATTTATTTTAAACTGAACTAGTAGCAGAAAATGACGATTGCATATTTTCATTGGTTACACTAGAAATTGGATAAGAAACATTACTTACTTCCCGGTTTTAGATTGGATTTTGAATCCTCTTTATTTATTGCACTAGTTTCGTTTTTATAACTCGCTAAATTGATCAGATTCTGTGGGAAAATGAAGTAACTTATGTGGTTTTTTACAAAAAGCAGTTTCGTGCAGAACAGTTTTTAACATTACCACCTGGTGAAAGGCATTAAAAACATAATTTTTAAGCTTTCATAAATCCTACTCAATCATTGACAAATTTTGAAAATTCTGACACTTAAATATTGAATGGTTGTTATGGCATAAAATACATTTTAAATTACGATTCGATAGAAAACACATTAGAAATATTTTTATTATTATGATTCTCAAAATTACTTTTCCAAATTTCCTGTGACCATTATTAACTGAGTATGAAAAAGAACTACACTGTGCTTTGAATACTCTCTAGGAGTTGTGGTTGAAATTCCTTTAATACAATAGACTTGATTTTTTTCATAATCACCCAATTCTTCCTTCACATTTGCTGTTAAATTGCCAATTATATCTCCTGAAATATTTAGTTGAATTTCTGTTTTATATTTAGCACTAACTCATTTTATTTTGAATGCTTTCTTAAGCGAATTGAAAAAGATTAAAGCACTCAACATTCTTAGGAACAATTATAATCAATATGCTCTTAATTGAATTCTCTAAATTAAAACCAGACTCGTCATTTTTAAGTGATTTATTCTCACAAGTTCCAGGTTTGAGCTTTAATAGCTCAATTTCTTTTTCCGATTCTTAAAAATGAAAGCTTCTCAATTTAAAATTTTTGTTCTATAGAATGTCTTATTTTTGACATATTCCAATTCTTTATGCTTTTCTTCCAAAATCTCTAGAATTATATTTTTCATGGTCTCAATGTTTTCTTTATAAACAGCATTATTCTCAATTAAACTTATAAGTTCAGGTACTATAATGGAAGATGAGAACTGAATATTTAGTTCAAAACATACACCCCATAACACATCCTTTTTTAAGCTAGACAAAGACATATTGGAAAGTATGTAATAATCACTTACCCACACTATTATTTATTGAGAGAATAGGACGAGACACGAGACTCCATGAAGATCGTTTTTGCAGGCACTATGTCTGCTGTGGCTTTTACCGCCATTATTATTCGAATGTCAAAAATCTCACTAAAAACTCAAATCCACATAGTCGTATAATTCTTCACTTTGGCTTGATGGTGACCAAATGTTCACACACACACTAATCTAATTTGATGGACCGTTTGTTTATTTCACTCTCAAAAATAAAGTTTATATGTCTCTTTTAACACTTGAGCCGTGTGGTATCCGGGGGTGACAGAATAGTTCCACTGTAGGTCATGCATGTTGTAAGAGGCGACTAAAATGGGTACCCACATCTGAGGGTATAGCCGAGCACCTTGTCCCTGGGATTATATCGGGGGACCTCAGGGACTAGCCTCCTTTTGGTAAGTATAAGCATCAGTACCCCGAGGCACCCTAGTGATATTTTTCTTTCCTATGGGGTTTACTATCTTTGGTAAACACGGGTGGCCCCCCCCCCCACCAGGTACCCCAGTGATCCTTTTCTATTTTCGACTCTCTTGTCAACCAATTTTTGTCTTTTCAATATTCATCACACGTCTAAACCATAGTTACATCTTGTTTGTATATAGCCACATCTGGCTCTTGTGCCTATAAACTTTGCTATCACACCTAGTCTGTTAGCACTTATTTATTTCTCAACACATTCACAACACCACCAGTTGCTCATCTTGCGACCTCACTCCCTTGCTGCACAATGGAACATTGCCTGGCCTTACATTTCACAAAGAGAAGGCTATTCTTAACAAATTGCTGTTTGGAACATTGCTTTCAAAATATTTTATTTAACCTGAATAATAATAATATATTCACAATGGATACAATATTTTAGGTTTTTCATTTATTTTCCTGAACATTAAAACTTAAAATTTATTTTTCTCCACTGTGTTTGAAAAGGTCTTGGTGCCGACAATTGTTTTTGAATAGATATAAATTCATAAATCATGAATGTGATGTGAACAACATTAAAACACTTTAGACTCTAGTAAATGTTTATTTTTAAAATAGTTTAACAATATTAACATTTGTAAAAGTAATAGATATTATAATATTATGAAAAAAAATTGATCTTTTATTTTCAAATATGTTTGCTTTGATTAGTATGTATGCATATATATATGTTATCAAAAAGTTGTGTCCCATTTATATAACTTAAGAAAAATATATTGCGTGCTTTTAAATCTTTTTTTGTGCTTTGTCTATATATGTAATATTGATTATAGTCATTCATTTGGAGACAGATAAAAAGAACACGTGACGATGATAGCAAATATGCCTAAAAGTTTCAGGATTGAGAAAAAACAAATTCATTTTAAATACAAACTGTTGGAATGCAACATCAAAAAAAATTTACTTGTCTTATTTTATTGTTCACTGTAATGTGTACATGTTGTCTTTGTTTCAGAACTTCTCTTTGAATTATTCATTTGTCAATTTAGAAACTTCTCTTACATTCACAATCGAAATGTTTACTAAGTAACAGGCACATAAAACCTGCAATCTTAAATGTTACTTGCTTTTCAAGAATCTAACTTCATAGTGTTTTTATCTCGTGTTTCTGTTACATATTATTAGATATCTATACACATTTCGAATATTTTATTACTTTTTAAATTTAAACAAATATTTCTATCATATAAAAACTATTGCTATTAAATTGTGTGTGTACAGATTAGAATATAGTTTCGATTATTAACTGAAAAATTAACATTAAATGCTTTGCATTTACATATCATTCTTATTTACATATCGAGCTGTATTAAAACACTAAAATATTTTGTACGATTACCATTCTTATTTAATTCATCATACATACAGGTCTAATTAAGAAAAATATATTAACTGAACTTCAAATTATTCTAAATAAGTTTTCTTTCTGTGGCTTTTGCGCAATGTTCTGAATATTCCAACATATATAAACTGTCTCATTATTTTGATCATTACCAACATTATTAATTTCTAAGAAAAATTATATTTCTAATATTGCAAATTAATTTAAAATTCATTCATAACTTTACTTTTGAAAAATGTTTTAATTCATTAAAATTGTTACATAGAATAATACTTTTCCAAGTAGGATAGATTTCTTCTCAGATATCATATGTGAAACAGAGAACTCCACATAAGTAGGCATGCACATCAGAGTTTTTCTTGCTGAACCATTTGGCTATGTAGTCTCTCACCAAGCGTTCTGTGTGGTTTAGGATTTGGATATATGTGATTCTCCCTCCCCAACACTGTGCCACTAAGTTGATTAATGAAAAATATTATTTATTCTTACATAAAACTTTTTCTTTTAAAAAGAAATACTTTGATATCTTATTCCAATTCTTAATAATATTAAAAGATAACAAACCATGAAAAAAGTATATGTGAAATATTTATATTTTTTTCACTCTACATATTATCTCGTCAATTGTTAATGTATATATTTTTTATTCTTATTGCTCTTAAAACCAGTAATTTTATGATTCCATTATATTTTTTTAGGAATATGTAAACCAATATTAAATTTTATTCTTATTTTTTAACCTCTTACATTTGTAAATTTTTGTATGTTAATTTAAAATAATACTCAAAATTTGGACCTTTTGTTTTAATATCAAATTAACAACTTTATTAAAAATCAATTTCAATTTACTATATAGTAACTTGTATATTAAAAAAAAACAGGAAAGAAAAGATGTAAATAAATTTCAAAGGTATGAGGAAAGCCTATGCTTTTATTTAAAATTAACTTTGTATCTGTGAGTATTGATCAGTAAAATGTTTTTTATTTTATTATTGATCCTAAATTTGTTTAAGTTAAAAAAACTTTTTTTAAGCTGTTATTTGAGAGCCTTTTTCAGTCAATCGTACTAAATATTGTGATTGTTATTATAAACTTTAATATGAACTAGATATTGATCTATTATGAATAGTTAAAATTGCAGGAATTGAAAATGTTTACTATTTATATATAATCTGTGGAAAAATTATTACATGTAACTGTCATGAAGTATCCCAAATTTTATTACTTTTGCTTATGTACTTTTGCAGTATGTATTAAAATATATTTCCTAAGTCGATTTTTAATTTTGAGAAGTTACATTGCTGAATATAATCATACACAAATTGGGGTAGTTTTTAAAAAGTGCACTTTTGTGATTATATTTTAGTCTTTAAAAAAGGAATGATGGAAGAAGACATGGCATTATTAGCAGAGGCCTTTATTAAACTGGACTTGGGAAGAATCTTATCAATTGCTGCTCAGGATGTAGGTTGTCTTTTTGACTTACTGTATAGCTTATATTTTCATTAAGATTATAGAGCATCTATCATAATTTCTGTAATGAACATATTTTATTTTTATGTTGTAGCCAATTGCAAAAGATAAGTTGTTTATAAATTGTATCCTAACATAATAAGATCACATTAAAGAATCATTAATTTTGCACGTTTCAAACTGTATAATTATTTTTTTATTATTTACTTGGAGCAATCATATTTAAATTCTTTAGCTCTGTAAATGTTAAAAAATTTATTGATTTGAAAAATTAATGTAGACACTATCCAAAGAAAGTGGTTTGAAACAGGCCCATTAATGACTTTAAAATATGTACTTGATTTAAAAGCATTTAGGTTTGTCAGTTTGGTATTACTGCTTTAATGATGATTTAAAGACAAAAAGATTATCTGCATTTAAAATATTTATTGGATGTCAATGCATATTTGCTTTCCCTTCCCCTAACATAAAATTGATTGTGCCCCACCATGTAAGCTCTGGCTGTGCATGATCGCAAAGGATTGCGAAGTTCTCTCCTAAGAACTAATGTATCACTATGACTCTTACTTCTGATGCTGCTGAATCTCTAAGCGGGAAGCCTAGGCAGCCACACTCTCTTTTATATATGTCTTTTTATAATTAAACCAGCTTTTTTCTTAATTGTGCAATAGTTCTCACTACGTTTACTTCCAACAGTTATCATGTTTTGGCTGAATATAATGCCTAAGTGGTCAATAGTTGTCATCCCCTTTCTTGTGCATGCATATGTATATTCATATATTAGTAAAAGGGAAAAAAAAATGTGTAATTTAAAATTTAAACTCCATTTTTTACTTTTCTCAGATAGTTTTTGAAAAATATATTTGACCAATAGCATCTTTCGTGTTACTGAAGTTTTTTTAATGTGATAAATATTTACATTTTGTAAGATATACGAGGTGTGGCAATTAAATAATGAGTGATCCTGTAAAATTTTTTATTTTGATCTAATTCATATTTACTTACCTTCAATATACTCCTCTTTAAAACAAATTGGCCTTTTACACCAAATTTGAATTTTTTACTTTTAACCTGTGTTACTACTTTATTTGTGTTACCTGTTTAAAAAATTATATATTTTAATTTATTTGAACAAATGTTTGGTGCAGCATAGCCTACCTTGGCTCTTGTGCCATAAAACCTCACATACACTCACTCAATCACACTCAATATATTCCTCTGCCTCTACAATGCTCCATGAGAATCTTCCATTGTTCAAAACAGTGCTGGAAATCTTCTGTCAGCTCCTTCAGGATGCTTGAAGTTTTTCTTTTACAGCTTCAACAGACTCAAATCTTGTTCCTTTTAATGCAAATTTTACGTTAGGAAACGGATAGAAGTCGCATGGCTAATGATTCAGCGAATGAGGCAGATGGTCTAAAATTGAGATGCTGTATTTAGCTAGAAACCTCTTGACAGGCAGTGTGGAATGAGCCTGCACATTGTCTTGGATAAATATCCTGTACAGATTCTTAGTTAATTCCTATCGTCTCAGCAATTGCATGAATACTTAACCGACTGAAGAATCAAACCTGATAACTGTTTCATCCTTTTTTGATGTGGAAGAGCGACACAGGTGTGAATCTTCAACATCTTCTCGGCTATCTTGAAAATCCTTAACCCACTCAAAAACTTATGCATGTGATAAACTTTCATTGCCATATACTTCTTTCAATAAATTCTGAGTTTAAGTAGCGGTTTTTCCAAGTTTCATGTGAAATTTCACAATTCGTTGATCCCTTATCATTTTTCCAGTGAAACTACAAAGTAACTAATGCGAACAAAGGTAATGGGCATACAGATTTGTTTACAGAATCTTGAGGCACTGCATTGGAAAGAGTAGGCTTCATGCTAAACAGCTGTCGGTAGCTGGTGTTTGATGCATGTGTACTTCTGGAGCAGCATCAGTTTCATTATTTAATAGTTGCACATTGTTTTATTTAATGATAAATATTTAATTATATAAATCTTTACAGTGATACACATTACCATATTATAATTATTACTTGATTTTTCAAAAGAAATGCGTATTTCTTATTTATTGAAATCTTGCCAATTTACCAGTGAATGGTAGGTTTAGATAACTATGTAAAAGGACAGGTTTCGGTGATAATTTAATGTGTTAAAGATTTTAATCTTGCTCTTGTGTTATAATTCTTAATAGTTATATGAATACTGCTGTTCATAAATAGGCAATATATTGCCAAACTTGGTTCATAGATTGCTAAGAATGAAAGTTTTAATGTGTGCTGTAATTAAAATAATACTTGAATATTTATCTTAATATCAGTATATCATTAATTAAGAAGATATTTCAGTGTTCTACTTTGCTTCTCTTAAAAAAATAAATTTTAATGTTCAATTTTAAAATATTTATAAATTGTTTTCCTCCTGTTATGAATGAGCTTTTTTATGTAAATGCCTCATGCAAAGATGCTTTGTTGTAAAATTGAAAATTGTCTTTTTTACTTTCATAGTTTCCATTTTAAGGTTTATTTACTAAACTGAAATATCTGTAGATGTATTGCAATGAAGGTGTTGATCAGTTTATATTGTTTTGTATTTAAAGTCAACTGTATGTGTTAAGTAGCTGATGTGTTTTATATATATAAAAAAAAAGTGTATGTGTTTCTTAAGATGCAAATGCAAAAATATGAATTATAAATATCACACTTAATGGAAATTTTGCTTTTTTTTCATCAAAACATCGTAATACTGACATTTAAATAACAATTAATTAAATAATGTTTTAATGGATTACATGAAAGTATAATTTAGTATTAATTTATGTATGTGTGAGAGAGAGTAATAAAGTACTTTAAATCCTGAAAATATGTTCTTAATCTATTATTTACATATTTCATTCGCAGTTATGCATTTTGTACGATTCTTTTATATATATATATATATATAAATTTGTGATGGATATCTTTTCTCCTTAAAATGTTTATTTTCATTAGTAAGATTTTAAATTTCTTATTTAGTCTCATATTTTATTAAGTTTCCATATTTAAATGTCATATTCAAGTTGCTTTTTAATTATCAGTAAGGGGATGCATTTCAATATTCAGCATCAAAAATTTGATTATTCTGTTTGGTTTTTAAGGCTTCAGGATCAAATTTTATTTTAGATTTTGCATCAAAATAGCAAAAGGTACCTCTAATTATTTGTATTTTATAGTGTCAGAAAAATAACAAATTTGTTTGCATGAAATGGTGGTGGGGACTTTTATTTTGTATTAGAAACTTTTCTGTCCCATTTAGACTTCTACACAATTTACTTTAAGTATTGTGAATTAGCCGCCTTTAAAAATTATCCTGTAATTTTGTGCTTATCTGGATATTTACCATTAATCTATAGATTATTTTTATCTTTTTTATTTTCATGATTTATTACCTCTCTTTTACTTGTAAGGTTAAGAAATTGAATTTTATGTTTACTTAATTTTATTTTGAGAGTGTTCTATATTTTTTCAGGAATATAAGGAATCACCTTTTCTGTTAAAAGAACTTTTGTCAAATATAAATGGAGATATAATTGACACCATGTGGAAAGAACTTGATGAAATATTATCCGAAGGATTGTCATTCCTCTTTAATTGCAGAACTAAGGGATCACCTGATGAAATGAGAGAGCCAGTAATTGTAAAGGTATCCTTTCTTTGTATTTTATTATTTATTGTCCTTTAAACTTAATATGCTGATATTGAATTTATATAGTAAATTTCCTGATCATAAGATTTAAAATTACCTTTCTTTTGTTTTAGAACTGTGTGCAACTATTTCCTTATATTCGAGCATGCATTGAGTTAGCATCCATATTTCTAAAACTGGATTTACCACTCTCCCCAGGACTTTTGCATACGATTGGTTTTCTAAACCGTAAGCAGTGTTTTATTGATTAATTGAAGTCTATGAAAGCTTATTTTGTAATAAAAACAATATCTTTTTCCTTTCATTTTTCAGGAGTCATGCCAGAAATACCACCAGATTTGGTTACATTCAAGGATTGTATAGCAGACATTTGTGAAGAATTGAGTGCTAACACTAATTTCAGAGGAGATAAGAAGCTTATTACTTACAATGTCATCATATATTTAATTAAACAGACATTAATGCATAAAAGAGTAAGAATGTGTTTTAAACCTTCTCATTCACTAATATTTAATATTTTATCACAGAAATCTTATAGAAGGGTGTGTATGTATGTGTGTATATATATTTGTAATGAAGATATTACTTCTATGATGATTTTATTAGTAGTAGAATCCTTTTTTTTCCCCTTCAAAAAGTTGCATTTGGAGTTAATTACATTGAAAAAGAAACACAGAGTCTTTATGTATAGTTAATTTCTTTATTTTAAGTAAATCTTAGCTTAATTCCGAATTTGATAATTTTGGAAATAGCCGAAAAACAAAAAAGTAATGTTTATTTTTGAAAGTTGAATTCCATGGCAAGTTTAAGTGTAAAAATTGTGAAAACAAAATTTTAATTTAATCTTTTTTTTTTTTTTTTATTTAGTGTCTTTTTAGACTTTCTCGATACTTTTTCATTCTCTTGCTTTGTTATAAGTATGTTACAGTTAAGTTTTTATTCATTCTAGTTTTTTTTTTTTTTTTTTTAAAAATCAAAACTACCAATTGCATGAAAATTATTTCCTGAACAACAGCATTTATTTTGTATAATTTTACATTAAATGTTAAAACGGAATATGATTAATAGAAGTGACCTATTTACTAATTTATATGTAAATCATGATTATTTGAATACATTACAAATATATATATACTTACAATATTGAGAAAATTTTACTATGTATATCTTAATTATTTTTAATTAATAAAGGTTCTTATATTTGTTACTTTTAAGTAACTTTTTCCAATTTTTAGATCAGTGCTATCCAAAAGCTCCAGTTAATAAGATCTAAATATTCACTTAGTTGTGCAGACCTTTATACTGAAACTTATCCTTAGGAACAAATTGTTACAACAGTTATAAATAAATCATTATTAATAAGAAAAGGCAAAATAAATTATGAGTTTTTTGAGTTATAGCTTAAGGTTATTTAATATATTCTTTTCTATTATCAAAATTCTTTCATTATTTTTATTTAGAATGTTTACTTCATGTTTTAATTGTACTCTTAGGAAAACGACGTGCAGCGTCTTTATGCCATGCGTTCTGTATTGCCAAAACTTATTCATATGAGAGAGGTTGATTCAAATGAAGTTTTGTCCCTTTATAAACAATGTGCCAAATCACCTTTATATTTATCCATGCCAGAGGTATTTTTTCAATTTCTCTTAACTTTTAAGCTGTTTTCTTATTTTTAATATATTTTCTTTATGACTTTGTAAACGAGACAATATTTTTTATTGATTATGATGAATTATTGGAATTATGACAGAATATGAATTTTACTTGGGGGAGAAGAAATGTCTGGATAAAATCAAAATAAGTTGTAATTATTTTAATTTAAACCTTAAGTCTAGCATAATGAGTTGTTAACTGAATTTGCTAAAAGCAAAGAAGTAACTTGTAAAATATATTTACTTACAATTAGGCATTTAAGAATAGAAATTACAATAATGTATATAGACTTGTTGGAATCTGATGAATGATAACAATTCTATAACTTGTTTAATTGAATTAAAAATGCAGACCACTTTAAAAATAAATTTCAATCTGAGAATATGGACAAGTTCGACTTTGTAAACAACAACAATGAAACAAACTCGCGCGCAAACCTTCCCGACTTCCGGTCATTGTTGATCAATGGGAAATCAACGAAATTTAACTAAGTTTTATACATTTTTAACTGAAATTTTTGAAACTTTTTTGAACTCTATTGAAAAAAGGTGTTATATATATTTAAGATCTGAGGATTTTTACAATTTTTATTTCTTTATTTATGCTAAAATACTTTGTATTTATTGGAAAGGTTAACATAATTGCTTGCTTTATGGCGATTTTTGGCGACCGATAATATATTTAGATGGAGCCGTTTTGCTTAGTAACGTATTTGCTATGATGTGTCATATTTGATTTTTTCTTGTAATGTGCTGAATTAGGAATATAATTACTGTATTAGTATACATTTTATTTCTTATTTTTTTAAATAAAAAATAAAATGGAAAAGTAATTATGAGTGTTTTTGGAAAAGGCTTTATATTTTTGTTTATTGTTAATTAAGAATAATTTATTTACATGCTGAATTGATTGTGCATATCACATATTCAAAATAAAGTGCTTTTTATTGACTTTCATGATAATTCACAAACAATTGCTGAATTGTTTGACATTTCAAATCCAAATTCTTTTATATCAGCAAAAGTATTCATGCATACTTTGAAAATATTTTTTATGTTATGTATTTAGTTAATTTTGTGTTGTATTAAATTTATTAGTTGACTTATTTGTCAAATTATGTGTACAGATTGAATCTAAATTCTTTTCTTGTATTTATTTAAAAAATTCTTATATAAATATGTTAATTTTATGCTAATTGAAGTTTAACCAATTACAGTATTTATAATTTATTGAAATTCAACTAGTATATTAAATCCATAATGTCATGTATTATATTTCATAAATCATAACATGTTTCAAAAAAACACTAGTAGTGTGTTTTTGTTAATTTCCTGATTTATATAATTAGTTGTGGATCATATTCCTATGAAAATTTTTTTTTTTATATAACCTAAAATTTAAAAAAAATCATGTCAATTTTGATCAAGTTCGAGGTCAAATGGAAATGTGTTAGCTTAATAAATGTCTTTTCATCACATGCACAGCCAAAGATTTCCATTGTTAAATAATTGAATATGATGCAAATTATTGGAATTTACAAACACTACTACATCTTTCTTTTTTGAAATGTTTTGCCAGAAATTTTACAAATTTAATTTTAAATTTTTTGAATCTAAGAAAAAAAGTGCTACTATTTATTTAGTATTCTTTAATTCAAGTTTAAAATATAGCATATTGATAAATGCAATTATGCTTATGTATAAATATTTTTTAAAATATATTTATATAAATATTATACATCTAAGATGTTTGACACGAATTCCATCCACCTCCCATAAATTAATGTAATAATATTGTTTAACAGGTTTGTTGAATCTTACAATCTTCATAATATGACAAGCAGTAGCATTGTTATATATCTTGTGACATAAATGACAGCTCTTTTAATAGATGTTTTGTTGTCGTTCTTTAAGTGTTAGTTTCATGAGTTTTTTTTTTTTTTTTCTACTGGCAGTAAGAACATCACTAAATCATTATTGGATATGTGTGTGTTCTAATAAATAGTAATTGTAATATTCCATAATCTGCTGTAAGTCATCCTGTTATTTTGTTATTAAAAGAATAGTCGTTTGGACATGCTTTTTGATTTCAGACTTTTCATTTATGCATTTTACATAAATTGAATAACTTTTATTTAACTCTACACACAAGAAATTTAATTAGAAACAAAATGAAGTAAGAAAATAATAAACAACAATTATAAGCACATACACATGGGTAAATAAGTAAATACAATTTTATTCACTAACAATAAATAGTTTGTTTCAATGAGTTTGATAAAGGACTTAGACCTGATAAGACATTAAAAAAAAAAAAAAAAAAAAAAAAGGTTTATGAATACTGCAATTGAGGAGATTTTCACTCTTAAATTTCCAACTTTTTGTTCTCCGCAATAAATTTCTAAAATTTCAATTTAACACATTTTTTTTTGTATCAATTACTCTTAAGAGTAAAATATGAAGATTATATTAACAGAAATTAAGTAATTCTTATATCTAATTCTCTTCAGCCAATCTAACAACTTTCCTTTTGTTAAATAAGCCAGTTAGTCAGAGAAAACAAATTACAACACTATAAAGTTAATTTGATTGAAATAAACTAAAAAATTTCACCTGTCTATGTATTCAAAATTTGCCAAATCAAAACAGATTTTCATCCACCAAAAATGTTTATTAAAATATTCCCATGAAATCAAAACATGTGTACAAGCAAGGAATCATAAAATTTTTACATAATAAAAATATAAAAAATTCTTTTTAGATTCAAATTTGAAAGGAAATTGGATACAATTCGGAGTACTCAAAAGTTAAATTTCTTTGAGAATTGTAACTAAATTGCGAAAAAAAATTGAATCATTTTGCTTCAGCTGTAATAATAAATGTGTAGTATGCAGCTTTTGCTCCATTACATTCTTTTCAGACAAAGTTATATCTGTTCGGCAATCTATGTCTTTGGTATCCAGCTTCAAACTATTTATACATTGAATCTCTTTGATAATTCATTCATCTTCTGAAAAAAAATTGAGAGAAGATATTAATGAAAGAAAATTTATTTTTAAAGCAAAATTTATAATTACTATTTTTACTCAAAATTCCTCATAATACAATATAAATTTAAAATTAGTTGAAAAATATTTGATGAGTAATGCATGGATTAAGTAAATTAAATATGCACATGTATTAAATTTCTTTATAATACTAATAAAATTTGAACATACCAGTTAGAGGAGCACTTGATGTTTTACGTTTCAGTTGCCTGTTATACCGGTTCAAAGAGCTCAAAGAAGTTTATTTTCCATCATGTTAAATTAATGATGGAACATAATCTGGGTACTCTGCATCATTTGAAGGTTTTCCTACAAAGTAGTTTAAATACAAATTTCACTAACAATATACATTGTAAACAGTTTTATAAAAAAATAATTTGTATAATATTTAATTATGCTTAATTTATAAGATTTGTAATAACTATAGTTGACATATTTGCAAGAAATAGAATAATAATCCTTTTCACTTTATACCAATGCTTCATGTATTATTTATATTAGTGAAAATTATTTCATGAAATAATCTCAATCATACTGTGTAAAACAATACTTTTTTTTTGGGAAAAACTGACCAATTGTAAATGTAAAATCTTAAAATTAGAAACTCAAAATGAATGTTTCTGAATAATATTGTGACAATTATAGCTCGTATTGCATCATGCTGCACAAGAAACGGTGAATCTAATCAATAAAAATTCAAGCATACATAAATTATGTATATATATATATTTGTATATATTTACATACATAAAATTAAACATAATATTTACATAAATAAAATTAAAACATCTAAAATGTTTACATAAAAAATGCCGGAAGCTCCCATAACTCATGCAAAAACCCGCCAAATGTTCGCCAAGGTTACTATAAAACAGAGCCGAGCAACGTTTGAAACGAAATACACATGATTATCAAGCAAAAACACATTAAAAAATGAATAATATAACAGAACACTAACCTGTTATGAAGTGCTTATTACAAAGCACTGAATTATTATTTGCCTTTCAGTCTTTTCGTTGTACAGCAGCCTCTCATTGTAGTCTCCTAGACGGACTCTTAAATAAATGGTACATTTTAACTGCTGACAGTAAATTTGTGCCAGTACTCATGCAGCATCCAGATGCGGATCAGAAAGTTCCATGACGACTCTTTTTCGCAGAGCTCATTTCAAAGGCAAAAAAAAATTTCTTGTAAAAATATAAAGAAAAATCTACGTACTTCCGTATAGGAACGTATACAAAATAATGGAGATATCGCTATAACCGGAAGAAGAGAAGGTTTTCAAATACTGCAGCGCCCCCATAGTAAGCTTTACGGTTGAACTTGTCCATAGTAAAAATCTGAACATTCTAATGTGTTTTTAAAAATTCACTGTTTCTATAAACAACAGTAGCCAGTCTTAAATGATTTAAATTTCTGCTATCTCCCTTAAAAAAAAATCTTTTTTTTTTTTTTTTTTTAAATCAGAATTTGTTTACAATTACAGTAATTGAAACAATCTGAAAAACATGATACTCAGCTTTTGGAATAATTCACATCTGGAATGTTGGACGTAAGATTCCGAGATTTATCTGATTACATTTATAACTTTTAACAGCATTACTCTTATCACTATTCTATACCTTTGCAGGAAATATGAATAATCTATTTGGATGGTAGAAAACTGAAATTTAACTATTTATGTGAAATGAATTGAATAGTTTCTAATCTTTTTTTAAAGAAAATGTGTATTATCAATCACCCAAAAAATGAAAACTATTTTTAATCATTTTATATAAAAATATTTATAAATCCAAAAATCTATTGCAAACATATATATTTGAAAGAAAAACTTACTCAATATTTTGTTTTGAAATTTAAATTATCTTTGAGGTTTTAATGTATATGATTCTATATTATTATTCTAATTGAGAATTTTGTTATTACTTAGTTATGAATTTTTACATGAAATTAATTTCCTTTCTTTGAGGGATGAATTTTTTAAGTTAATCGTTTAGAAAGATGTGAAATTTTAAGTATTTAAAAGTTTGACGTTTAATGTCATAAATTTCATTTTTAAAACTGAGCAGATATTTTGCAATTCATGAAATTTTTTACTTTTAATTCTTTAGGGACGTAAAGTCATTTCATCATTCCAGATTAAGGGTATTAAACAAGTTTCTACGACTGATAGTGCTCTCAAAAGGTACTTGCCATCAGCCCTGTCGTAAGCTTTCCCCCCTTTTTGGATTTCCACTTCATTAATTTGTATTTATAGTAATTGTACCTTTTTCTTCAGGAAAGTAATTGGACCCAGTTATTATCTCTGAATTTGTAATAAAAATATAATATCTTTGGATTTATATTGAGCATTAATTTTGTTTTGGGAATTTATGTATTCATTCCTATGTAATGAAAAGTTTTAAAGGCTTTTTTTTGTTGTAATTCAAATAATTTCTATTTTCTAACTTATTTCCTTCTTACTTCTGTGAATAGTTTATTGTTCTGTTAAAGAATATTTTTTGTATGCTTAAATGGGTTATCTTCTGAATTAGTATTTTAATTAAATTTTTTTTTAAAATTAACTTCTTTGTAAAACTTTATTAACTTGTCAAATCCTCTTTCCTGGAATTTTTGTTATGTTATCATTTTCAGAAAATATAACATTGCATTTTTTTAATGTTAATTGATAAATATTTTCATAATTTCATGTTAATTGATAAATATTTTCATTCTCCTTAGTGTGCACGAGGGGGAAAGTTTCTCTGATCTTACGAAGGTAAGAAATACAACTTACAGAAATGCAAGTTTTTAAATTAATTGCTTTTTTTAAAAATATAGATCCAAAAAACTAAATATGCTCTTCTATTAATTTTTTTTCTAGGAAGTTCAAACTAGAATAGATTTGGGATTCCCAGCAGAGGTGAATATATGTTTCTTTTGAATAATTCTGCTTTATGCTTAACCTATGTTTCAGGTCTGTTATATCTTAGAAATATTTTGATGATTGAAGTTTTGTTATCTGGTTCAACTTGTTTTATGATTGATTGACAAGTATTGTTCATCACAGGAAAATGTACTTAATCTGCGTAAAGTAATGATAATTTGTGTTCTTCATTATGTGAAGTCTTGCAATTTTCCATTTTACATTCAATGTCACAGCATATCCAGATATATTTTTATGTACACTATATAATGCAAAAAGAGTATAACTTGTTTTGAGAGAGATGTAAGGTTATATTCTCATTTTATGACGTCTCTTGAGCTAATGCCTTTTTTTTTTTTTTTTTTGCATATGAAAATATTAACCATGCAAACCAATATATGATAATTCTTTTTGGAGTTGTAGAAACAGCATTAGAAAAAAAGTGTTTTAAAGAACTTTCTAGTAGCAATCTGGCTTTCTTTCTTAGTTAAAAAATGTATGTATTTTTAAACAAGATCGATTGTATGCTGTTATATTAATTTGTTTTTTGTTAGAGTAAAAATATGTAGTTTAATACCTAATATACACAATTAGTTATTTGTATGAAATGCGCAATTCAATCTGTAAGTTAATATGTGGTATATTGTTAACAGGTCAATTGAAAAGTCCCTGGCCTGACACATAGATGACGCTACTAGAATTAAATCCATATGTTTTTTAGTTAGCCCTAACCTTCAAAAGATGCGTGTATAAATTTGACTGCTGTCGGATCATTAGTTTGTGAATTATAGCATTTTGAGTGAAGCAACTTTTGTTATTGTGAAAAAAATGGATAAAAAAGAATTTCGCGTGTTGATAAAATATTGCTTTTTGAAGGGAAAAAATACAGTTGAAGCAAAAACTTGGCTTGATGCCGAGTTTCCGGACACTGCTCCAGGAAAATCAACCATCAAGGATTGGTATGCTAAGTTTAGACGTGGTCAAATGAGCACCGAAGATGGTGAACGCCCAAAAGAGGTTGTTACCGACGGAAACATTAAAAAAATCCACAAAATTATTTTGATTGACTTTAAATTGAAATGGAATGAAATAGCAGACACTCTAAAGATATCAATTGAACGTGTACATCATATTATTCACGAATATTTGGGTATGAGAAAGCTCTGTGCAGAGTGGGTGCCGTGCGAGCTCACTTTTGACCAAAAACAACGACGAGTTGATGATTCGGAGCAGTGTTAGAAGATGATCGAGCGTAATAAACCCGAGTTTTTGCGTGACAATGGATGAAACATGGCTCCATCATTTCACTCCGAAGTCCAATCAGCAGTCATCCGAGTGGATTGCACACGATGAACCCGCTCCAAAGCGAGGGAAAGCGCAACAGTCTTCTGGCATGGTTATAGCGTTTGTATTTTGGGATGCGCATGGAATAATTTTCATTGACTACCTTGAAAAAGGAAGGACCATCAACAGCGACTATTACATAGCGTGAAGGACGAAATCGCTGAAAAACGGCCGCATTTGAAGAAAAAGAAAGTTCTGCTTCACCAAGACAATGCACCGTGTCACAAGTCAGTGAAAACGATGGCAAAAATCCATGAATTGGGCTTCGAATTGCTTCCTCATCCACCGTATTCTCCAGATCTGGCCCCCAGCGACTATTTCCTGTTCTCGGATCTGAAAAGAATGCTCGGTGGGAAGAAAGTTTCGTTGAATGAAGAGGTGATTGCCGAAACTGAGGCCTATTTTGAAGCAAAGGACAAATCGTACTACAAAAATGGTATCGAAAAGTTGGAGGGTCGCTATAATCAGTGTATTTCCTTGAAGGGAATTATGTTGAATAAAAAAAAAACTAATTTTGCTAAAAAAATGTGTTTTACTATGGTAGGCTGGGGACTTTTCAATTGACCTGTTATATGTATTCTCAAAATATTTTCTAGGAACTAGCTATTTGAAATGTGAGCAAAAAAAAAAAAAAAAAAAAATAGAAACGATATTTATTAAATAAATCCTGAAATTTTCTCCATTCCCTCTTAGTAAAGACAAAGCCCATAACCATTAGCTTGATTTTTTTCCCTATAAAATATCTCAGAAATCAGATTTATAATAAGATAGGATATTTCTTTAATATTGTTATAAAATTTAGACTAGCCAACAAACAAATCTTTTGGAAAATCATTACAATCTTTAATAATAAAAAATTCTTGCATCCAATCTTTTTTTAAAAAAAACCTGTCTTAATATAAGATTTTTAATAAGTATGCAATGTATGGATATGTAATTAAATTTGTCAGTTCTGTTAAGTGTTGAGAATTTGGAAACAGCTTGGAAGTTGCTGATGAATCTGCATGTGATCTCAGTATGTGTTTTGGTGTTAATATATATATATATAAATCCTCATAATCTATAATAAATAAGGAACTATTATGTTCATCATCAACATAAACAATGATTCAAAGTAGCACTTCTTGGGAAAATATTTCCACTAAAGAATCGCCATTTAGTGGGATCGATTCACGTAAATTAGTCAAGGCTTGATGATATCATGTTTGGAAAGATTCTAACTTGGGTGTCATCCTAATTACCTGACCAAGCTTCCAAATTGTTCATCGCCAGTAGCCTTTGTGTTGCTTCTAAGTGCAGTGTAAATAAATGAGGCAGTGTAAATAAATGAGCCAATATAAATCAATAAATATATAGTTTTTTTATAAATATTTTTTTTCAGGTGTATGTTTCATTGTAATAGATTTAAGGCAATTGCTTCCTCTTTTGATCGTGACTTCTTTTAAATTCAGCTTTATATGATTGGAGAATGTATTGGGTCATTTCTGTGCACATGTTATTGCACGAATTTCTGACCTCCTCATTCTGATGACATGTTGCTCATGAATATCATTCTTTGAATTTATGATATGTGTGTTAAGTACAATTCATTGTTCAATGTTATCTAATTAATTATTTTTTTTAAATAACTATTAATAATGATAATATATAACATTCTCCTGTTTTAAAGTTGGTTTCAAATTCGACATCCTCATTTTTAGAAATTCAGATTTTGCTTGGGAGAATAGGCATACGAAAATGTGTGTGGGTGTACCAATAAGTAACCAAACTCTGACAAAAATGATACCATTGGTCCAAGCAGAAGTCGTGCATGGTTTCTGTAGAGTAATATCAGGCTACCAGTATTCGGTGCACTTTACAACTTAACCAATTAATAATTGGATTGCAATAATATACGAGTAACCATTGATACTTATAAAAAAAAATCAAGTTCAAGTATTTGTTGAATTTTATAATTTTTGGCTGATAAATATTATCCTTGATTTCAGATGGTGGACAATTACGTTCGTCGAATGGTTGCTATAAAAAGAATGTATGATTGGATCCCTTCAGAAGGTTAGAATTTATTTAACCCACTGTAATTTACTTAGTTTCTTATCTTTGGTATAAGAATTGTAATTTAATGTTATTAAAAATATTTTCTTTTTAAAAATTAATACTGTCTTTTAAAATCATGTTTGTTTTCGATTATAGTTTTAATTTGAAATGAATGATAATATTCAAAATTTTCTCTTACCATTTCCTAGATCATTTCTGTTGTTTTAATCTGGTGGAAACTTGATAGACTGCCTTAATTTTAGTTCAGACATTTCACTGTTGACTATGGAACTTCATGTATGGTTTTTTTTCTTACTATCACTGATATTTCTGTGCTGGTGCCTCACCTTTGGCTGTGAATTGTTGTAGTCCCAGCATGATTTAAATATATATATTGGACTTTGCTTACATTATCTTTATCTTCTAAATCATTCTTTACTTGGAAACGGTCTTTCTGAGGAGGAAATTTTCTGTGTGGCTGAAATCTATTTAACATTCTTTCCCATTTGAAAAATATTTTAAATTTTTGTATATGCTGTCTTCTGTTGTTAGCTGTAATTAAAAATATTTTATGTTAACTTGCTAGATTGAATTTTAGTCAAAATTTCACATGTTCATAAATTTATTTTTCAGGTATTCCAGCTAGTATACATATGTTCACAATAGAGAAAAACGTTAACTCGTTTTTTGTATAAATCTCTTGATATAAGTTACTTTTAATAACACGAAATAAGCTTTTTCTTTTCAATATTGAATTTGTCATGAATACCTGTAATAAGTATTTATATTTGAGCTGTATTAGTATCTGTACCTACAGCAATAGCATACAATTTAAATGAGGAACTCTGTTCTACTAAACTTTTTTGATAGATTTTCCTGTCTCAGCAGTTCTCAACATGGGGCATGCAAAAAGTAAAATAATGGCCACTTCTCTGTTAAAAAAAAAGAAATAATAATAAAAAAGAATTTTGAAAAGTAGGTGTTAGTTTTCTAATATTGTCAATTGTTATATTTACCTCTTTATCAATGAATGAAAGAGGGGTTGCATCCATTAGAAAGATGGGCTTGTCCAGTCCATGTCTAACAGGAGCAAGGGTTTAATTCATTAATTGTTTATTAATGAAGAGGAGCAAGGGGTTGCATCCACTTGAAGGATTCACCTTCATTTCTCTCAATCCTGCCAGATATATTCATTGTGTTTATTGGCCATATAAATCTTCGGATCTTAACCATGTAGAGCATATTGGGATGATCTTGGGAAGGCAGTTGCAATTTACCTTCTAGAACAATCCAGGACCTGAAAACAGTGTTGCTGGACCAACTGCCGAAGCTACTTAAATTGTCTCATTTCCAGCATTCACTTTATGAAATGTGTATAAGAGGAGATCCCTCTTTAACCTATATATTTGTTCCATCTTGTAACCTGTCTTATAGATTTTCTTTCACTGATGAGTTGTACACACGATCATGCTTGTCTACTGTAACTGTTGTGTATGGTATTTTTCTTTTTTCTATATTATCTCAACCTATATACTTAACTAATTTCATTCCCTTCAAGGATTTTCCTTCTTTAGATAAGTACAGGAATTATGACCCCTAGGTACCCTGGTGATCTTTTTCTTTCCCATGGAGTTTTCCATTTTTGATAAACTTGTGTGACACACTCACAGAATACCCAAGCGATTCTTTATGTTCGACCCTCCTTGACACCATTTCCTCCCCCCTTCCATCTTTCTTACATCCAGATAATAGTTAAGTATGGTTTGGTGTAGCATAGATATTTTGACTCCTGTGCCATTAACCCCAACTTTCATTCACTCACTTGTCTGATAGATGAGGTGGAAGGCTCTGGCCTTTGAAACTAACCTGGAATCGGATGTAACCATTGTGCTATATTATGCCTTTATCCTCAACTTTCTTTACATGATTTGATACACTGTGTTAAGTGGTGTTTCTCTGTTTTTAACTCTTGTCAAGTGACAATTGTACCTTTTAAACATTTTTGTACTTTAAACATGATTTAAAGAATTGTTTCCACAATGTTATAATATTATTCTTTTTTATAACTTCACTTTGGTGCACTCTTATTCCTTTAAATTCTACAATAACTCGCTCACTTTCACCTAATTTCTTTAAAATTTGTCCAGTATTTCTGGAGATTATCAACACAAAACAAAAATTATCTCAATTTAGAATATCAGTGTGTAAATATAAAAGGGGCAAAAGCAGAAAAATAAAATGCATATAAAAAACTAAATGTTTTTGATTATTCTGTATCTTTGCTTTATATTAGCTAATGCACATTTATTAATGTTTTAATTTTTTTTATCATCGGTATCACTATCTTACATCTATTTTTCTTTTATCTAGATGACAGTTAAAACATGGTTTGATGCAGCAGTGAGCTCTCGCCATTGAAGCGAACTTATTCATTGGACTATATCATGTTTTTTATCTTTGACTTTCTTCACATAATTTGATACACTGTTTAACTGGTGCTTCTCTTTTTAAGTCTTGACATGTAACAATTTTACCTTTTAAGCATTTTTTATACTTAAGACACCATGATTTAAAGAATTGTATCCACAATGTTGTAATATAAATTTTTTTGTGACTTCACTTTGGTGCACTCTTATACCTTTAAATTCTACCATAACTCGCTCACTTTCACTTAATTTCTTTAAAATTTATCCAGTATTTCTGGAGATTATCATCCTAAAACAAAAATTATCAAAATTTAGAATACCAGCGTGTAAGTATAAAAGTGGGGGAAAGCAGAAAAAAATAAAATGCATATAAAAAACTAAATACATTTGATTTTTCTGTATCTTCACTTTATATATGTTAATACATATGTATTAATGTTTTGTTTAATTTTTTTTATCACGTATCACTTAATATCAAGTAAGATGAGAGGACAAATGTATTATTCATGCTCTCATCTCAATTCTGATTTTTAAAGTCATGAGCTAAAAATTGTTTTTCCATTTGATAATTGATTTACTGTCAAACTAGCTAGGTTCAAAGCAGTTAATTGCTATGTATTCCCGATGAATCAAACCGTCGGTGAATAATAGAGTAATGCAGTGATTTTACAGCAATGCAGCTGCTTTTACTCAGTATGACAAGTAATGGGAGGAAAATACTGATGAATTCTGGGAGGGGAGTCCAGTTATGTACATCGAGAGATCTACTCTACGCACTCGTTTTAATGTCCAAATGGATGATGAATTACTAATGTGTAGAATTTTATTCATCGACTGACGACCTGGATTGGTATGATGTGCATATATTCAGAACTGAGACACCAGTAATTAAATAAATAAATAAAATGTCTTAAATGACAAAGTTTAAAAAACATTAATTGCACAGATTTCTTTGCAGATGCGAAGTATATATACAGAAAAATCGGATGTTACAGCCAATCACACAGCTGAAACTAAACATGCATCATGTGCTAATTTAGAGCTAAAACTAAATATGCATGAAGTATCTAGTTGACACTTTAAAGTAAATGATAAAAAATTCTACAGGAAATGGTTAAGAACTGAAATGTAACTTAACTTCTGGTGGACTTAATGCTAATTAGTATAGAGCTAAAAAGTTATTAATATGCTACAAAAATTATCTTTACTTATGAAGGAAAATTAACATTTCTTTAATAAAAAATAACAGTGGTTGAGTTTACTGAAAAAAAGAAATTCAAAATCTTGCTAAAGCAGCTGACGATGAATTGCATGATATGCTGTTAAGTTTTAAAAAAGGGGCTATAAGGCGGATATTGAATATAATTACTAGAGTGTTGAAGAGTTACGACCCAAATTCTAAGAATAATTATTTTCAAAAATAAAATATTGAGTATAAGAAAAACAGATGGTCAAAATTAAGTGAAAGAATATAGAAAATTAAAGTGTTTTGTGGGAAAATAAAAGCATTCTTTTGGAGCATTCATTGTAATTGTACCTTGTGTTTGGCACATTATATCCCAAGAGGATTCAGTGCCAGAAATTTAACCAACCATTTGGAGGTAATTGTAAGATTGAAATGATGAGTGAAATATTTGCATACTGGGGAATGTAAGTGAAAAGGCAATAAGAATATTGAGAGAAGGTATGTTAAAATCCATTTTTTTTCCTGAAAATTAATAGGGAGAAAAAAGCATTCTAAAGTGATTGAATACCAAATGGTAAGTTTTAAAATATTCTTTGTGAGGGAAAATAATCTCTAGAATTCAAAAACAAACTATCCAAGTATTTTGAAAATATATATATATATATATATATATAAATAAATATAAATTTAAAGAATTTATTACGAGGAATTTGAAAGATATGAGAGTAAATTAATCTGTCTTCTATTGATATATTTTTGTTAAGTTTTATTCTTTTATCTGGTCATAACACAGGGGCTCCAATTGTTTTTAATTTTGAGTACACTGTTAGTTGCCTTAAATGTTTTCACAATAAAGTATTCTCAAGAAACAAACACAAATGTAATCATATCTTCTGTAATTGTATGATGATTAAATTGTGACTGGAGTAGCCTAGTGTAAAAATTTCAAAACAAATTGTATATAAAATTATATTTAAAATTATGAAATGAAAATAATTAAAATTAAAATACTTATTAAATATATATACATATGAATAATGAAATGAAAATTATGAAAATAAGCAATTAAAAATATCAAAATATTTTTGAAAATTCTAAAACTAGTAAAAACATAAATACAAAAAGGATGCTAAGTAATTTAAATTACTCTTTCAGTCTGTACTTTAATGCAGGGGTATTGAACCTTTTACTCTTAGGGGAACCCTTTGAGCTTACCATTTTCTTGAAGGTACCTCTTGATCAGAGAGGGAAAAACGGGTATCAAAGATTTATCCTACTCAAATTTACAAAATTATTGCATCTTTATTTTATATCAATACAAACATATTGATCAGATAACGAATGGTAAGGTAGCTAATGGTCCCCTCCCCTAAGATATATTGTGTAAATAATAAACAAAAGCAACAATATCTTAAATTATTACAAATTAATAAAAGGAACATTTTTAATGACTTGGCTGTGATTTTTTATTATTGCAAAGTATTTTTATTTGTGTAATAATTGTCAAAATTTGCAACCTAATGTTATCTTCTGCATCCAATCTGTTTCTGTACTTTGTTTTGTCACAGCATTCTAAGAGAAAGATTATTGATATGCATAGGTTGAAACAAATGTCATTAGATGTTTCACAGCTCTTTTGGCAATTTCAAGATTTTCTTATCTACCGTCAATCCCAAAATGCATAATGAACTTGGCAAAAATTTAGTTTCGATTGAGTGCCGGTCGATATATCAATTTGTTGTTCTCTTTCTTTTACCGGAAGTTCGGAGACTTCACAGTCTTGAAAAGGATTTTAGATATAAGATAATTTTTCTTTTGGAACAGGAAAATATTTAAGAAATGGCTTTAACAGATCAGATAAATGCTGGACCAAACTAATTTTTATCGAGATTAGTGCTACCGTCTACTAAAATGTTATGCGAATTAGTAAAGCATTCAATATTTCTCAAAATGCAAACTGCCCAAAATTGCAATTTCAAAAGAGTATTGTCAATTTTATTTAATACCTTGAAAATAGCATTACTAGTTCCTTGCAGTGATGCGTTGAGCTCAGTGAAAGAAGTAAAAAAATCTACTAGAAATACAACTTTCTAAATCCTAACTGCATTTAATTTTTGAGCTAATTGAGGTGCATGTTCAGATAGGAAAATTCTTATTTCATCTTTTGATTCGCAAAATCCTGCCAAAACTTAACCATGAGAGAGGCAACGGACATCCATGTGCAACAGTAATGTTTTATGTAAACTTCCCATAATTTTACACAATAAATTGAAAGGTCTTGATTTAAAAAGAAAATTATGGCCACGGTCGCCTAGTGGTCATGGCTTCGTTATCGTGACCGTTGGTTTTCGTTCGGTCGCAGGTTCGATCCTTGGCCGCCAATGACCCACTGTGTAGCCGGGGCTGATGCACATTTAATCTGTCGGAGCCCAAAGTCCTCCCGTTAGTCAAGATTGTTCATAGCAACACGTTCCGTATGTGGTCAAAAAGCACCACTGTAATCTAGCTCGACAGTGTGCTGGCATGAGTGGCAGGTGACGTAGCGGTCGGTACGAGCGTAGATTTCGCTCTATGAGCCATCTGTGAATGTTCATGGTGGACACTCGTGTGCGGGTCGCACGTCTGATAGTTGATAACGATGAATGAAACTCTGTGACAGCTGATCTGACAATCACTGTCCTCCCTATCTGCTATAGCCCTAGGTCGACCGCTACCATCATGACGCTGAAATCTGCTACTGTCCACCCATTCTTGCCAGCATCTTCTAATAACTTCGACCCTTATGACGAGCTATTCTTCGATTTAACCAACCTGCCCCTTTCAATCCAAAGATACAATCACTTTCAAACTCTGACAGTTGCTCGTAATGAGCTCGAATCCTGCGGCAAGGCGTTTTTTTCAGTCGTAAGGTATCCTAAATTGCAATGTAATAGAAAGTTTGACCATCAGATTGAGAATCGCTTCTTATATACACCTGCGATGCACTGTAGCTCCCGCTATTTTACAACGTTTTTCTGAATTTCACTTGGTGTGTGTGTGTGTCATCAAATTTTCGATCGTTAATTTAACCAACTTCCCATCAAGCTAGAGCTTTGAAATTTTGGGAATCGTTCGTACTGGCCTAACAATGCAATATTTAGACGTTTGCGAGAAGTTTTAACTAATATTTCAATAATTTTAATAAGTCAAAATATTCTTTCCTCTCGGCGCTTTTAGGATTGAGGGAAAAATTTCTTTTCCCCTCTGGGAACACCGGGCACTCCCCACACCACATGAGGCCTCGTAAAACTATTGTACTCACAAAGGGGAGATACTATCTCCCCTTTACTATCTCCGAGATAGTAAGGGTTGCTGACTTTTAGACAGTAATCATTCGCAAGAAAGAAAGTTTCCAATATTTGGCACCATGTCTTATCACAATAATTTTTTCTGAATTCTGGTTCCCATTTTTTTTTTTTAATAGAATGACTTACAAATTTTCAAATGCATGTTTTGATTTTTATGAGTATTATGAATTTTTTAATACGCTCACAAATATCTCTTTTTTTAGTAAATTTTAAAGTTAAAAATAACCAACAGTTTTAACTAATATTTCAATAATTTTCTTTAATAAACTTTGCCACCATATAAAAACGTTGTTTTTAAAAACGTTGGTTTTTATATTGAATTTATCCATTGCACTCCAAATTTTAATCATTATTTGCATTTTCGGACCAAATGTCTTTGCATACGAAATTTCATTACAATTGGACAACTCTTTCTTGGTACGTCGTTTTTTTTTTTTTTTTTTTTTTTTTGTTATAAAGTGTATATATGATAGTGAAAAATATATGAAATAGAATTACTTCTATAACTGATAAGGGCCGCGGTAGCCTAGTGGTCAAGGTCATGGACTAGCGGCCGCTGGTTTTCGTTCAGTCGTGGGTTCGGTCCTTGACCACTAAAGACCCGCCTTGTAGCCGGGGCTGATGCTCGTTAAATCTGTCGGGGCCCATAGGCGTGGTGTGGATGTTAGGAGAGAGGAAAGTGCCAGCTCAGGTGTCGTCCTCGACGCTTGACCGAGGTTCAAAATTACGAGGTCCGTCACCATTAGACCTCGTGTTGCTTCTAGTGCGACGTTAATAAAAAAACTAAACTATCTTTTACTGATAATGAAACAGTTTTTAAAACAGCATATTTCACTCCATTTATTCATTGTAGTTTTCTGATGAATTATGTTGTAATTTTTAATTCTTTTTCTCTGGAATGAAATTGAATTATTCTCTTGGAGTTAATTTAAAGGTATTGTGGCATTTAAAAGTAGATGCTCCAAAAACAGCTAGTCATTAAGGAAACTCGAAGAGAAAAAAAAATCTGGTTTGAAATTTAATTTTTACACTGCTGTCGATCTAGTTACGGGATATGTAATTCTTTAAAAATGTCATAGCTAATTTTTATTGTTTAGTTTGAAAAGGAAAGTTAAACATCAATATGCTGATAAAATTCAGGGAATAACTATTTTCAAACAACAAGTGTGGTGACCGGGTGTGACAAAATAGTCTCATTGTAGCTCATGCATGTCGTAAGAGGCGACTAAATTAGGTACCCAGCGTCTGAGGGTGTAACTGAGCACTCTGTCTTGCCTTCTTGAAGTAGGTACGGGCATCATGACCCTGAGGCACCCTAGCGATCTTTTTCTTTTCCATGGGGTTTAATGTATTTGGTACGCACCCTCGGGTCACCCTAGCAATCCATCTCTATTTTCGACCCTCCTTCTTGTTAACCTATTTTTTCACCTTCACATGCACGCGCCAATAACCGTCATTATCACATCTATTTTTAAGCATATTGGCATTTTAGCATAGGCCGGTCACCAAAAAATGCATCCGACAGAAATAATTATTGTGGATGTATAATGTTTTTTTAAATGTTATCTAAAGAAGGGTTAATTATACGTTAACACTAAAATTTCTAACACATAACAGTAAATACTGTCACTAAGCTGACCAGCACCGATGAGGCAGAAGTAAAGCGCTCGTTTACAGTTCTCAGGTTCAAAATCCAGTGCCGACAGCATTAAGAAATTCTCGTCTAAGTTTTGTTTAATTGTTCTAAATTTTCTTCAGCAATTTCTAAAACCATTCAGAATATTCTCATGTAATATTATGTAAACCCTTGTGTTCTCAGGAAAATGTAGCTGTTCTTAATCTGCCAATAAATCTCGTTATTCACATATCTATGGTGTCTTCAATTCAACCTGTTTGAATATCTACGTGATGTTTTGGTTGAAGGTGCGGGATAGAACAACTACATCCTGAAAATTTATACTACGATCAGAAGGAATTGGCTGCAAAATATTTCACTTGAGTTCGGGCTCTATACTGCACCTTAAAGAGCAAATAGATCAAAGGAGATAGCCACGGAAACCAAGCCCATGATTATAACACCTCAAGTATATCATGCCATAAATACCTCTGTATATTACAGAGACCATGACCAAGACCCTAAGAAGTGGCTTAAGGCTCCCATCGAGGCATTCCGAAAGTAAGAGTCGATGAAAACTCCCTCTACTGGGAGAGAGCGTTACTTAGTGCAGGCGAAGTACTCATACGATACAGGTCACATGGAGCAGAAGTAAATAGTTCTTTTATAAAAGAGAAAGTACAAGCTTTATTTTTCTTAATTTTCTTTATTTCGCTTGATTCAAAATTGGGAACTTAGATGCTTTTAATTTTTTCAATTTTGCTCTAATTTTCTTCCCATTTTCTTATATTTATGTTTTGACAGCTGTCGTGAAATTTGAAAATGACGTCACAGGGTAATAAATAACACATCGATCAATAACTCCCGAGTCTAACATTGAAAATAACATTTTTTTTGCAAATTTTTTTTTTATTCATCAACATAACACCTTTCGCTAATCACCTTTTAGGGTGATACAATCGTTCCAACGCTTTTCCAAATCTTTTTTTTTTTCTTCCCCCCTCCATTTTTTTTCTTTCTTTTTTTTTTTTCGCAAGAAATCTTTTTTGTTGCGAGTAAATAGCGATAAACAGCTTCAGAATCAATATGTTGGTTTTTGTCCACTGAAGTAATCATGGCACCTACTTGAAAACCTTTCAATTTCTTGAATTTCAAAACTTTTCTGGTCCGATCGATTTAAAATTTTGATATACCAAGCAAAGGTTAGTATCAGAAAGATCTGTTACTGGTTTACTAGATATCTCTGTTATCTCGGAGTTATTATCGATGTTATTTTCAGAGTAGGCTGAGAAGCAAGTGTTATGACTGTTTCATCCGCAATAAATTGATTCTTCCCTCCTATCTCCATTCAAAATGGGAGAGTTTAATTCTACACATTTTCAGTGCTTCAAATATATCTAGTTGCATGATCAATTACTATATGAAGATATTTTTTTTTGTAGAATTATAATAATTAAATCCTCCCAACAGTATCAACAGGAAGACATTCAAAAGGTTGATCCGTGGGGGGAACAGTCTGTAAAAGACCAAATCTCTTTTGTCTTTTCTTTTTATTTAGTTGACAAACATGACAATATTTGACAAAAGCTTAAATATCTTGATTAATATGGTAAAGTAATATAATAATAATAGGCCAATAATATTGGGGAGTAATTAAGCTTTTCATTTTTTGAGTACCTGGAGGCCCAAATTGCTCATGAGCATTTTGCAAAACTTTTCTCCCTAGAGAAAAAAGTGCTACTCTTTTAACTAAATTTTTCTTTTTCAGTAGAAGTATATTATCAATTTTTTTTTTACATTTTGAATTATATAAATTATCTAGATTTTGAAAATGTTTTATCTCATCTAGTTCAAATAAATGCACAGTGTGTTGGATATATTGGGCTGTAGGATGCCTTGATATAACATGTCAGCTTCAACATTAGCTGTCACTTTTAAATATTTAACTTCATAATCAAACATGCTTAGTTTTAAAGTCTATCTAAATAATCGATCCTTTAAATTTTTTACATTTTTTAACCAAGCAAGAGCATGATGATTTGTATGAATCGTGAATTTTTCCCCATGTAAATAATAAAATTTATCGAGGGCATTTACTATAGCCAAACATTCCAACTCAGTTATATAATAATTTTGTTCTTATTTTCTTTAAGTTTTAGAATGATATGATACAGGATGTAATTTACCAGAACTATCAGGCTGTTTTAAAATAGCTCCAATGCTATTTGTGAAGCATCACAAAACACATGAAGAGGTAATTTAGGATCATATAATATATATATATATATATATATATATAATTTAGAATTTAACATTTCAAAAGATTTTTGACATTGCTCCGTCCATACCCATTATAAATCTTTTTTAAGAAGATTGTTTAAAGGTTCTCTAATTTTAGCATAACAATCAATAAATTTACTGTAAACATTTACAGAATCTAGAAAACCTTGAAGTTGTTTTATATTTTTAGGAGGTTGTAATTTTCTGATGCTTTAAATGTGATAATTATCTGGAGAGATGCATCCTTCTCTGACCAAATAACCCAAAAAATTAATTTTATCTTTTGCAAAAACACATTTTGAAAATTTTAATTTAATATTTTCTACTTGACACATGTTAAAAATTTGTTTTAGGTGATTATAGTGTTCTTTTAAGGAGTTAGAAAAACCACTATGTCATCAAAATAGGGACATACAAATTTTGAAAATTTATGTTTGTTTAGAATATAGCGAATTGTGCGACTAAATATTGCTGGTGCATTTTTAAAGCCAAAAGGTAAAACTTGGAATTCATATAAGCCTTCAAAGGCTTCAATGTTCACAATGTTTATCTTTCTCATGAAGGGGTGTGTACCAGTAATCAGATGCAATGTCCAGTGTTGAGAAAATTTTAGCATGGGTTAATTTGTCTAATAAAGTATCAATTCTTGGCAAAAGTTCAGCATCAGTTTTAAACAGAGCATTCACTTTGCGATAATACGCTACCTACTTTTTCTATTTTCATCTCTTTTTTAATCTAAAGTTACAGGGGAGGAATAATTACTATTAGATTCTTTAATTAATCCAGTATTCAATTAATTTTTTATTTGTTTATTAATTTCTTCTTTATCAGTGCCTGATGTTCCGTACGCTTTTTGAGAAACTGGTAAGTCGGTAGTCATTACAATTCTAGGAGGTTCTATTTGAATTTGATCCACATCATATTTACTTTTTGCAAAAATATACGAATATTCAGACACAAGAGACAACACAGAATCAGATAGTTCTTTTACAATCAAAGGTGAAAAAATATCCTCTGAGGTACTGACTATACTATTCTGAGTGTCTTTCGTTTTTCTTGTTTCTTTTAATACAAGTAAAGATATTTGTTTTTTATTCTTAGTATGCAAATTTGTAATAATAATTTCTTCATTTTGCATTATTCTATTTTTACTACAATCAACAATTAAATTGAAAAGACTACAATCTGGAAGTCCAAAAATTAGGTAAGCTAAATGATTATTAATAATATATATATATATTTTTTTTCTTAATTTCTATTTTTAAATATGTCTCACACATTTGTTTCAATTGGAAATTGCCATGGGCTTAGTTTACTTTGATAGGATTAGTCCTCTTTTTCTTTAATTGAAGTTTGTTGACAATATCTGCAGAAATAAGTAAGAGAGTGGATCCTGTGTCAACAAGAATATTGGCATTGTCTAGTAAAATGGGTAAATATCCCAAGTTAGCCAGGCTTGAGGTTGTTACAGCATGTGATTTGGTTGAGTTTTGTCCGGACACTAATAGTTGTCATTGTACTGGGCCATGGGTACAGGTGTTTTGATTTTCCCTAAAATTTTATTCAGTACTAACAGGGTTTCCTATGCATTGGGAAACAGTGTTAGATATGGATACAGAATTCAAAAAATTAGGTTGTCTTAAAGGATACGTTTGTGATCAATATATGCATTAAAAATGCCTTGTCTGGTACAAAATTTACTGGGTAAAGGTGGCAATACCTGCTGAAAATGAGAATTATGATTTGGTATAATGTTAAAAGGTGGACGAAGATTAGAGAAATTGTTTGGACGTGGTCTAGAATAATTTTGGAAACTAGGCCTAAAACAGTTTGGTGGTCGAGGTAAAAATGAGGTTGATTGCCTGGTTATAAAAGGTTGCAGGTGGTCTATTGTGATGATTTGGTCTACTTCTAACCAGGGGTTCATTATTTCTGACCCTATTTGATTCAGGAGTAGATTCTTGTAATTTGAAAAGCTTAGATACCACTGTGATCCATTCTGATGGGGAGTTAGATGGGTTGGTCGCTACTTATTGTTTTAAATGGGTAGGTAACTTATCTGTTAAACCTTTTAAAATTATTTGAGGTGAAAGTCTCAATTTTCTTCTACAATTTAATTTTGTATGAAAATAATCTGCTACGGTCTCATTCGGTTGAAATTTATGTTGGGAAAAATTAGTAAATCTAATTACATTGGGCTGAAGAAAAATTTTCAGTCGTAACACAACAAAGATCATTAAAATTGGTAATATCCAAGCATGAATTAATATACTGAGCCCTTCAGAAATTTTGAAATATGTTTCAGTTTCCAGCCCTCATCTCTGTGATTTTCTTTACATGCCTGATTAAAATGGTTTAACCACAATGCCATTTTCTTCCCACTGTCAGGATCAAAAGGAATAATAGGAAGTTCATTTTTCTTTTTCTCATTCTGGGAGTCCATTGTTCCAACTTCTGTTTCTCAATTTTTGGGGTTACTTTCACTTTCCATATCTATTTTATAATTGTTTACTGCCTTTTTTGATCTTAATAACATTAATTAACTCTTAAATGATATAGTAAATACATCAACTTTAGAATTATAAGCAACATATGATATAGTACTTTTCACAAAACCATTTAATTAATTTTCAAAATATATTAAATTTTTATATTTCATAAAAACTAATTATAAAAATTAAACCAATAACAATTTTAATTAAACAAAACATAAGGAAATTCCCTCATCAGGTGTTTGTTTTTAAAAAAAATACTACATTTTATAATTTCTGTTCTGATATACCTTTGTAGCATTAAAAGCGACAGATTAGTTTCACTTTCTCAAAAAAATATGGGAAATATCAAAAAAGTGATATCACATTTTTAAGTTTTACTACATATCAAATTCTAAATGAAACAAAACAATATTGTAATTAAATTCTAAAACTTTCACCATTTTAAAATTCAAATCAAAACAAAGTTTAAGAAATATTCATAAAATCATTCAACATATTTCACATAAAAAAAAAACCCTATTGCATTACTTACTTAACATCAGCAATTTAGATGAAAATTTAAATTTAAAATGATTTTCGAAAATTAGAAGAAATGAATAGATAATTCAATTCGAATCGAAAGGCATATGTTTTGCACTTTCTCCGAAAGCAGATGTTAACTTCGGGAAAATTTTCACATCGAAATGCAGCTGTTTTAGTTCGTAATGAAACATGAATAAGAGAACCTAGCCCGAAGGGCCTTTATCTCCGGTATGAGTTTAACCTGATAAAAGTTTACTTGCCCATTTTTTAATAAAATTTAATAGTTTAAATTTAAAATCTAAAAATTAATGAAATAAACTATTGTGAATTTTGATGGATGCATTATATTTAATAAAAAACTATAATATTATTGAAGAAACAGGAAAAATGTTGAAGTTAGGAATTACTGTGCAGAGGGGTGTGGGAGAACAGGGTGAATGATGCCGACCAATCAGGAGGCAGCTGCTCATGGTTTCCTATTGGTTGAGAGTTAAAGGGGTGCTTATGGTGATGCTGAGTTAGGAGGTAATGTACTTAAATAATATGAGAACTATAGTACTTACGATAATTTCGTTTATAATTTTTTGTTTGGAAGGGTTTGGGTTATTTTCAAAATTATTATTAAAATTGGTAGTGACGTGACACAAACAGTTCAGGTCACGGGTATTGCTGAGAATACTTTTCTTAGGATAGGCTTGTACTGGGTGTTTGTTTCCTAAAGATGCTGGATGTATTTGATGCCTTTTAAAATAATAGGATGAAGTATCAGAAGGATATAATTAAGTAGAGATGACACATAAAATTTGTTGCAGTTTAACAAATGATCTGGAAGAAGCAACGGGATATTCCCAGCGGTGTCCAGCGTCATTGCATTCTTGGTAACGGCTGGGTTTGGTCACTCGGAAAGTATAGCTTGAAAAATGGATTCAGTCCTTACATGGTTCCTGGTCTTCGGGAGACGATGGTCGTCAGGAGAGAATAGCTCTGCACGGTCTCTCTCTCACACATATATTTACAAAATATTAATTTCAGGTTTCCACCTGCGATGAAATTGATCCTGCCGGCTTTGATGTAACAACTTTCTTTTACATAGTACTATTGAATTAAAGTTATAGAAACAGAGTCGGAGCCATTCGCAGTTTCACAGAACTATTTTATTTTAGCGGAGAGAGAGACCATTTCCACACGGCGGGAATTACATAAGTCCGCCGTTGGATGCAGATTATGACAGCAAGTGCGGAAATTTAAGGGTTTAATTACCCCTTCCTCCACTTGATCAAATCATATAACGGATCATATTAGTAATATCATGTGATTAAAAATCTTTCGGTTAAATTACTCCTTTTCTTAACATACTTATTAAATTGTATGTTAAAGAACTGCTTCTTTCCGACTTCATGGAAGACTGCCCTGGTGATCCCAATTTTTTTTTTTTTAAAAAAGACACTTTTACGGAAATCCCTCAAAACTATCGTCCCGTATCACTGTTTAGCAGTTTAAGCATTTATTATTTATTAATGTTACTCTTGAAAGCAACACGAGGTGTTTTAGCGGTTAATTCTTGACACGAAACCAACTTTTGCTCCTCATATCGAGTATACCTGCAAAAAAGCACGTGAAACTAATTTTTTGCTTCATAGCCCAATTTCTAAATAGAGTAATATTGCTATCAAACACATAGTGTTTTGCTCTTAATGCCATCATTAGATCAATCATGCCATATATTTTTCCTATATGGGGGGTAAACTACATCTGTGACTCATATGAGAAAATTGAGAGTCAAATATTGTTTTAAGACACATTGTAAACGCGTCCTGGTTCGTACAAGGTGAAGTCATATACATAGACTTCATTCATATACATAGTCATATTCATATACTAGAACACATATTGCCGTATATTAAAATTTAATTAATATAAGTGTTTAATAAAATCTCACAAATTACCTCAAGCCATAAATTTCATACAACCGATCCTCAAATTCCCAAAATGTTTTACCCAAGATTTGACCAGTATACCCGTACATTCCGAGTCGACCATCATCACACAATTAAGCATCCTCAATCAATTTTTGACCACATTTTTTTAAATCTTCCCCCTTCGAGTTAAAACACGCAAGATGACCGTGTAATGCTACGGGGTTTCTCATTATTTTAATTTTAAATAACTATTAAAATTAATGTTAGTAGGGGCTAGTCCGTCGTTAGATGGCGCCAAAACAACTATAGAATAACGTATTCTTTTAATAGTAATACTACTCAATCCTTAATTATTTTCCTAGTCTCCAAAACATAATAACTAAACTTGAGGGTTTTCAGTTCGAGTGCTGACCTATGATAAAAGTGTCTTATTGAAAACGTGCTTTTCATTGTCCAATTTTATTTTTCGGTTTCAACTACCGTGTTCCGTTTCAATCCAGTCACTACATTTATTCGTGTTCTACACCTTGAAATAACCTACAACGATTTATTGTCGCCTTCTTCAAACTGGTACATTTTATAATTTCATTGCGTTGGACGAAGGATTCTCCTAAATTTCATGTGTAATTTTAGCTGTCAAGGCTTGTTCTCACCAATGTAGAAAGCAGCGCAGCGAATGGTGAAGATGTAGCCATTCAGAGACCTTTGAGTTAGGCACTCTAGCAGCCACTATCACAAATGTTTTAAATTAAAAATATTTTAACTTGATGTGGCTGCATACTTGGAGTTATATTCATGTATCACACTCGCAACCTGTTATAACTAAACAGTGAAAGAATTCTTTTAAAGTTTACATTGGGGATAATAGCCTCTTTATTGCTATACATCCCTCATTATTTCAATCAGTATGAGAGATCATATTTAACACGCTAATAAGTATTCTCGGTGGTAGAGAGTTTGAGTAGTATTGACGTAGCTCTTTTATCATCAAGATACTTTGAAGTTTGTGTGGTTTTCTTTTTTTTCTTCCGTTACCTACAGAAATTGATGTACTGTCCCTTTTTTAATATAGTTTTCAAAATACACTACGCGACAATGAAAATGCAACATCAAGAAGGAATGGTCAAAAAGTAATGGAACTCGGTAAATAGAGAGAGAGACAGTAACGAACAATAAACTATCGCTATTTCGAAATTATATACATTATACAGAGCAAGAATAGCGTTGGATCAGTAGGTTGTAGCATCATTTTGGACGGTGATACACGAAACAACACGTCTAGATACAGATTTAATAAGAGTATGGATAGTGTCCAGAGGAATGGGTCTTTATTCCCTGTCAACAATTTGCCACAGCTCGTCTCTTGAACGTGATAGTGACAGTGGACATCTAATCACATCCCAAATGTGTTCATTTGGTGATAAATCACGAGAGAACGGTGGTCAGGAAAGCACGTGTACACCTTGCAGAGCACGTTGGCTGATGCGAGCAGCGTACGGTAGGGAGTTATCCTGCTGATAAAAGGTATTGGGCACCCCTGAAGGTAGGGGAGTGTCATCAGACACAAAACACCATCCACGTATCGTTAGGCCGTCATAGTGCCCTGAATACGGACTAGAGGTGACCTGCAATCGTACGCAATTGCGTCTCAAACCATGATCCCGTGTTTTCCCGCGGTGGGACGTTCAACAATTGTTGCCGGATTGAACCTGTCTCCACGTCGACGCCACACTCGTACGAGTCGACTAACATTGGAGAAACAGATGTGTGACTCATCTGAGAACATGACCCTGTGCCAATCCGTCATCCACATCGCTCGAACCCGGCACCATAGTCGCTATGACCCGTGTAAAATCATCCGTCTGCTGGAACTGCCTCTGTTGACGACAGCCTGGCATTTTTTACTATTACACGCGTCCTGTGAAACAAGAATAAATTTACTACAATGATTTCTCTACCTGAAATAACTGTACGAAAATTGAACATTCTACAGGTTCCTTCCCTTATATCTTCTTCAACGTACACTGGAGAGCTGTGCATTTCACATCATTTCCATAACTAGGTGATGTGCGTCTACCCTGAAATTTGCATAATTTTCTGACCACACCTTCTTTGTTGCATTTTCAGTGTCACGTAGTGTATATCGGTAAGCATACCATACCCCCTTTTTATTTAAAGAATAGACTCAAGCCGAGTCATTTGTAATGTTCAGTCTTCCTCGAGTGCAAGTAATAGATCTCTGAAATAGTGTCGCCAGGAGAAGTCCAGAGACGAGTCACAGAAGTAGATCACCGACCAAACTAAAGCTATAAAGAGAAGTTTTCCAATGGAATGACACTACTACCAAAGAAAATTATCCCTCATCGACTTCTGCTGAGAAGGAAAAGAGAGCCGACTTCGTCACTACAAATTCCAGTTACCGCTAAGAACTGAACAATGCAACAAAATGCAACCGGACAACCACGGATGAGTAAGATACCACTACGCCTGATATACAGTCGACAAAAATCAGCAATTGCTACCATTTAAGATATGTCCTCCCCCCCAGAACGTTCTCATGGACCAACAGGTTTCCTACGACCTACGAAGCTGAAGTTCCAAGTAACAACTGAGACCATCGACAATTCTCCCTCCGGAAGAGAAAGCCTTCCTCGAAGAGAGATGGAACGCAAGACTTACACAGCACTCATTGAGCTTTACAGGAGATGCCAGGTCAGTTATAGACAGCAAAGAGATGATAAAGACAAAATATCAGGTTGTATTATTCTTTGTTTATTCTCATTTGATAAGACATCAAGGTATTTTGTAACTTAATTTGTAATTTTTAAGGTAATTTCCATTGGTTTTTCACGGAAAATTATTCGTTTTTTTCATAAATTTTGCACATCCCCCAACTGGTGATCTTTCCTAGTTGAAAATTATAACTTATGGTTTAAAATTAGAATTTCAAAATTTAAACAATTGTTAAAGTGTGTAACAATTGTTTATCCATTGACTTGTTTTGTAAAAGTAACTGTCGTGTTATTTATTGTGTATAAAATTGTGTATTGCCTGTATATAGTCATATCATAGCTGTTTTTGTGTCATTCATCTGATCAATCCATGGCAAAGAAAGGGATAGCCTCTAATATTAATAATAAGAGCTGCGTTAAGTTCGCATTTTGTTTTTTTATCGATTTGTTGACCAAATAGGGTTTAGTTCATAGGTGTTTGTATAAATATAATATGCGATTTATATGTCCTGTATTCTTGTGAAAATATACATTCATGTAAGTGTTGGTTCGAATGATTTTAAAATAATATTTCAAAATGAATACTAAGTGCCTTGAATTTCTGGGTTTAAGATCCTGATGACTAACTTAATGAAGAATGCTGCTGTGAACTTTATTGGAAGAGTTGGAGGCTACTAAGGAGCTTAGTGTACCGAAGGATAGGAAGAGATGGAACATAGAAGTTCCTAAAAAGAATTTTTTTTATTATTGTAATTGTCTTATTGTAAATTATTGTTCGGAATACATAACTTGGGTTTTTTTTCCTTCGAGGTTTTTCCAAGTTCATGTTATTACCCGAACGGGGTGTATTTCACATCTTTGTAAGTTCTCTCTAGATTTCTCTTTTGGTTATCAAGTTTATTACACTATTCATTAATTGAGGACAGTTTAATATGTTATAGATAAACTTGTTGATACAAAGTTAAGGATAGCCAAGTAGCTTAAAATTTTTGAGTTCGTCATTTTCTAGATCTGTTATAGTTAGTCAATGCATCTGGTGGTTTTGGCCTTTATATTAATACAAATTTTAACCATAATTTCCTGCTGGGTTATTGAACTGAACGATAAATAACGTTTCATTTCCTGGGAGGGGCTGTAATGTTGGGTTATTTACGATTTTCTTTTCTGTAACCTTGAGGACTTTTGGGTAATTTGATTTGCATAAAATAACAATTTCTTCCCAACTAAATTGAAACGTGAATTGGTAAATTTAGTGAAGAGAAGAAGAGTAATGAATTGAATTAGAAATAGGGATATAAAAGTGAAATAGAACTGAAAAGAAAGAGAAGGGAGATTAAGCATAACGGTAAGTTGATAGATATTGGAAAATTGGATTGAAGCATCGTAATTAATTTTTTGGATTGAAATGACTCTATTAAGTTATTGGATTGGAAGGATTCTGTTACTCTTTCGTATTTAAGTACTCAGATACAAATATTCTGTTAGCGAGAAGTGTTTGAATCAGAAAGAGTGATTTGGTAAGTTAAGATTTTATTACTGGATCATAATTTAGGATTAACGAGTTACGAGGAGTTCGAGAGCGAGCGACTTTTTCGACCTTAGTAGTCAATGAAGTATTTTGTTTTGCTCTTATGTATCTTCAATGGGATCTAGTAATTATAGACTATTTAATTAGACTAATATCTATTTATCTGTCTATCTGTCTGTCTGTCTGTGTATGTATATATATACATATCTAGTCTTTTTATGTCTTGATACGCTTAATATTTTTCTAGTCTTTTAATTAATGATTTTACTGCATGAATTTAATTTTATAAATATGAATATCGATGATATAGAACTGTTTTTACAGAAGATCATAACGATTTTTGGAACAGCTGCTTTTGAACTATCTTTAAATGACTTAAAATAATTGAATGAAATCTTTTTTGAAAAATAACGAACATAGAAATATAAGAAATATATATATATATATAGATCTATAAAACCTATTAAATGTTATCTAGAATTAAAATAACACAATTATGCTTTATTCCGGATACATTACAGAAATTCCAGATACGTTTTTTGAAATTTGAGTTTTAGAAAGCAAAGTCTTTATAAATTCCTTTGCTTTCTGCAAACTCTGTGATTTGGAATGAGAATGGTAATAATGATGCTTTTTAGGACTATCACTAAATTGAGTTTCCAAAGACCGATGAATACTTAAAATACAGAATTACGAGTATTCAAAAGAGATGCACGAGAATTAAACAATGTATGGTTATGGGGAATGAAAACAGAATCACAAATATCGCAGTATTGGCCATGCGGCGTAAATATAGGGTTGTTGCAATCATTCTAATCAGCGATACTCTCTATTTTATTCATGAAAAGGGTAAATTTATATTAGTGAAATAAATATGGGCATTATTCGTGCAATTAAATATTATTATCTTAAAACAGGATTTTTTTTTATTTAAATGTATATTTAGATATGTTTTTTATTATTATTTTGTGCCTTCAACTCTTTATAAAACTTTAAAAATGAAGATTGATATATATAGCCCCATCTATATGTAAAATATGAATTATTTCCGAAAAAGACTCCAAAAATTCTTGAAGGGAGGATACAAGTATTTCTTTTAAAATGTAAAATATCAGGACTATTTTTAACAATTTACACTTCTTGATTGTTTTACATGTGTAAGTTACACTTACTAGAAAATTTTCAAGTCTGAACATTATGATTTCATCCTGTTAGAAAGTTACACAGCTTTTAGGAAGATTAAAATTCCACCTTAAAAGATAAATTGGGCCAAACTGCAAGGAAAACTACATTATCATTTGAAAATACTTAACCTACTCAACAGTGCAAAGTATGCTTTGAATAATTTAAATTCAACCAATTTCTTTGCGAATCAGATTAACGAAAATAAATTAATTTCGAATTGTATTGACGTATAACACATTTTTAATTTTTGGTTTCTTTTAGAGAAAAATGTGCAATCGGAAGCTGCAGTGAGATTGCATGTAGCAGTTTCGAAAGTATTTTCTTCTTAATTCTTCAATAAGTGTTCATGCTGATTATCTTCAGTATGCCTCATGTGATATATCCGGAATATCGGCCAATTTGAGTTTTTTGTTATTTGAGGCTGAATTACTAGTATTTACACCCCCATCCCTTTTATTCCGTTGGATGTTTTGAATTTGGTTCGATTTTTTTCCTAGTTTTCTTATTCCAGCATAGAAATCTTAAATGCTGGAGCTTGCATTTTCTTCGAATAGTTTCAGGCGTTTTTCTCGTAACTTTTGTGCTCTTTCTCTTGAAACTTTTGTTTTTCATGGTAGATAATAATCTAGTAAGTAAGAAGTGCCTAATTTAATCGCTAAAAATTCACTTACTTAATTAACTTATAAAAGGAATATTTAATTTCTAGTTTAGGAATTGGAACTTGTATACAAAACGATGTGAGTATAAATGTATGTTTAAAATCACCAATACCAAAATGAAAAATAATAATAATATATTATTCCTGGAAAGATAACATTGACATATACTTGATATATCACAACAGGGAAAAATATATTTACCTTGTAACTTCTTTGCCGTACTGTTTTCAAACGGATAATGTACACATGACCATCAGAACCACGCTACGCTTGGGAATGTAACTGCTACATGTACCTACAAATAATACAGCTAAATATATGCGGTTTCATAGAATCATTGTCTCAAACTACACTCTATCCCGTAGGAGGGGACGCAACGCTAGTGGCTTTACCAATTCTACTCTACTTTGCAATCTACAAAATGGGTTGGCACCACACACAGCGTAAGCTGAACATACGCTGGACACGAATGTTTGACGGATAGGGAGGTGCGGGTCACGTTGATCCCAACGAGTAATATAGCATTGAACTACCTAGGCATTCTATTACACGCCAGTTGTTTCGCTCTAACATTATGCAATGCTCTTATGGATCAGTATATATATTTTTAAAAAGTTAAGTTCCTTACAATTTCATTTATTACGAAGACAAAGTTTAGATGTGGGAAACATTGTTCGGCATACAATATATCCCTCGTACAAAAGGCACCATGGCTTTGCGAGTCGCGTCTAGGAACCTGCCTATTGGATATTCACGCGAATTCCAGGTGCCCCGATCCGGGCCTGTTGGTGAAAGAGTATGTTGTATTTCTGTTTTAGAACAACTCAGTGCATATATGAATGATAAGTTACGTAAGTTTTGGGAACTCGAGGAAGTTAGACCAATAAATTACTTAACATCAGAAGAAAATGAAAATGTGAGGAGGATTTTAAAAAGACTTGTAGCAGACTTTCAAATGGTAAATTTTGCGTTAAATTGTCAATTAAAATGACGGTAAAATTTTAGGTTTTCCCAAAGAGATGGCTATGAAAATATTTTTAAGCGTTGAACAAAAATTGGGAAGAAATCCAAAACATCTTGATATGTGTCGAATACGAGCCTGATGCCCCAAAGGACACGCCGTGTAGCGGGGCTGATGCATGTTCAACTTGGTCGAGGCTGCATGGTGTGGAAGTTTGGGGAGTGAAGTGCCGGATCACGTGTCGCCCTCATCACTTGATGGAGGTTCACAATTACGAAGTTCGTCGTCAATACCCCTCAAGTTGCTTCTCAGTGCGACGTTAATAAAGCAATAATAATCACAATCCTAATGATAAATTGGAAGATTATCTCTTGAAAACCGTAACATACAGAATTTCCTCAGCTTCGTAATTAGACATAAAATATTTTCCAACAACTTGCACACGAAGATACATGATTCCCTTTATCTGAAAATGTTTGTGAAATTTTTACGTAGATGATTTACTTGGTGGGCTTAATTCTGTTTCTTCCGGACTCCAAATACAAAATGAAGATACTTTATTACCTAATTCTGGTGGATTCCAACTTAGGAAACGGACATCTAATAAACCAAAACTATTAGAATCTTTACCAGATGATTATGCAGATATTAAAAACTCCCTTGCTATTAATGATGATAATTTGTAAAAGCTCTAAGCATACATTGGTATGCAATCTCTAATTATTTCCTTTTTTAAGGTTTGCTTTTCTACTGAAACTGAAAATATAATGAAACGGAAAATAATTTCTGAAGTTTCAAAACTCTATGACCCTCTAGGTATTATGGGATCAATGACAGTTTTAGCCATATTACTCATTCAGAATCTTTAGTTGGGATGAAGACAGTTCAGATGAACATAGAATGGAATATCGACTCTGTAGAAATACATTTTATGACCTTGAACAGCTGAAAATATCACGCAATGTAATGATTAACAATTTTACTATTATTCAGTTCCACGAATTTTCGAATTGGTCGAATTACTAAACAAATTTAAGAGTACTCTTAAAGTAAATATCAGTTCACTTCATACTTGGACAGATTCATCAATAATCCTATCATAGACTGAAGGCTTGTACAGGAAATGGAAGAATTTTGTGGCCAATAGAGTCTCTCTAATTCAAGATCTACTTCCTACTAGTTCAAGCTGTTGTGATTTCTAGTGGATTTTAAGCTTTTGAATTGTTGCAAAATACTTTTTGGTTCTACAGTCCAAGTCAGTTGAGATTATTGAAGGAGCATTGGCAAAAAATTAAGGATCAAGAAATTTCTGATGAAAAAATAGATGAAGGAAAAAGATCCATATGTGAAATGTCAATTTATTACACCAGTACAAACAGTACAAAACTCAATTATTGAATTTGTGCAAGTATAATTCAATAATAAGATTTATCATATTACAGCTTGGATAAAAATATTTATTCGTAATGTAAGGTTGAAAAGAGAGGGAAAAACCCCTCAATTCTTCTTGAACTTATTGCCTTAATGAATTTGAAGAAGAGAGGCCTTTAGGCTTAAGACAATTCAAATTGAATATTATCCTGAAGAAATCAAACTCTTAAAAATGAAGAAACCAACTCTTAGAAAATCAAAGATTAGAAATTTGAATCCATTTATTGATGGTAAATGCATACTCCATGTTGATGGAAGACTATTGAGATCAAATCTGATACAAATTACCCGATTATTCTACCCAGGAAGCAGAATTTCACTGTATTGATTGTATGAATGAACAAGAGAAGGTATTTCATTTTGGCATTGATGATACTCAAGCTTAAGTTCGACGCAGAATTTGGATCATCAAAGGCAGACAATTCATCAAGTCTGTCCTTAACAAGTACGTAATTTGTAAACGTTACAATGGACGTCCTGGAACTCAATATCTCCTCTTCCTAATTTTCGAGTTGAACAATCCCAACCATTTAGTGCAGTTAGTGTGGATTTTGCTACTTAAAGCTACGTGATGCTTATGCCATCGGGGCGCGTACAATCACGAACACGCCGAAAGATCCAAGCGTATTAGATCACTCTACTGAAGATTTGGCAAAAGTGTTCATATCGCTGAATTCAGCCAATGAAAACATGCAAATTCCACTCTTTAAGCTACTCTTAATTGAAAATGTTCTGATCAATATAGCTGAAAAAGTGGCAACCAAAAGAGCATAAGTAGCTCGGAAAACTACTACTCCTGGTTCCAGAGGTGTGGCAAAATCCCCTTTGAAGAAAATGCCACAATCCAGAGAAAAAGCGATAGATGTGGATAGTTTCCAGGCAACAGTGAAACATCTTATATCAAAGAATGATAAGCCTTCCAATTGTAATTCTCAAACTCTTACTATAGTCCAGACGAACCAATTTAATGTCATGGATTCCACAGTTCTTAATAACAATCAAAATTCTTGTGAGAAAGAGGGCGTTGTGGATGGTTCAACCCCATCACAAGTTGCGCCCAACATGAAAACCCCCGACTCTTCAATTCTCCCAATGCAGACTGGCAGGCTCTGCTATTGTTTGCGAAATATCTAGTGTCTTCTATGAGGAGCAAACTTAGTGGCCACTTTTTGAAAATTACTTTTGGGAGCGAACCAGAATACAAAAGTATCTTTGCTCTCTTTAGAGCCGAAGGGGTAGAAAACAAGTCTTTCACGCTGAAGCAGGACCGACCCCCTGATATTATTATTCGTGGACCACCAACTTCCACAGACGTTGATCAAGTAAAATAGGAAATTATCAACGATGGCTTTAAGTTTCACTCAATTTAAAGACTGACTAAATTTCTGTCCTAGGCCCCAACGCCTATAATCTACCTACAATTTGTAAATAATTTTGAGGCTGAAAACTTTTTTTAATTTCACTGAAATGTTTTTCACTCAAATCTCAATTGAAAGATATAGAGGAAATAATTCGATATAAAAACCAACGTTTTTAAAAACAACGTTTTTATATGGTGGCAAAGTTTATTAGAGAAAATTATTGAAATATTAGTTAAAACTGTTAGTTATTTTTAACATTAAAATTTACTTAAGAAGAGACATTTGTGAGCGTATTAAAAATTTATAATACTCATAAAATCAAAACATGCATTTGAAAGTTTGTAAGTCATTCTATTAAGAAAAAAAGGGGAACCAGAATTCAGAAAAAATTATTGTGATAAGACATGGCGCTAAATATTGGAAACTTTCTTGCGAATGATTACGGACAAAAAGTCAGCAACCGTTACAATCTCGGAGATAGTAAAATTTGAAATATTAGTTAAAACTTGTCTCAAACGTCTAAATATTGCATTGTTAGGAGAGTACGAACGATTCCCAAAATTTCAAAGCTCTAGCTTGATGGGAAGTTGGTTAAATTAACGATCGAAAATTTGATGACACACACACATACTCTCACACACACACCAAGTGAAATTCAGAAAAACGTTTTAATAAAAGACTAAATAAGTGTTGGAGATGCCAAGATTTCTTCCATTCTTAGGAAGTCTGCCATCTCCCTATCAAATGCTTTTTGTGTGCAGGGTTCACACAAGGACAATGACTGCCCCCTTGATTTTGAAAGCCTTAAAACGTGCTAACTGAAGTGGGGATCATGCGGTGAATTGGCGTCATTGTCTCCAATTCCTTAAGGACAAAAATGGCCGCCCAAATAATAAATCAAACAATAGAAATGAAACTCCCTCCCAACCATCAATTAATAAAAAACGTTGAAATCAGATCACAGCTGCCTCTTAGCAGCTACCGCAAAAACCTCTCCTACTCTCCAGTATTCAAAAGTGATTCAAAGAGAAATCCAGGAGAAGCCTACAGTTATTATTCCTAATTCTGAGGCCCCAACTATTTCTAATGGAAATTTTGCCAATCTGTTTTGATAAATTATGGAAATCACGAGTGACAAAAACACTGATGAGCAACTTCTGGCTTCAGCCTTCCGAGAATTACTCCCTGCTGTCCGCAACGTTTCGTCGGACGATGACAAAGCATGCATCATTTTCAAGTTTTATGCTGTTACTAAAAATTGGCACACCCTTCGTTCCCCACCTAATATTAACATTCAATTGTGACGTGTACGAAATTTCAATAGGGTTTTTGGAAAGCAAATGGTCTGCGTTCCAAATTAATGAATTCCGCGACTTCTTGTTAGAGCAAAATCTTGGTTTGTTTTTGGTTCAAGAAACAAAGCTCAAACCAGGACACGAGCCCCCAGATGTACAACCATCGTCTTTACAAAGGTGGTAGAATAATTTTATCTATTCGTACTGATGGAGACATTGCAGTATATTGTAAGATAAATAATGACCACAGCAGAGTCCTCATTTGAACTCGAAATCAATAATCCCCCCCCCTTCCGCGTCACGAGTAGTTTGAACTTATGCTCGCAACACCCACCCAAATAATCGAAAATTCTTGGAAGAGGACTTTTGGAATATTTTGAATTCGTGCCAAAAGGTTATCATTGCTGATTACTTAAATGCTAAACATAGAATGTGCAACAATGCTAGATCGAACTCTTTCGGTTGTTTACTCAAAAATATTGCAAACAAGCCTCCTGATGTGAGGATTGTATATAGAACCATGCACTTACACACACATAAATTACCTATCAAGGGTGGGAGTTGAGGACTGCACCTTCGATCTCACTATATTCAAAAATATCTCCTTTAATTGTGATATCAGAGTAGTTAATGAACTTGATTCAGATAATCTCCGGTGATCCTTATTGTGAATACAAACTCTTTTTATCTCAAATTTCTAGAGCAACTCTCCACAGATAGGGAGAATTTTCAATTTATGTTAGATGCTAAATCAATTCCAATTACACCCTCACCTAGCAATGATGATCTTGAAAATTTAATCGACAGGTTGGGAGGAATTTTCTTCGAGGCATTTATGACTGCCTCAAAACCAAAATTTAAAACTTCTCCGATTATCTCCTGAAATCCGTTGAAAAATTTCTACAGATCCGACTCTCAAATCTGAACTCTTTGTTCTCAGTCATGAGGTAACGAAAGATATAAAATACTTTTCCCAAGACGGATACGAAAAACACATTGAAGCATTCTCGCCTGACAACATTTCAATCCCTGCTCAAAAAACCTTTTCATCGCATTCCACCCCTTTTGAAGTGGCCTTGGAAATATCGCTGTAGCTTCCATTGAAATGGCGGAAGTTATAGCAGATAGCCTTCTGAGTCAATTTGAACCAAATAACGATGTATTTAACCCCAGTTTTCCTGCATATACACAACAAGAAGTTAAATGTTTTATGAACTCCCCTATTTGTCTGGATCTGAACTGCATTCAACCCAATAAAATTTAGAAAATTTATTCAAAAACTCAAAATTAAAAAGGCACCAACACTGGATTTAATTACAATCCACATCCTAAAATACCTGCCGTTCAGATTTATAATCTTCATCCCTCAGCTTTTTAATTTCTTATGGAGAACTACCATTTCACAAGAAATTATGAAACTACCCCATGGTAGTCCCCAAACTCAAACCATATTCCGATGGTAAATATCCTCGAAATTACCATCCAATATCTTTATTCAGGGCTCTGAGTAAGACATGAGAATTCGATCTTTTCAAGTACCTGAACTAATACTGCTTAACCAGGAATATTATCATTCCAGAACAGCATGTGCTGCTCTGGATTGCAGTTTCCATCCTCAGGCCGGAATGCAACTGGAATGCAGTTTCCATCCTTTACTGTGGAGCAACTATGTTAAGTGCTCTACAGTAACACCGTTACTTCGAGTCTCTGAGCTGGTTTAAGACGGCTTCTGAAAAAACTAAGCTACAGGCATGCTATTTGTCGAAATTGTTAAAGCCTTTGATAAAATTTGGCATGATGGGCTCATTTCCAAGATGATGCGACTTGGAATTTCGGACCAACTTATCAAAATTATTCACTCAAACGTAAACTTTCACAGTTTCATAGTAAAAATAGAAAATGCAGTTTCCATCCTCAGGCCAATCCTCAGTGATATTCCTCAGGGGGAATTCTTCCTCCCTATTATTTGTCCTCTATGTAAATGACATTCCAAAGGCGACAAACATTCTTTTGGCTATCTATGCCGACGATACTGCCATTACGATCCAAAAAATCTGCAATCGAAAATTATAAATATATTCAATCTGCTTATAATTTTTTAAAATAATATGTTTCAGCTCTGGATCACTAACTGAAAAATTATTGTCAAAGCATTCAAAAGAGCCAGCCTTCTCTTCACGAAAAGGTGTATAGGAAATTTACCTTCAGTCACTGTTTTTGATAAGCCCTTTCCCTGGATCACTAAATACAAGTACCTAGGGTTGTTCCTAGACGAAAAATTGACATTTTCCCAACACATCCATTCTGTTCACCAAAAAGTAGTCGGAATGTGTAAAACATTCACAAGCTTTTTCTCTCACAAGAGCAAGTTGGTAATCAGATACAAGCTTCTGATCTACAAATCAATATTGAAACATTACAAATTGTACGTATAAACCATATGTACGGCAACAGCAACATCTCATCTGAAACGACTGCACGTCTTTCAAAATATTTATCTTAGTAAAGCCGTATATGCTATTTGGTTTGTCTAAACTGAAGTTCTACACAAAGATCTAAAAACAGAACCATTGCTATAATTCCTTAAAAAGCAATCAGTCAATTTTTTTAATAGGATTCCTCAAATTCTCAATGAATCACTCCAAAACCTCCCGGTATACCTTGTACAAATTCCATCTTCTGTAAAAAGACCCAGAACTGCTCTGAATCACAATTATTAGCACTTTCCAGTTCTCAAAATACTACGGATCAACAAACGCAGGAAATCTTACGGATCAACAAATTACGAACGCAGTAGGCAATTCATTGGATTTTGAATCCTACGCGTTTTAAAGTGTTTAAAATTTGTAGGACTTCAGACATATCGAAATTCTCCCCAAACCAATGCTACGATGTGCTTCGCGATAGCTTGATGTAATTGTCCAAAAATGCTAAAATCTTTCGTTTTAAAACCATTATTTTTCAAACCTCCAACAGTTGATTAACCTTTTCAAATACTCAATTATTTACCATATTTTCTTTCTTTAGTCAAGAACTCGCGCTTCTAATTTGAATGGCATTGTGCACGGCAAATCTTTAACGTTAAATTTTTAGTTTTCTAAAAAACATTTCCCTCTCTATTTCCCACGTTTTTCATGTCGCAAAGATAAAGTTTGCTTTTTTTAACGCGCACTCTAAAACTTCTCCCCTACCAAATCTTATTTCCTTCCGCCAGCGAATGGTGAAGCGGCATATCGTTCGGAGCGCCCATTCACGATTCGGCGTGTCGGAGAACTATGGGATACACTTAATCCTTTATCGGTGATCCCTCACTCGCCGATTCTCGGACGTTTGCGTCCTGATCCCTTCTAATTTTGATTTTAAATTAATTTAACTCTAGAATATTCTTTTAATTAATGATTTTAACTCATTAATAATGATGAGAGGTTAAAATTTAAACTTAAATTCCTTGTAATTTTATACTGTTGCAAATTTCAGCAGAATTTTCAGCTGCTTGAAAATTTGAATTTTCAGGCGTTTTACCCCTTGATTTCTAATTTTGATAACAACTTAACCAATTATAGAAAATTCTTAAATTATGAATATTTTAATTTCGCTTTACGATGAATAGGTAAATTTTTAATTTTATAAACAGGTTTCTTGTAATTCATGGTCATTGTCCATTGCCCTCTGAACCGTTTGCAGCAAATACTGTTTACAAACTTTTTGATAAATTTTAAAATTTTTAAAAGAGTTTATTTTAAGAATACAGGAATGTCTTTGTTATAAAATTCACTTTTTTTCAAACCGTCTGCAGCAAGTACTATTATAAAAGTATTGCTAAATTTTCAAAACGAAAAATATTTTGCTTCTAGTTACTAATTTTTCTCATTAGAGAGCAGCTTGGAACACCGTCTTCAAGAGTTCACTCTAAAAATACAGGTATATTTTTCTTAAAATTCTCTCTTCCATTTCCTTTCTTTCAAACTGTTTGCAGCAAATATTATTCATCATATCTTTATTAAATATTCAATAAATTTTAATGAGTCAATAGAAAAAAAAATCAAATGCTCACTAGAATGTATATAATAGCTTCAATCAAAATATGTAATGGATCAACAACATTTGAAATCAGAGCAGAAAATGTTCAATATAACTACTACTATTAGCAATTTTAAAACGATGTTTTATTGCTGAATGCCACATATGATTGTGATTCTAAAGTATCTAGTATGATATGTTATATTAAGATCTAACAAAAAATGTTATAAAGTCATTGTAGACCAGCACATTGAGAAAATCCCTAAGCCATAAATCACATGCTCTCAAATGTCAGGATCGAGTATGCCCCAACAAAAAGGCGGTTGATTACTGTAATAAGAATGACTAAGAAATACGCTTGAATGCATCTGACTATTAGTGAAAGTGAGTAGATACCAGGAAGAAAATTTTGGATTTATAGAAACTTTGCTTTTAATAGAAGAAAAATTACGAGTATAAATATTATACATATTGTTCATGCCAAATCAACGAACAATTTAGAGAAGTACATGGCATTTCCTCAATTATGGGAAATATGCATTATTCTATGATCAGTATCGAGTAATTTTCTAAATTTTAGGAATATGACAGTTAATGTACTGTACTTTTACGGCTTAATAGAAATAAATGACTCAATCACACAGGTAAAAAATGAGTTTTTTTGAGCATTGGTTTTCTTTCAAACTTCACACCTTGCGTAACATAATTTTTTATACCTTAAATTTTAAGAGCAAAAGGGAATGTTAAGTCAAATCGAATTATTCAATAATTAGTTTTAATAATTTATTTTATTATTTGACCTTTGATTTGTTATATGCCTTCACCTTAGCGACGGATTTGGTGACTTGGCCAGAAACTTGGCGTAAAATTTAATTCTTTGAATAATTAGTTTTAATCAATTAAATTTTATTAATTATAGTTAAATTATCGTATTGTCATCCAAAACAATCGTATATAGAAAATTTCAGCTCAATTGAGCTCCATAAAATGTGAGATAAAGCTTTTAAAGTTTTGACCCAGACATACAATGTGAGTAGAAGAAAACGCATTAAAAACCACTTATAAATGTAATTTTGATGCTCAATTTTGTTTTAGAGTTTGAGAACCTTAAAAATAATAAGTTATACTTATTTAGAATATTGATATGAAAAAAAAGTAAAATTTTTTCTTAAATGTTATATTCAGAAGTCTCTGATTACTAAGTTATAACTTTATCATATTTATTCATTATTATGAACAGTATTGAGAAAGTCAAAGCAACAGTGAAATCGATTAAAATTTTAAATTTTGGTATCCTATTATGTTACATCTACAAATTTCTTAAACTTTGTCATGTTTTTATTGTAAATAACATTTTTTTTTTTTTTTTTTTTTGAAATAGTTTGCATCATTATACTAAATCGAGGTTTAACTAAGGTTTCCCACGAAAAGAGACAACTGAAGATTTTGTATCCCTTCCTGTGTTTCCTTATATAAATGCAACGGGAAAGGGAAGGAAAGTCTTAAAAAAATTATTTAACATAATAGTATTGTAAGAAAAAAAAATCGTTATTTTTCATTTAAATTGTTTTTAATTTTTTAGCACTTTTATGCATATACTTTTTAGGTTTCGCTAAATTCATTAGGATAGAAAATGTAGAATAATTAAGACAACAACAGTAGCTCAAAAATATATAGTTATTCTAAAATATTACTCAAATGTAACATTGTAAAATTTTTTACATGACGTTGGATATAATAACGTATCAACCTGAAAATGAAGTTTGTATAAAATAGTCTCGCGACCTGTTTGATACCGTCAAAAATGTTTCTAGATGGGAATCAAACATGTTAGAGTAGTGGAGGTTATAAATTATTGTCTGTTGGGTATACATAACTAATATGTGCTTCAAAATTAATAAGAGACAAAAATCAGAGGAAAAAGATATCCTGATATTACTGAAGCAGTGGATGCGAATATTTTTTATTTAATTTTCAGTGATAACAAAATTCGCATATAAGAATGGAAAATATTTCATTTTAAAATTTCTTTATATCAATTTGGCTCCCTCTGGAGCTGCGCCCGGGGACAGATGTCAAACCTGTCCTTCCGTAGCTACAACACTGACGGTAAAATTTCAAAGCGAAATGGTATTAAGATAATTGAAACTTCAGTTTTGAATTTTCAGTTTGAATTCTGATTCTATTTGCTAAATGAGGTTTGGATTTAAAGAAGCGATTTAACGGTTACAACCGTAAAACCGTTTGCAACAAATACTATTCATGAAGTTTTTGCTGAATATTCGAAGTAAAAATTATTGTACTTTTAGTTAATTATTTTGCTCACTAGAGGGCAGCACAGAGCTTTAAATTCAAAGATTCTCTTCAAAATATAAAAGGAGGTGTTTTTGTTATTAAATTCACCCCTACCGATTGTTTTCTTCCACACTGTTTGCAACCAATATTCTTCATAAAATTTTCTACATTTTCAGTAAATTTTAATGAGGTAGCGGGGAAATGTAAAGGAAACAAATTACACACATTGACGAAGTTATTATTTTAGATTATTTATTCGCAACGCATTCTTTAGTCATACAACCATTGTTCTTTCGTTTTGATGTTACAATTTACAGAACTTTAAGATACTTGAGTTTTGCATAGTAAAACTAAAAATAACGACAGCATTTGGTAAACAAATTAGTTATATTTTAAAAGAATAATTCGAAGAGTATGGTATTTGATCAAAATTTGATTCTTTATGACTTTGAAATAAGAAAAAAAAATAAAATTATAAACGAAGTTTCATATAATGATAAATAATAAAGAATATAAACTAAGTCACCTCTCCTGGGGAAATCAAATTAAAGTAATTTAAAAAAAAGAACTCCTATCTATTCTGCTAGGTAATCGACTGCGCTTCAATTGTCAACGTTTGAAGTTGATTATCTTATGTGTGAAGCAGATTTTTTTTTTTTAAAAAAGTAGTTTAGGAATTCTCTGTAGTTCAAAGGCGACAATTATCATCCTGTTATAATCTGAATAGTGATTGATTCTGTAGTTTCGAGTGGTATAAATCTTTTCCTTAGTAAAAAGATGTAAATGAACTTTCACGAAGTCCCTTTTTGGAGCTCGAAATTTCTTAACCCGGAATTGCAGATACGGAATCTTCTGTTTGGCAAAACGATTTTGTTAGAAACGAGCATTTTTAACTTTTTGGAAGAGAAATGATTACGAATTGGGTCCTGTACAAAGTATTTGAGATATTTTGCCAATAAGCGCGAGCCCACTCGTGGTTTCAGAAATTAGTATAGGAAAAATGTTCAGAATTACAATAGCTTAAATAGTTATTTTTGAAAGTATTAATTTCAAAATTAATATTTGCAATTTCAATATTTTTGGCGTTAGCATTCTTTCTTATCATTTCATTAAGATTTCCTGAAAATTTACGCAATTTTTGATGAATGTTATTTATTGTACACTACTCAGGCAATGTTCACTTTAATAATAAATATTTAATACTTTGATTTTGTAAATAAGCACTTCAAATGCATTATACCTAGAAATGTTTTTCACCCCCATCGTTTCAATGTAGCAATATATTTATAATTACAAATTACAAACAACTGGTCATATAGTATGCGTTTACTTATGTAATATACCACAAGATGGCAGCAGTTTGTCAAAAGTTAATTTGCAAGACATTTTTGCGATTGGTTTATTTTAAATATATATAAGAATGCTCTACTCTCAAATGTCATAAACAAAAGTTATTTTTCTTTATTTATCCACAGAATTAAATTATTACACGCAACTTTGAAATGTAAAAATCAAAAACCAGAATTTTCAATTAGCACTAGTAAACATCTAATAGGTAAACCTTGCTTTATGAAACATGACAATATGATACTATTATAAATTGCATTAAATGTGCATTAGTAATTATTGAAATTATTTTATTTCTCTCAAACATGTTTGTCAGAAAATTACATGTCTTAAGAACAGAGTAGAATAACATTTTACTTTGTGCAAAGTTTTTGTTAAAAAAAAAAGAGACAAAGAAATAATGTTCTTTTCAAGTGAAAAAATTGGCAAGATTTTTTCTATTTTGATTTTATTACTATATAAGATCAGTTCATTTCACTTTTATGTTAAAGTGAAAAACTACATTATTATTGAATGTCTCTAAAATGTAGAGAAAAGGTTTCTTTAATGGATATATGTCTCATAACAACGCGAGTTTATATTAATATTGATATAGTTTTTTTTTATTTAAACACGAAACAATATAAAAGTATTCCAAGTTTAGATTCGACAGCTTAGTCTAAACGAGGGTAGCCTTAAGAATTATTGTTATTTTAATTGGCAAAGATGTGATAAACCGGATTACAATCAATATGAATACTGTAAAATAATGCGCAGTATTTTTATCTAAACAATTTTAAAAGTAATATGAATATATTATGAAATTAACAATAACTTACCGAGTAATTGATAGACTAAGCATTTGAGCTATCAGTTGAAATGAGGGTACACTTATTGATTTTTTATAAGAATCAAACTTGGATAAAAATAATATGCATGAAGTATAAAATATGTACCTTTGCAAAAGGAGCAAAAGTTTATTTTGATGAAATTCCTTGGCTGGAAATTTTGCCATTTCTTTTTTGTGCACTATTTCAGTCTTCTTTTTTACTTCTTCTTCAAAGTTTTCCTTTTATTGATCATTTGAAATTTCTTATAACACACATTGACCCCTTACCACTCCCCCCTTTTCCACAGAGCCACTACTTGTTTCTTTAAAAGAACTTTCTCGTTAGTGGTCTGAAATTTTTATCAGTTGGTGAAGATGTGCCGAAATGAATGTTATATTAGAATATATATATTAATATTTATTTTTATCAAAGTGATTAAGACTTGCCATTTTATATGCATGTAGTATGATTTTGAGATTTTTTTGAATGATTTTTCAAAATTAAAGTTGATAATTTATGCATTTATACACTAGACAAGACGCCTAAATCTCATATCATGGAGAACAAAGTAATAGGAACATTTTTTTAAGCTATTCGTTCAACTTTTATTAATTGCTTATTGAAAAAAAGAGCTATTTTGCAACTGAAAATTATGTTAAAGAGACAATAAAACATAGCATAAATTAATACAATCTGTATTTTTTCAATTTTAATGAAACTTAAGTGACCTATATAAACATGATTCACATTCTTTAAATGAACAGTTTGCTCTCTTTGGATTTGGTATTATTGCTTTTCTTTTTATTCTGTAGCTTAAGATCACGCACCCCGTGCAATAATTTTTTTTCAATAAATTTTGAACAGAGTTTGACAATTTGTAAATTCTGGCGGAAGTAAAATACTTTTATTTGTTAAAAATATAAATAATTAGTGACAAATAATTAATGTACATAGAAAATTCTGTCTTGCGCAGTTTTCTTAATGTACACTGGTGAAGTAAATTAAGAGAATTTGCATATTTTATCGAATTGCATGAAAAGAACTGAACTGAAGGAAAAACCACTGCTTCTAGATAAAAATGCAAATCTTGTACGGCAAATACGTAAGCGTACACGTGTGTGTAGGCGGAGCCAGCAGAAAAATAGGCTTTATAAGTGCGTGGAGGGTAAGACGAATTTCGTTCGCTAGTACACCTCGGCGAATTTCTTGGTGTTATCGTACAGCAATCGGTTTAATTCATATTAGAACAGTAAAACTGAATAACCACTAACGGTTAGATGATGGAATGAGGTGGAGAATTGTGAGGAGGCTAGAGGCAGGCCAATTGTAAGTCCAGATATGCAGAGAGTTTAATTTAACGCCCAGGGTCGTGTGTAAACTATGGAAACAGTTCCAGGATACTGGATCCATCAAGAGAAAGCCTGGGCAAGGTCATCCAAGAGCCATGACGGCCTGAGAAGATCACCATTTATCCATTTTAGCGAGGCGTAACAGAGGGGCTACAGCTTCTCAGCTCTCTCGAGACCTTTATGCAGCCACAGGAACCCATGTAACAAGGATGACTGCTTCCAAAAGACTGAATGAGAGAGGGTTGTTTGCCAGAAGACCGGCTGTTTGCGTCCCGTTCATGTCTACGATCAAAAGAGTCAGATTAGCATAGTGCAAGCAGCACAGTGATTGGAGTATGGAGCAATGGGCGACCGTTCTGTTTACCTACGAGTCCCTTTTTAGCCTAAACACCGATTATCGCCGTACTTTCATATGGAGAGAGCCAGGGACCAGCCACCTACCCTCCAATGTCCGCGAATCGATATGATATCACGCTGCAAGACGTGTATAGCTGTAAGAGGGGACCATACCCCCTATTAACCCATTTCTTTTGTGTATTCTGCAACCGCTGTTTCAGACCTTCAGACTCCTATGAGTGTTACGCACAAACATGTGTGTCTATTATAACTGTTGAATGTTTATTTTGTTAGTATTATAGCAACCTATGTTCACACCAAATTTTATTAAAATCTGTACAGTAGTTCTGGAGATCGTAGATAAAATATGAAAATTCTCTTAATTTCTTACACTAGTGTATATATGTATAAGATCACCTAAAAATAATTTAAATTATCAATATTTTGAATTTGTGTCTGCTCATAATCCTAAGTAATATTTATTAATTGCATAATTTTACTATACGTGAATTTTTTCTGGAAGCCCATTTTAATTTGTTGCAAATTTTATTCATTGTTTACACATTCGTGGCCGCGATAGCTTATAGTGGTCATGGTCATGGACTAGCGGCGAGCCGTTTTCGTCGAGTTGGGCGTTCGGGTCTTGATGCCACGAAAGACTTGCCATGTTGCCGGGACTGCTGCACGTTAAATCTGTCGAGGCCCGAAGTCCTCCTCATGGCGGGGTGTGGAAGTTAGGAGCGAGAGGTTCCAGTTTAGGTATCGTAACGTCACTTGACCGAGGTTCAAAATTACGAGGTTCGTCGCCAATAGCCCTCGTGTTGCTTCTAGTACGACGTTAATAAAGTCAATCATTATATATTTATTTGCATAAAACAAATTCATTCCATTCACTGTACTTTTTTTAAAGTTCATCTTGAAAAAGAAAGCGTACCTTAAAAATTTGCCGGGGTGGTGTAGTGGTTAGCATGTCTGGCTGTGAGCTCTGCTGAACCAAGTTCGATTCCCGTTAGCTTCAACTTTGGGCAGCTGGTCGTGGTTCAGTTTAGCCGTTCATCTCTCCGGGTTCGATAAATGAGTGCCAGGTTCGCTTAGGAAGTTAACTGGGGTCCAGCGCCGGGCTTGCCATTCGGCATGGACATTAGCTAGTAATTAGCGCCTCATGCTCAAAGTCTACAGAAACATAGATGGGCCCACCTGATGGGATCTTTCAGGCTTGGACACACATACTTTAATTTAACCATTAAAAAAAGCCTATTTTTCAGAAAATAACTGAACAATTGTGAAGTAATTGTAAAAACATCATGAAATTTAAGGAACTAATGTATAATTTAAAAAGTTTTTTTTTGCGACGGATTTTGAAATTTTTGTTATATGAATTTGATATATGACTATTCCTAAGACTATGGATATATGTCTGTAATCATTTTAATATCTTTGACTCTGCATTAAGTGTTTCTTCTGTGTGCTATCTGAGTAGTAATTGTATTTATTTTGTTAAATACTCTTTTTTCTACGGGTGAAAATGGGGCGAGCATATAAAGAAGTCAGTTAGAATGGTTTACTCTAGGATTTCATTTAAGAGGATACCTATAATTGAACTACAAAGTCTTATTATCAGAGAATCATCAAGTTATCAGAGAACAGTTATATTTAGTTAGAACAATTAGTACTTTAAATTATTCTTTACCTAACAGTATGCAAGCATATTTTACAGTCAAAAGTAGTTTCACTAATTACTTATTGTCATAATATTCGAGGTGTAATGATTGTCGCTAAACGAATTCTACGGTCTTGTAATAGTAATCCTCTCATATATATAAAGTAATATTTTATGCACATTTAATTTCAATGAAAATAGGCGAGTTTCTGTAGTTATGATATCTAATGATTTCAAGTAAAATGGAAGATAATTTTGGGGGGGAGGGAGAGAGGAAGAGGAAATGCATTGTGCAATCACTCTTTTTTTTTTTTTACAAAAAAAAAAAAAAAAAAAAAAAAAAAAAAAAAAAAAAATATAAATTATTTTAAATAAATAAAAA
>BMAW01039545.1:449360-476958 GCA_019974015.1 Nephila pilipes | reverse complement strand
TTGTTTATTTTTGTTTATTTGCTTTGAAGAGATTAAAACATATTGGCTAACCTTTTATGTTTGTGAAGTTTCTAATTGTAGAAAATGATTTGAGACCTATCTCATGCATGCAATAGCACAAAACAGGTTTTACAATCTAAAAGAATAAGACCTAAATAATTTTATTATGACAATGAAGAGAATATTATATAGGCCTATGAGTTTTATGAAAAAAAAAAAAAAACTTGCTTAAACTTATATTTACATAATTTTTGATGTAAATATTCATATAAGTTGAGCAAAACAATTTATAATTAGGTGATTAGATAGCCTGCATGCATCAAATTGATGTATTTAATGTCTGAGCAGTTTCTCATTTTATTAAAATATTTAGAAATAGTTTCATTTTCCTTTCATATAACTATTTTAGGAATAAATATGTCTAAAATTAACTTTTTTTTATTGCAAACTTTATTTTGATTGTGTCTGTGAATATAGTTACTTTAAAAACTTGACATTATTTTGTATCAACGTGATTTCTTGACCTTTCTGACTTGATCCGGATATGAACTCGGGCATGTAGATCAATACATTCTGGATCAAAAATAGCTCAGGACGTATAAAATTTACAGTATTTTGAGTAGATGGCCTTTACCGAAAGTTTTTTATATTTCCCATAAGCTTTTTGATTTCCTAACCCTATTTGATACACAGCATAAGCTTTTCTTAATGCAGGCTCTATGTTAAGGGATCTAAAGATCTATTTCTTTATACCTTGAGGTTTGTAATATACGATTACTTCTTTTATCCAGTGTACAATCACAGACTTGCGCGCCGCCTGAACGTTTTGATTAAAGTGAATCTGACTAGATGATAATGTAGCGTATATTGTTTAGAAATTTCAAGAATCCATCTATATCATTTGAGATTTTCATCTGAACGCAATAGTTATGGAAGCCTGAACAATGGTACTCGTAGTCCACTGAATTTACAAGTATCGAAAGTGAAGAAAAATAGAATGTTTTCATTAGAATATTGATTTCAAGATATTTTGATTAATGAAGCGAAGATAAGACCAGTCATACACCTTATCGAAAAGAAACATTTCATTTACAATATCACATTGATCATTTGGGCCCATTCTACAACAAACAAAACCTATATAAACATATTTTTTTGCAAAATGTTGACTACTTCGAAATTTGGCCTTAAACTTTGCAACAAAGTCAGCAGATGCTGCAGAAGTTATTGCAAAATTAAGAAATCAAAATACATTTTGGCAATCCATCTAGATGCGATCAGCTCCCTTCACCTTTCGAGGCGGGTGATATTTTCCACATTTGGAGATCATTTTCCTCCATAGATGACTTTAGATATCAGTGGCGTTTTCAAATCCTTGACCGTGGGATAAGATCATCGATCGCCTTTGCAGCTGTTCTTATCAACTGGCCCAGGGCTGGCCAGCCTGTGACCCCTCCCCGATGTTAACCTGTGGCCAAGTGGAGCTGGCTCTTCTGAACAACAGTTTAAAGCTTTTATTGTTCAAAATTGCCAAAGTACATTCCACACACACACACATCATGAGCTATTCGTATCATATCTTTCTCTCTACTACTAGAATATCTCAGGTACATACCATTTTCAAGAGTACATGTAACAGTAGTTCTAGACTGTGCTATCTTGTATTCAGTCCTGGTTCCACTCCAGAGGGTCATATTTTATCTCCACACTTCGAGGATGTTTTAGTGGCGGAGGACTCCAGTGTCGGTGGTGTTTTGAGCCCATTGATCATTGGATCGAAAAATTCTCTGGTCGTTTTTGCTGTTCTCTTATCGACTAGATCAAAGGACTCTTTTGCCGAACTTAGTTAATGTGTTTTAACTTCAATCGTTGTTTGAAGAAGGAATTCAGGAATTTTAACCTTTTGTATATCTTCGACTTCTGACTGAATTTTTCTTCGAATGGTATTAGTATTTTGCAATATCTTATTTATTTTTTGGTGACGGAAATTTTTTGGGTGATTTGCAATGAAACGAATCTGTATACCCATAATATTTGGCAGTTGTATATCAATGGTGTTGTGTTATTGGTTGATTGTTTTAAAAATTGATATTTAAATCAATGTTAAGTATTGGCTCTTCAGAATTCCAGAAGGTGGTAGGGAAGAATTCAATAATCATAACAATGAAAATACAAATAAATAATTTATATAAGTAAGCATAATATAAAGAAGAAGAGATTATTTAACCTAACTAGCAATAATTTACTAAGGTTATTTTGTTGAGTGCTGTTGACAAGATATCGGGATTATTCAGTTGCTATTTACGAAATTTAATTTTAATATTTCGAAAGACAATCTCTCCTTTTAATAAAACTAGAATGTATCAAAATATTCAATAAAAGTTCAGGAATATGTATAAATTCTTTTCATTTTATATTCGTAATGAGAAATATTTATAAACCTCTTTTTTTAATTATTTTTTAGCAAGATATCAAATCACATGACTGGAATAAAATCAATGGTCATACAGATTTTGAGGTATTTAGTCATGATTCTTATTTTCTAGGTTCTTTTCCACTCACAAACATCGACTCGATATTTGTAAAGGACAATGAAAAAAAAGTGAAAGGAAGATTTAAATTGTGCTTTTCAGAAAAATAATTTTTGTAAAAAGTACTAACTAAGAAATATCTAGCCAAACCAAAACTGAGGTAAAATGACTAAGGATGGGATTTTGACAGCTGTTTCTGGAAACATTATATTTTCCATTTAACAAATATCTAGTCACTACGGTAATATCTACAAACTTTTATTATTTCTTTTTTAAAATACTACGGATCACGTGCAATTATAAGCGAAAGGTTTTTACAGAAAGATTTTGGAAACAATAAATATTTCCTCCAGGAGCCACGCTTGTTTCACAACCTTAGCCGCAACTCTTTTATTCCAGCGCTTTACTGATGCGAATGTTATTATTTGTACAAATATAGTCAGAGTGACTTATGGCACGTTAATGTAATTATATGGTGCCATACATTGACTTGATATTGTCAACATTTTACCTCAGAAGGAGAAAATGCAGAATACCCCTCATCAAAGAAAAACAATCTAAATGATCAATTTCCAAATAAACTGCATACAAAAGAAGACGTTCCTCCCCTTCTGGTGGTTAATTTGTAAAAACAATAATTTAATTAATCTGATTAGGATTAAATTTTATACGATAAGGGTATTTGTCATAAGCTTCAGCGGTCTCAACAAGCGATAAATCTACTTTGTAATTATTAAAAATTTATAGCAGTTTGTGGTCAGAGAAATAAATGATAACGATACCAGTTTGTGAGCTCTAATGTTATTCCATTACAAGTTTTTTTGTTTTTTAAAAATAAAATTTGGCGGTCAATTCGATTTAAGGTGTAGCTTTGCAAGAACATATCTTACCATAAAATGATATCAATCATATAATAACTTTCTACATTTCTGACATATTACATTTCTCACTAACTGAGACACACATAACGTATTAGGGTAAATGTCTTCTGTTTCAATTTATACGGTTTATAAAGAATGAAGAATATCTCAATTTTTAATACAAGAAACAGATAATTTGCTGTACGAAATAGAATCAGATGATTTCTGTCATATCTACACAGTTAAGAAACAAGAATTAATAACAGTTCATATTCACACGAGGTTATAACAATTCATACTTACATTAATAAATAATGGAATTTTGAGGAAAGAAATTCAAGGCATTCTGTCTAAGTGTTCGTATTCTTATCTTATATTTTTTTGTAAGTATGAATATTTTATATATGATTTGTTTAGTGTTGAACCTTTTGGATCATTTCGCGCCTTTCCTTTGATTAGATTTGACCTCTAATTTTTCCTGTAAGTATGTAGAAACATTTTACATTAATGAATTTACCTCTAAGGTGAAATGTTCTACGTGGTTATATTGTAGTTTGTTACTTACAAGAATTTGGTATATTGTAACGTAATTAATTACCTTGTAATTTATTGGCAAAATTGATAGCCTTTATCCATTTTTTTTCTGAAAATAGGTATTAATTGTTAAAACTCTTTTTACTAAGTATTTAGTAAATTTTTTCTTTAGCTTTCATCTCTATTTTTGTTTTGTATAAATTAATCTTTTAATGGCTCCAAACATTTTGTTGGCTGACTTTGATGATTGAGGATGAATGATTTCTACATCTCCAGTGCTTTAGGTTATGTTTTCTAGAAATGCATGTGTAAAACGATCTTTGATCAATCGAAGTTCTTGGATCTTAACTAAGAACTAGTGGGAAATAAATTAAATTTATGTTATGGTTATTATGATCTATATTTGCCGTATGGGACGTAGTGGAATAAAAAAAAATATAATCAGAATGAAGTTAAATCACCAAATATCTTGATTTCTGCTTCTTTCCTGGCCACTCCATCAGCTACGTCCGAGCTTCCATTTTCAACTCAAGGTCTTGCAGTCCTGATACTTTTAGAGGTTATGTGCTACTAAGAGCTTCTTATCACTTTTTTATTTCAGGCTAAACGAAAAAAAAAAAAAAAAAAAGTTTCCCTCTGAGTGTGAAAAAAAGAACTGAGAGAAAAAAAAAATTCTAATGTTTCCCGACTTTAGTAAGATAAAAGGGTCCGCGTTGATTGACTCCGTTAGGTTGCTTTTAACATCCTTCTATTTCTATTGTGAAAAAAATTGGGTGGCAGAAGACAACAACAATATCGAGCACACCAGAAGTCTGGGAAAAATCGATTACATTGCTTTTCATTTCATTTTATCTGCATAAAATAAATGTTCACAACTAATTTACTATATATATATATATATATATATATAATAAGAAAAATGTATCGAAGAGCTAAAGTTTGAAATTTGCTCAACCGTCTGATGTGGAAGGGGCTTTAAAGATATATGAATAATTGAATAATGCTATGAACTATTTTTTATTGTTAAAACACTTACATAAGGCATTTCAATACTTTCTTCATTTATGATGTTTTTATCTATTAGCTTTTCACGGTTTTAAAAACACAGAAAAAGTTTTATTAATCAAAACCCTTTATTACGATATAAATAAGATATTTTTTGAAAATGTGAATGGTTATTTTTGAAATTTCTTAAAAAGTAATAAAAGGATTAAATGTAAATTTTCTTGCACTTGAGCGAAAAGATTCAAATCACATACCTTTTATATATTCAGTTGTAGGAAATATGAAATGAGTAATACTAAAAAAATTACAAAAGAATTTTTTTTAATGAAGAATTATAAAATAGTAAATATACAGGTCAGATGTTTTTCTTTAAATGTGTGTGTTCTTATGATAATATTTGATATTTGATCATTAATTTTAAGCGAAAGTATTTTCCGTCTTTTTAAAAGAAAATCAAAATTTACCTGGAGAAATCTAAATAATATGTGCTAAATGTTTTCACCACAGTTCAATTTAATTTAATTAGATCTTTCTTAGAGCAAATTTAGTTAATTAAAATTCTTATATTAAATATTGCGGAGGTGAGATGTTTTGAATTAAAAAAAAAAAAAATCCTTTTGTATGTTTTAAGCTCTTTTGGTAATCGGAGAATTTTAAGTCTTTGAAACGCAGCCAATGTACATGGAATGAAAAAAATCATAGTCTTAAGACAGGGGATATTTTCTTTTCCTTTGGAAGACTAAAATTATAAAAAATTTAGGAAATAAAACTCTATCTAGCCCTAATAAATTTTTTCCTTCCCTAGAATGTCTTGAGGCTTGGTATGTAATAGGCTTTAAATTTTAATCAAAATTATTAATTTTTTAAAAGCTTATTATATAGAAATTGTTTGTTTTTTCAATTTTAGATTTGAATACTATTATTCCTAAAATATGAGTCGATAATAAGAATATTAAAATGAGGAAATACACTTGGTACTTCTGTCTCAATTTTCTATAATGCTGAAGAAGGAAAATAATCAATTGGGGCAAAAAAAATTCTAGAATGTAAGGAGTTATTCAGTTTTTGAAGAACCAATGTTTTGGAACCAGCAAATGCTTTTGAAGAAAACAAGATATTTATAATGTGAAGACATACAGATGATGAGCTTATATACAAGAATATGTTATAATATAAGAGTTGTATACCTATGCTCTTTTGGGTTGTACTAATAATTCACGCATTCTACTCAAAGTAGTAAGAACCAAGCCTTAGTAAAATTCCCACATTTCATTGTGATAAATTCAACAACAAGTGCAATTTTAGTGTGTGATGATGTCAAAAGGAACAAAGCATTTTTGTTTTTTTATCTAACGATAGAAGACGATACCAAGAATGAAAACAGTAAACATAATTTGTGACATATTTCTTTCATTATTTAACTCTATAGACATCTTAAAGTTTAAATAAATGGGCAATAAATTCAAAACTCCGACTTGAAGATACGTAAAAGCAAGAGACAAAAACAGTTTATTAATAGCAATTTTTTAATATTTCAACACAAAAAAAAAAAAAAAAATAATTTTTTTTTTTTTTTTTTTTTTTTTTTTTTTTTTAAAAAAAAAAAAAAAAAAAAAAAAAAAAAAAAAAGAAAATTGTTTATTTTGTTTATTTGCTTTGAGAAGATTAAAAACATATTATTTAACCTTTTTTATGTTTATTGAAGTTTCTAATTGTGAAAATGATTTGAGACCTAATATCATGCATGCAATAATACAAAAACAGGTTTTACAATCTAAAGAATAAAGAATACAAATAATTTTATTATGACGAAGAATATTATATAGGCCTACTGAGTTTTTATGAAAAAAAAAAAAAAACTTGTAAAAACTTATATTTACATAATTTTTTGATGTAAATATTCATATAAGTTGAGCGGAAACAATTTATAATTAGGTGATTAATTATGCATGCATCAGAGGTGATGTATTTAATGTCTGAGCAGTTTCCTCTCTCATTTATTAAAAATATTTAGAAATGATTTCATTCCTTTCATATAACTATTTTAGGAATAAATATGTCTAAATTAACTTTTTTTATTGCAAACTTTATTTTGATTGTCTGTAATTAAAAAAGAAAAATTAATTTACTTTAAAACTTGACATTATTTTGTATCAACGTGATTTCTTTGACCTCTTTCTGACTTGATCCGAGATGAACTCGGGCATGTGAATCGTACATTCTGGGTTATCTCAAAAATAGCTCGGACAATATAAAATTTTATTTTGAGTAGATGGCCTTTACCGAAAAGTTTTTATATATTCCCATAGCTTTTGTTGACTTTCCTAACCACTATTTGATAACACAGCATAGCTTTTCTTAATTGCAGGCTCTACGTAAAGGGATCTAAGATCTATTTCTTTATACCTTTGTAAGAGTTTGTAAATAGCAGTTGCTTCCTTTTTTATCCGATTATTTACAATCATACTTGCGCGCCGCCTGATGATTTTGATTAAGAGTGAATCTGACTTAGATGATAATGAAGACGTATATTGTTTAGAAATTTCAGAATCACATTGCTCCGATTTTGAATTTTCATCTGAAAACGATAGTAATTTGGAAAGCCTGAACAATGGTCGTCTATCGTGTCCACTGAATGTACAAGTATACCGAAAGTGAAAGAAAAAATAGAATGTTTCATTGAAAATTGTGTTCCAAGTATTTTGATTAATGGCAAACGTGACAAGCAAGACAGTCTATTACACCTTATCGAAAAAGAAGCCATTTCATTTACACACATATCACATTGACCATTTGGGCCCATTTCCTACAACAAACAAAAACTATAAACATATTTTTGCCATCATTGACTGCTTCACGAAATTTGTATGGCTTTACCCAATAAAGTCAACAGATGCTGCAGAAGTTATTGCAAAATTAGAAAATCAAAAATACATTTTTGGCAATCCATCTCTAGATGTGCGAAATCCAGCTCCTTCACCTTTCGACGGGTGATATTTTTTCCACCGCATTGGAGATCATTTTCCTCCGCAGATGACTTTGGGTATCAGTGGCGTTTCAAATCCTTGACCATTGGGTCGGAAAAAAAGTCATCGATCGCCTTTTGCAGCGTTCTTATCAACTGGCCCAGGGCTGGCCAACCTGTGACCCTCCCGATGTTAACCTGTGGCCCAAGTGGAGCTGGCTCTTCTGAACAACAGTTTAAACTTTTATTGTTCATAAAAGTACCAAAGTACATTCCACACACACACACATCATGAGCTATTCGTATCATATCTCTCTACTATGGGAATATCTCAGTACATACCATTACCAAGAGTACATGTAACCAGTAGTTCTAGACTGTGCTATCTTGTATTCAAGTCCTGGGTTTCCACTTCAGAGGGTCATATTTTATCTCCCACTTCGAGGGATGTTTTTCTACCACTTAGTGGCGGAGGACTCTAGACTTTGAGTGTCGGTGGTGTTTTGAGCCCATTGATCATTGGATCAAAAGAAAAATTCTCTGGTCGTTTTTTGCTGTTCTCTTATCGACTAGATCAAAAGGGACTCTTTGCCGAACTAGTTAATAATGTGTTTTAACTTCAATCGTTGTTTTTGAAGAATTCAGGTGCAACCTTTTGTATATCTTCTGACTTCTGAGCTGAATTTTCTTCCAGATAGTGACAGTAGTATTTTGCAATATCTTAAATATTTTTTTGGTGACGGAAATTTTGAATTGATTTGCAATGAAACAGATCTGTATGCTGCTCAATATTTGGCAGTTGTATATCAATGGTGTTGTGTTATTGGACAGTTGTTTTAAAAATTGATATTTAAATCAATGTTAAGTATTGGCTCTTCAATTCCAGAGAATTGAGCAGGGAAGGGGTTCAATAGTCATAACAATGAAAGAAATACAAATAAATAATTTATAAGTAAGCATAAATATAAAAGAAGGAATTATTTAACCTATTTTAAATAATTTACTAAGGTTATTTTGTTAGTGCTGTTGAGGCAAGATAATAAAGTTATTCAGTTGCTATTTACGAAATTTAATTTTAATATTTCGAAAGGCAATCTCCTTTTAAATAAAACTAGGAAATGTATCAAAATATTCAATAAAAGTTCAGGAATATGTATAAATTCTTTCATTTATATTCGTAAATGAGAAATATTTATGAAGCCTCACTTTTTAATTATTTTTAGCAGATATCAAATCACATATGACTGGAATAAAATCAGCCAGATATGCGAATTTTGGTATTTAGTCATGATTCTTATTTTTCTAGGTTCTTTTTCCTTTCCACAAAGCATCATTTCGATATTTGTAAGAAAGGACGTAGAAAAAAAGTAGAAAGGAAAGATTTAAATTTATTTTGCTTTTCAGAAAAATAATTTTTTGTAAAGAAATTGCTAACCTTCAGAAATATCTAGCTTAAACCAAGAAACTGAAGGTAAAAATGACTAAGGATGGGATTTTGACAGCTGTTTCTGGAAACATTATATTTTCCATAACAAATATCTAGTCACTACAGTAATATCACAAACTTTATTATTTCTTTTTAAATACTATACGAGATCACGTACAGTATAAGCGAAAGGGTTTTTAGAAAGAATTTTGGAAACAATAAATATTTCCTAAGGCCACTTGTTTTCACAACCTTGTACAACTCTTTTTATTCCCTTTACTGATGCGAATGTTATTATTTATTTTAAACTATAGTCGTGCGACTTATGGCACGTTAATGTAATTATATAGATTTGCCATACATTGACTTGATATTGTCAACATTTACACTCGAAGGAGAAAATGCAGAGAATACCCTCACATCAAAAAAATATTTTCCATCTAAATGATCAATTTAAATAAACTGCATACAAAAAAGAAGACGGGTCCTCCCCCTTCCTGGTGGTTAATTTGTAAAAACAATAATTTAATTAATGTTCTGATTGGATTAAATTTTAACATACTGATAAGAGGTATTTGTCATAAGCTTCAACTACAAGTCCTCAACCAAGCGATAAATCTGCTGTGAGTATTAAAAACATTTATGGCAGTTTTGTGGTCAGAGAAATAAATGATAACGATACCAATTTTGTGAGCTCTAATAATTATTCCATTAAAGTTTTTTTTATTTTTTAAAATAAAATTTGTGATTTCGGAATTCGATTTAAGAATTTAATAACTGCAGAGCATATCTTACAAATAGATATCAATCATATAATAACTCTACACATTTTAGCCACCGACATATTAAAACTTTCCACTAACTGAGATACATAACGTAGAGGGTAAATGTCTTCATTTCAGTTACGCGGTTTATAAAAGATGAAGAATCTCGAATTTTTAATGAAAATTAAGAACAGATAATTTGCTGTACGAAATAGAATCAGATAGATTTCTGTCATATCTACACAGTTAAGAAACAAAGAATTAATATAACAGTTCATATTCACGGAGTTATAACAATTCATACTTACATTAATAAAAATAATGGAATTTTGAGGAAAGAAAATTCAAGGCATTCTGTCCTAAGTGTTCGTATTCTTATCTTATATTTTTTTTGTAAATATGAATATTTTCTTATGATTTGTTTAGTGTTGAACCTTTTGGATCATTTCGCGCCTTTCCTTTGATTAAATTTATTTGACCTCTAATTTTCCTGTAAATATGTAAAAACATTTTTACATTAATTTACCTCTAGGTGAATGTTCTACGTGGTTATATTGTAGTTTGTTACCCGATTTCAGAATTTAGTATATTGTAACGTAATTAATTACCTTGTATTTATTGGCAAATTGATAGCCTTTATCCATTTTTTCTGAAAATAGGTATTAATTGTTAAAACTCTTTTTTACTAAGTATTTAGTAAATTTTTCTTTAGCTTTCATCTCTATTTTGTTTTGTATAAATTAATCTTTTAATGGCTCCAAACATTTGTTGGCTGACTTTGATAAATTGGATGAGAAAGAATGATTTCTACATCTCCAGTGCTTTTCGATTTATGTTTTCTAATGCATGTGCTTCAAAACGATCTTTGATCAATCGAAGTTCTTGGATGCTTAACTAAATTCTTAATTGGAAATAAATTAAGTATATTATAGTTGTGAATCTGTGGCTATTGTAAAAAAGAAACTTTTTTTTGCCGTATAGGACGTAGTGGAATAAAAAAAAAAATATAATCAGAATGATTAAATCTTAAATATCTTGATTTCTTCTTTCCACAATACTCCATCAGCTACGTCGACTTCCATTTTCAACTTTCAAGATCGCGCGCAGTCACAATTTACTTTTAGAGTTTATGTGCTAGGCAAACTTCTTATCACTTTTTATTTCAGGCTAAACGAAAAAAAAAAAAAAAAAGTTTCCCAATGAGTGTGAAAAAAAGAAGGAACTGAGAGAAAAAAAAAATTCAAGTTTAATGTTTCCCGACTTTAGTAAGATAAAAAGGGTCGCGTTGATTGACTCCGTTAGGTTGCTTTTAACATCCTTCTATTTCTATTGTGAAAAATTGGGTGGCAGAAGACAACAATATCGAGCACGCAGAGAAGTCTGGGAAAAATCAGTGCATTGCTTTTCATTTCATTTTATCTGCGCAAAATAAATGTTCTAGCTAAGTTACTATATATATATATATATATATATATAATAGAGAAAATATGTATCGAAGAGCTAAAGCGTTTGAAATTTGCTCAACCGTCTGATGTGGAAAGGCTTTAAGATATATGAATAGTAGAATAATGCTATGAACTATTTTTTTATTATTTAAAAACACATAAAGGCATTTCCAATACTTTCTTCATTTATATGATGTTTTGTCTATTATTTTTCACGAGGTTTTAAAAACACGAGAAAAAGTTTTTATTAATCCAGAAACCCTTTTATTACGATATAAACAAGATATTTTTGAAAATGTGAATGGTTATTTTTGAAATTTCTTAAAAAGTAATAAAGGATTAAATGTAAATTTTTCTTGCACTTGAGCGAAAAAGATTTTCCTAAATCACATACCTTTTTATATTCAGTTGTAGGAAATATGAAATGGTAATACTAAAAAGAATTGCAAAGAATTTACTTTAATAGAAGAATTATAAAATAGTAAATATACGAGTCCTTATAAGATGTTTTTTTCTTTAAATATTGTGTTCTTATGATAATATTTGATATTTTGATCATTAATTTTTAAGCGAAAGTATTTTCCGTCTTTTAAAGAAAATCAAAATTTACCTGGAGAAAGTGTTTTAAATAATGTGTGCTAAATGTTTTTCACCACAGTTCAACTACAGAAAATCAATAACGTTCTTTAATTTAATTAGATCTTTCTTAGAGCAAGAATTTAGTTAATTAAAGAAATTCTTATATTTAAATAATTGCGGAGGGGTTTTAGGATGTTTTGAATTAAAAAAAAAAAATCCTTTTTGTATGTTTTAAGCTCTTTTTGGTAATCGGAGAATTTTAAGTCTTTGAAACGCAGCCAGTAATGTACATGGAATGAAAAAAAATCATAGTCTTAAGACAGAGGATATCTGCATATTTTTCCTTTGGAAGACTAAAATTATAAAAATTTGAAATAAAACTCTATCCTGACTATTAATTTTTTTCCTTCCTAGAATGTCTTGAAGGCTTATTTTTTATGTAAGCAAAACTTTAAATTTTAATCAAAATTATTAATTTTTAAAGAAGCTTATTATGAAATTGTTTTGTTTTCAATTTTAGTTTGAATACTATTATTCCTAAAATATGGTCGATAATAGAATATTAAAATAAGGAAATACACTGAGCAGCTTCTGTCTCAATTTTCTATATTAACTGAAGAAATAATCAAAATTGAGGCAAAAAATTCATAAGAATGTAGGAGATTTATTCAGTTTTGAAAGACAATGTTTTGGAACCTTAAGTAATGCTTTTTATGAAGAAAACAGATATATTTATAATGAAGACATACAAGATGATGAACATATACAAGAAATATATTTATAATGTAAATTTGTATACCTATGCTCTTTGAGTTGTACTAATAATTCACGCATTCTACTCAAAGTAGTAAGAACTAATTGTAATGAAAATTCCCCCACATTTCATTGTGATAAATTCAACTTAGATTACAACAAGTGCAATTTTAATTATTGTGATGATGTCAAAAAGACAAGCATTTTTGTTTTTATCTAACGATAGAAGACGATACCAAAGAATGAAAACATTTCAAACATAATTTGTGACATATTTCTTTCATTATTTAACTCTATAGACATCTTAAAGTTTAAATAAATGGGCAATAAATTCAAAACTCCGACTTGAAGATACGTAAAAGCAGGGCAAAACAGTTTATTAACTAGCAACATAGAATAAGTAAGGTGTCGTTCTTTCTCGATTCATTCTTAACTCATAATATTATATCATTAGTTAATAATATTACATCATATATATATATATATATATATATGATTAGTTTATATTCTAATAATGAAGTTTCCAACAAAAACGATTAATTTTAATCCAGTTAACAAATATCTGTCAGCTTGCTGTTATTATCTATCTCCCTTTTTTCCCCTTTCAGTTCTATTTCATATATATACCACTATCTCTAATTCGAATCAATTTTCTTTTTATCTTCCTCTAATTTACTTGATCACGATTCATTTTTCAGGGACAGAGATTGTAATTTTATGCAATTCAAATTACCAAAAGTCCCCGAGGTTAGTGAAGAGAAAATCGCGAATAGCCCAACGTCATAAATTTTCTTCCATTAAGAAATATTTCAAAATTGTGTACATCAAATGTAAAAAATTCATTAAAAAAAAAAAAAAAAAAAAAATAAAAAAAAATAAAAAACAAAAAACAAGAAAAAAAAAAAAAAAAAAAAAAACAAAAAGTGAAGATATATAAGTGTAAAAATTAAAAAAAAAGAATTTTTAACGCATCAACTTAATTGGTTTTATTTACGTCGCACTAGAAATCTATCGGTAACGGACCTACTAAATTTGAAAAAGATGGGGACGACATATGAGCTGGCACCTTCCTCTCTTAACTTCTACACCCGGTCTACAGGAGGACTTTCGGCCTCGACAGATTTAACGTGCATTAGCCCTGGCTACGTGGGGCGTCTTTAATGGCATCAAGGCTCGAACCCACGACTCAACGAAACCCACCGTTCGTGATACTGCGACCATGACCCATTAGGCTACTGCGGCCACTGACATGCATAATTTTTGCGTATTTGATACCTAATTTTTTTTTGTATGAGAGTTTTAGTAAAATATTTGGCATAAAGTATGATTTATACCGAACAATAAGTGCAGCATTCAGAACAGAAACACAAATTTGAAAAAAATTAATTTCTTATTTTGAAGCATATTAGAAATAATTTTATAACTATATTTTGAGGGCAAAATGAGTAAATACCCCTTTAAGGGTTTATTAAAAATAGTTTCTTTCCTTCTACTTAGGTTGTTAAAAAGTTTGGTTGTTAAAAAGTTTTTCAATTTTATAGTCAATTTGTTCTGTTTTCTTTCACGGATTTCTGTAAGCGAATAATTTATCGATTACACGAATTAAAATAACTCAGTCTAATTGAGGGAATATAGGGTTTTATTATAATGTAGTTTAGAAGAATTTTGGGCCTAGCCCACATCATAAACGTTATTTCACCTAGAAATATTTTTTTTTGTATCTCACACATTCACTCACTTTCGTTATGTACACATTTCAGTGAAGCGATAGTAGTGCCCCCCTGCCTGATCAACTGAACACAATTTTTGTTGAAAATTAAGTACATTGCATTAGTATGAATATTCATAATCGAATAACAGAAAAAAAAAATTTCATGATTAAGATATACCTGGATAGTCCATCATTAAAAAATATTTTTGCTCTTGATTTGGTTTTGGAACATAATTTAATACATATCTAAATTAATGTTTTAACATTATTGAATTTATGTTTTGATGATTTAGATTTTTTGTAGTTAAAACTATGAAAGAAGGTTAAATTTCTAAATTTTCTAATTAAATTGCAATAAAAATCAATTCATGAGTATAGTATTCGCATAAAATGGGAGCATAAAAAATACACAAGAGATAATTTTCAAAAAATCCTTCATTATGTTATAATTATTTAGGCCTTAGTAGCCTGGTGGTTATGGTAGCGGATTCGTGGCCGACGTTATTTTCGTCGAGTCTTGGGTTCGAGTCCTGATGCCACTGAAGACCCACAGTGTAGATGCATGCTAAATCTGGTCGAGTTTTTAATTGCTTTCGTTGGCGTATCGAGGCTGTCTGGAATGGGAGGTACCATCTCAGGTGTCGTCCTTGTCACTTAACCGCGGCTTAAAATTACGAAGTCTGTCTCTAATAGCCCTCTTGTTACTTCTACGCGTGACATTAATAAACAGTCAGAATCACTTAGAATATTTACCTATGGAGGATTTTAGAGTAATTTTAAATCAAGTTTTTTTTTTCTCATTTTTCCATTTCGATAATATTATATCTCTAAGAATTTAAAAATAATTAATTTAGAGTTTAACGTAGTTCAAGCACTATAGATTCATTTTTTTTTTTGAGTACGTTACGATTTTCTTTTGTTTTTCAAGTGTATTTGAATGCAGTGGGGGTGATTTGGGAAGGTGAGGAGGGCAACTTCCCACATTTTTGGGAAACAAAAAAAAAGTTATTATATTTCAGCCGCCTAAAACTAGGTATTATAAACAAAATATTTAAGTGTACCCCATTCTATAGTCTGATCATCCACTTATTATCTTACCTTTTGTTTCTTTAATTATTAAAATGATTACTTCGCTGAAATACGCTCAAGTGCGATGCCATGTATTGCGGCGTTCCGTAAAGCGCTACAGCATATAGCGGAGACTTGCGCATCAGGTTGTAGTATGTGCAGTGAGAAAGGATAACCAAGATGGATGATTGTGTGGGAATATAAACTAGGTGAAAACCAAGACATTAACGGTGTTTTTAAACAAAGAGACTATACGTATATCTTTGAGAAACTAATTTTACATTGTATATCTTTCTTTCTATAATAATATAATTAATTGTATTGCTTTGAACATATAATTAAATGTTTTTTTAGCAAAAGGAATCTGAAAAAATGTTTAAAAAAAACTTTTTCTTGCATATTTTGTGGCCTAATGGGGTATGAAATAAACCCATGAGTAAACTTTCTGGTTGGATTTTGAAAAATTATAATTTTTTTGGTGTTTATTTTAAACAAGCCGATCCTTTTTTTTAATGAAATTATTTCACCATTTTTGATTCCTCGAAATATTTCTATTTAATTTTGATACATGTATAATATAGTTCTTTTAATGAAAGTCATATTGTATAGTATTAATCAATATTTCCAAAAAGCAAATAATTATTTATTAGAATTAAAACTAAGCCACAGTAGTATAAACTGTCAACTTTTACTTCTCTGTCGAAATTTACTCAGAAAGTATCGAAAATTTACCATTTCATTGCTAAATTTTTAAATCTAGTGTGTGTCTACCTCCTCTCTCTTATACTCCCGAAACCCCGTTATTATTTTTGTCTATAAAAATCCCTTTCCTCACTTTTAATTCCAAATCGCAACCACTGTCTGAATGATGCAGTTATAACCTGATAGCAGTATCGGTGACAATCATTTTTCAGGCTCATTCTGTTCAGTTTTTTACGGTACTGGTAGACTCCCGAAAAATACCCCCCCCCTTTTTTTTGGGGGGGGGGGAAATAGATTAATGGTTCCAGACTCCAGAAAGTCAGCACAATTAATACAATAAGTAATAAGATGTTTAGTGTTCAGACCTAATAATTTTTCAAGATGCGATTTTTATTTTATATAGATTATACATAAAATAAAAATTCCTGTATTATGTAATGTAATTTTCATAGGAAAAAGAGAAAAAAATATCTCTAATTCAAGAGCACTCAATTAGACAAAATAATGTGAAACATTAAAGAAGATTTTATTGAATTTTTCCCCCGTGATATGTGAAATACTTATATTCATAGCATATTTCTGAAAACTCATTTAAAGGAATTAAAAAAGCCATGGAGGGGGCACATGGCCTGCATGTAATAAAATGTAATGTAAGAAATGTTATGTGTAAACATATACCTATTGTGGATCGCTGATTTAATTAACCAATTTTATTAGTTTTCGGCTAAATTAACAAATTTTTCTGCACACATATTTTATTTATTTTTATATATTTTTTTTTACTTCGAACATTAAAAAGATATTTTTTGCCTTTAACACCACACGTAAAATGAGAATTTTGAATAAAAACATTTCTAGATGTTTTAAACTATAATTTAAGGAATTCCCGATGAAATAATTATATGAAAGTTATATTTAAAGTGTATTATTATATTATTAAAGTTATATTATAAAGATATTAAAATTATATTTTACCGTTGAGATGTAAAATTATATGAAATAATTTTGGAAACGGGACAGAAGTATAATACGGAAAAATAGTTATGCATAGAGTTTTGATCAGTTGTGTTAAAAAAAAATATTCACGTATTTTATTAATATATTTAAATGAGTTTGAATCAAAAATCGTTTTAAAAGGATAATGTAGAAAAATTACAAGTAAATCTACGAGTATTAAGCAGAAAGAATGACATCGAGCAGAGGTAAGGTAATGAAGCTCAAAGAAGACATTTATTTGTTTCATAGTCAAGGGAATATTTGTTGTTACCCTGAAATACAATTAAGGAAGTAATGAGTTAAAATCGAGAAATTTTCATTTCAAAACATTTAGAATACCAATCTTATTTCAATTTCTTACGCATTTGGTATGAACATATCTAAGTAGTTTCACTTGCTTTTCTACAAACTTTCCCATTCGTGTTTGGACTCGCACATTGAAGTTAAGCTGTTAACGATGCCGAATTACGCATTCTGCTGCAGTTACACTGAACTCAAGTCTGACTTTAATGAAAGTTCATTTTATATTTAGATTCTTAATTATAAATATTTCTAAATTAATCAGGCACCAGTTTCTCAAAAACTAAAAACTTGTACAAATTCAGAGATTCTTTTTCAGTTTTTATATATATATATGTAATTCTTATTTTACCGCTGATATAAAAATTGTTAAAACTGATGTTATATATACACACACAGAATTATAGTGGTATACTTTTTACAATAACATGTAATTCTTTCCTTTGTTTACTTAATGCAGCTTACTTTTACGAGAATGTTCAGCATTTGTTACAGGAATAGTGTTTGAGGAATTCATAATTAAGTAATCTCATATCAGTAGATTTTTTTTTATTAATAAATTTGTTTAGAGCAAAAATAATGCGCTGTATAAGTAATTCTAAATTATCATCATTTATAACTACGAACTTCGTGCAATGATTAATAGATGGCGCCCCAAGTAGCATTTTGAAAAATTTGTGCAAAGCACTGAATTGTCAGCAAGGCATAGGGGGGAAAAAGATTCCCCTTCTCCTCGAATTCACTTCAAGTTAAAAAAAAAATTAAAAAAGTAAGATAAAAACGAAATAATTTAAGGACTTCTGTGTGAGTTGAGTTCTCTATTCAAAATCTGTAAGAGTGATTTAATTACGCCAGTTTTTTCAAACTCAAGTCAGTAATAGATAGTAATTAACAAAAGAATTAATTAGACAGGCACAAAGAAACAAACAAGAAAATAAAAAATATGATTCAAAGTAACAGTCAAAGGAAAGTTTTTTTTTGCTTATGGCGTTGGCACCAAACACTACCGGTGAGATATAAGCTTTGCAGGTACTTACTTTCGTTCACTTAATTTAAGAAAGTGAAAGAAAATTTGTGGGGGTAAACTAGTATGTTTGAAAAGGGATGTGAAAGACCCATTTTCCATATGAATGCTGTTCTTCCATGTGACCTAAGATTAAATTTTTGAATAAGTAAAAATCAGAAAATTAAGAAAAATTTAAGTGGTTAACTACAATTCTTAACATCCTCACAGTAAAATAAAAGTACATAAGAATGTCTTAAAAAACTGCGTAATTTCTCTTAGCGAGAGCCTTCGCATTCCAATCTAATTGGATGCTTCGTTACATTAGTAGTAAATAGAATATGTTTTAAATAGATAATATAGGCAATTAAATTGCGAAGACATTATTTAATGTAACACTTCATAATAATAATCAACAACTGAGTTTCGAATACATTGTTTGTTGAAAATAGAGGTATGAAGTTAACTGAATACCTGACATTATTATTTTCTTTTGAAAAAAAAAAAAAAAAAAAAAAAAAACTTAAATATAAAATTAAATATGCATTTTATTACAGAGATTATGAAATTTCCTACATGTAGTTAAAATACATTTTTACCCAATTCAATAAAAATTCCAAATACAATATGAAAAGTAATTCACGTAATACTTGTAATATAAGTAAATTTGTTATTTCGAGAATATAGTTACAGTAATGAGTTATAACTACATTAAAACTTACGAACATAAAATTTTGGATATAAAACTAAGACTCTTACTAGAAAAGTTTACATTTACAGTTATCGAGATGATTTCCAGTGCAATTTAAGTACTTAGATCTCCCCCCCTCCCCGGAAATAAACGACTTTCAATAGACGAGTCGGAGGTGATTTGACTGATATTTTCGAAACCGAATTTCTTACATTTTAGGCATTTTAAAATATTCTTTACTTGTAGAGCTGTTTAAAAGTTACTAGCAGTTAAAGCATCGGAGATATAGTTTTAAGTAAAGTTCTCTCTTTTTCTTTGAGCCGTCATTTAAATGAAATGGAGTTTTCTGGAGAAGTTAGTTTTAATGGTCTTCTGCTTCTTTTCATCATTCTACAGCATTTTAAGACTAGAACGAAAATTATGTGTAACGGGTGTTGACCTTATTATTTCGAGCGCAATTCACGTTTCGCACGAAATTCACCCTTCTCAACGGCTCTAATTTCCTTTTTTTCTCTGAATCAAAGATTTTGCCAAAACTACATTTAAAATAGTTATTTTTCAAAGAAAAACGATTACTAAACTTGAAGAGTCGTTTCATCTCGTTGTTATCACTAGAATTTAAATTACTATCCTTAAAATTTTCCCTTCTATTTTTTGAGTGTGTACCTTAGCATTTATTAAAAATTTATACATTCTTAAAGCCGAAGTACTTTCACAATATAATTATTTTCTCCACACATTAATCCAGAAAAAAGTACAATATCATGCAATTTTTTTTAATTAAAAAAAATCATCTCTTAAGAAGCAACATGAGGACTACTGGTAACAGACTTCAAAATTTTGAGCCTCGGTCAAGTGACAAGGACAACACCTCAGCTGACATTTTTCTGTCCAAACTTCCGCACTCCGCCAACGGGAGGACTTTGAGCCTTGACAGATTTAATGTGCATCAACCCCGGCTACACGGAGGGTCTTTAGTGACATCAGTGCTCGAATCCACGACTCGTCGAGATGTCGGCCATAAGTCCATGACCATGACTATTAGACTACGCGGCCTACCATTAAAGGTAATACAAGCTTCAGGATTACCATTTGTGGACTTTGGAGATACAATAGGAGTCTTAATTTTGACAAAGGCACACGGTCAAGGGAAAACGTTTATGACTTAGGCCTTTCTCGACCCTATTTAAAATTGTTTGGAGCTTGACAGAGAAGAATTATTAAATACACCTCATTTTGTTCGTGATTTCTTGAAATTTTTTGATCTCGTGGACTAAGCCTAGGCATCGGCGAAACCATGTGGAATAAGTATCTACACAACAGAGATTTTGTTTAAAAATAGCAGCATAAAAATATTGTACATGAGAAAGATGTTCAATTAAAACACACTGCATCGATTGAAGGTGAGTTATGTAGCTCGATTGCCTCACAGTTATTATTAAATAACTGAACTTAAAAAATTTAAGAGTTTCTAGTGAAATTACTTTTTTTAAAAATAAAATGCACAACACAAAACTTTATTTAGGAGAAAAGTAAATGAATTGAAAGGCAAATCTGATTTGCAGATGAAAAGACTTCGTTCAATTGTTAAGTAGGATTCACATTGAATGCATAACGTACCAAAAATAAAGCGGTAACCAACTGAAATTTACTTTCGAAACGTGGAAAGAATTCTTACTATAAGAGCGTTATTTCCTGCTCACTGCACTTATACAGTAAATCCATCTTTATTGCAACAAAATTATAGCGACATTTATGTCACTTACACGAATTATAACACCACTTATGTTTAGCTAGCTCTAGAGTGAAGTAACAGAAACGTGGGAGCATTGGAAACGCGGAATTATTAAAATATTTTTATATAAGCAGGAAAAATTCACAATTTTCAAAAAGCTTATATCGTTTGTATAATTTGATATGCGAGGGGATATGGAAATTTTTTAATTATTACTAACAAATAAGCTAGATATCTGTATAAAATTTAACTTGCATATTAATTGACTCTTATGTACATTATACTGTGAATTACATCTATTGATTTTACTTTGTTTGGTTTCAGGAAGCCGTAGATTGAAGTAACTTGCTGTATGGAGAAAATAGAATTTAATTTGCTGAGTTCTACATTGCCAGCCTTCCAAAGGTTAAGAAACACAGGGGAAAATATACAACTCTGGGTAGTGATAATGTATGGAAGTCTTAAGAATAATAAATAAAAAAAAGTTCCTATTATCTCTATTATAATTAGTAATAAATAAAATTTTACGATACCCCGGATAATAATTAAAACTTTATAATTTTGAGGGTTATTTCAATCTATGACTTTATGAAACAAAATAAATCAACATTAATAGGTATATAATTTGCAACATTGTATTCATAAGCATTAATTAATATGCAGAATATGGATTATCGAGATATTTCATTTATTTCTTAGTATTAATTAAAATTTTGCGATACTCCTCCTACAATAGAGCCTTGGTAAGTCTATAAGACCTCTATAACTCGGGTCTCTGGATAATCCAAATTGCTCTGCACGAAGAATATTTTTTTAAAATAAGGAGCGATCTACTAATTTCCTTTAAATCCTTTATTTGATTCAACTCCGCATTATGAAAAAATTTTCTTCACTAATATCTTCATACAGTTATAGATGTACGAAAGTAAGGAAAGGGGAGGGGGGGGAGACTTTCAAATATTCTGTTCACAAATCTTAGTTTCACCCCTTATCATTAGTGACAAATGGCATATGATGCTACATTGTCCAAATGGGAATTGTTATAAAACAACATTAAACGTATTTCTATAGTTCCCAAATAAATAAATGTGTGTGTGTCTTTATCTTCAGTAAATATGATTAATATTCGATTCGTTCAATATAAAGATGATTTTCTGTAAGTATATTTTATTTCATTTCTCCCAATCTCTAGCTTTAAAATTGTGTCTGAAAGAAAGAAAAAAAAATTTTTTTGGTGTGTTTAGAGAAAGCTTTTATAGACGTATTTTTGTGATAAGTGTAAAGTATCTTTTTAGATGCTCTTCTCTTTATTCTAGACCTTTCTTTCAGGATTAATTCCCGATTGGTGGAAACATTTGCTATAATTGTAGAATGATTTATATTGGAATAAAAATTTTGGAGAAGCGCACCCATTCCATAAAAGTTTTCTTAGATTTAATTTTATCTATTTCAATTTATGCGACCGCGGAAGCTTGCTGGTCATGGTTACTACTGGTGTTATTTTACTCGAGTCGTGTGTTTGAGTCCTGATTCTACTAAAGATAGACTTTGTACCGGGACTGATGCATGTTAAACATGGTCAAAGTCTTCCGTTGGTGTGGTATGGAAGTTTGGAGAGTGAGATGCCAGCTCAGGTGTCGTCTTCGTCACTTGATCGAGGTTCAAAATTACGTGGTCCTCCGCCAGTAGCCCTCGTGTTGCTTCTCATTGCAACGGTAATAAACTATCGCATTCATAATTTCAATTTACTTTCAGACAATCCATTTTTATAATATTTAACATTTTATTTGACTTTAAAATTAATTAATAATAACAATAATAATTTTATTTTCTCTCTCTCTCTCCATGTTTAATAATATTATTATTATTCTTTTAAAAGTTATATTTTTGATGGATTAAATATAATAATAAAAAATAGAATCTATTTAGAGTTTGCGTTACGGAATTGAATACTTGTTTTTTTTTTACGCATTATTTGTATTAAATTTAAAACTTTAGATAAAATGTTTTATAAGTTTTACACTATTCAATCTTTAAAAATGATATCTGAAACGTAATTATATTTATAATATTTTAATTTTTTTATGGAATATAAAGTCTCGATAAAGACTCTATAACACAGATTTAATAGGACACAATTTTTTAAAATCAAATACACTTTTCAACTTAGGAACTTAATCAGAGTGCATTTGCATCCGAACATGTATCGAAATTAAATGCTAGAAATGACTGAAAATGAAACTTTTTAAAAGCAAAAGTTTAATCCAAATTTAAAAGTCCTATTTATACTTATGTTAATCTCCGTCTTGCTAAATCTTTCCACATTAATTTCTATTTTGAGAAGCAATCTCAGTGTCGCAACTGAGTGGAGCATATTGATCCCTAGAAATGGAATCTGGTTTTCAAAAGTCAGGAGCTAATCCTTTTCCTCCATTGGATTCCATTTGGATAACTTTCGGTCGGCAAGATTTCTAAGCGCTTCATTAACTGTAGAATCCGCGAGTTTGGGTCTCATTTTTCACGACACTTGATATTTGAAAGCGATCCCATTTAACAGGAAGTCCACGGATTCCTTTCCACTCAAGAGAACGTACGCTTTCGTAACAATGACAGGCCATTTGGAATTTGTTGTTGCCTGCTCGAAAGTGCTGTTTGTTACCTTTCGAGTCATTTGTAAAAATTATAGAAATTCATAGCGCTCCTAATGGCTCTTGATAACGCGAAAGTCGAAAAGGTGTGTTGTTTCGAACCGCCATTTTCCAAGACAGGTAATGCAAGTGAAGGCGTTATGACGAGAAAGATACGAAAAGTTACTTTTTAAATTACGCATAGTTAATGCCATTAAAGGCAAATTACCATCCGAGTGTCTGTAACAGTTATGGCTTTTCCGGATTGGCTCTGCAAACGACACCCAATTCTCTGTTGAATTATATATTAACTAAAAAATAGAGCAGTAGGTCAATTTATCAGCATTAATAAAAAATTGTATATTTAAATAGGAATTATTCACTCACGCGTACGCACACACACAGAGAGATATTATATTATATGCAATACAAATAAATATTAAACTGAAAAAACCATTAAATTAAGTAAAAGTTTCAATCCAAAACATTAAATAAATCTACGAATGAAGAGACTCCATTAAAAAAAGGAGAAAAGCAAATAAAGTTACAAATTTAGGGTTAGGATTGTTCAGTGAAGTTAAGCCAATTTTCTAGTACATCAAACCTTTTCCCATTCACTGGGAATAATTTTATATGCATATAATTGCATAGTTACCAAGTAACTTATCACAAACAATAATAGTTTTTTCAAATCTTTAATAGTTAAATTAAGTTCTTAAAACGTAATATTTATTCTCTTCTTTAACTTAAGTAATTTTTTTACATTGAATTTGAATTCAGCTAATGCTTTGTCAGACAACCAATATTTGATAGCAATATTTGTAATAAAATTTTCAAAATATCTTGTGGTTTAAGTCTTTGTCCTTAAATTTTGATTTGAAATTATAAGATTATAACCAATCTCTGAATATATATTTCAATCTTTTGTCTAACTTAATTCAAGTCTCCGTAATTTACATGTAGATGATATTCTTAGTATACTCTTTAAATTCATTTCATCTACAATCCTGTAAATTATGTAAATCAACGGTCTGTTCATAATTAAATATTATGTATATAATCCAACTGTTTTTTTTTTTTTTTTTTATCATACTTAGAGAATTTCTCAATTTTTTATTTTTTACTGGAAATCGAGACATATTTTTTAAGTAAATAGTTGAAAAATCAATTCTAATAAATAATTTACTCATATTAGATAGTGAACAAAATTCTGTAAAACTATTTTTATTAATCTTGGAATAAGTATAAAACTTATATTTGAACTATACATTTATTAATATCATTCATAATATATATGAAAACCATTATAATCTGGAATCTTATTACCTCCTCAAACCTCATCCAACTCCGTTTTGTTAAGACTAAACATGAAACATTTAATTTGTCTAATATTAAAATATTTTAAGAAAAGTTACAATGTATTTCAAGAATTTTCCTTTCAATTGTTTATCTTTTTTAGTTTACCTCCTTTTATGAGAACCTTTTAAATTTATACCAGCTCTATTATTATTTTTACGACAAAAATATTCTTTATTATTATTTTGCTTAATGATCTGCATAATATTTCTATCAAAGTGAATAATCTTATGATCATTAGGATAAATAGTTTTGTATAGCCCTATATACACGAAATTCTCTCGTAGAAATTCTTTCGTCACATTTTTTTCTTAGCATTAGGAACTGTTTTAATAATGTATAATCATATATTTTCAAATTAATGCAATTTAAAATGTTCAATTCTCAGTTTTACTTGATGGTACTTGTGTTACATTTTTTTTTTTGGTCACTATAAGATTTAAATTTAAATGTAAGATTATTTTAAATTTTGAAAATAATTGTAAGGAGAAATATACATTATGTATTATTGTGTAAATAATGATGATTTTATTGGTATACTGGAGTAAAAAGGCACAATGTCCACTTTGAAATTTTACAACATAGTAGCTTAAAGATGTTTTTCTGTGTTTTTTTCCAACTTGCTTATTATTAAATATTTCTCAATTAACAATTGTACGTAACATCTTTGGTCTACTGACTTTTAAATTATAATCCCTTTTTTAAGTCTTCATTATTTTATAAAACATTACTGTTTACTATTTTTAATAACATCAGCTTAGTGCACTTTAACTCCTGCAAACTAATGCATATTCAAGTATTTCATTTAAGTGCAATCACTAAAGCTCTTAAAGTAATCCTTATTCTAAAATATCCTGGTTTAATAGATTCTAGTAAATCTATCTTGCAATTTGAAATAATAATTATAAGGATTGTAAAGAATTGCAGGGCAAGTATGTTTGTAATTACAAGCATTATAAAGAACATGTAAATGAAGAGTACCAATATGTGATTGCAGATAATCTAAATATTGTTAAGGATAAAAATTTTAGAAAAAATTATGAATAAGGGTACAAGTTTCAGAATTATAAATTCTAATATTAATAATTATAGTAAAAGAATAATTAATTAAAATATTGATAATTTTTACTAAGTTTGCTATTAAATATAATTTATCTATTGAGGTATTTAAAGAGCATAAATTCGAATATTTGAATTTTAAGGAATATTTGAATTTTAAGGATTATATTATTATACGTAAAGAGCTACATGCTAACACACGAATAATAAACATTTGATTAATAATAATGCTTTTATTAAAATTAATATATAATAGTGATGGAAAATAACAGATTAAAAGCTTTATACAAAAAATAGGTTATACAATGAATATAGTTAAATTTTCTCATATATTTTGAACTCCTAAATTTCATAAAGTACCTATTTGATATAGAATTGTAACTAATGGTTTCAATACTCACATTACTAAATAATGTAAAATGTTTCAAAAGATTTTACAAAACACTATAGGTAGTTTGGATAAGTTTGTTATCATTAAAACAATATATGAAATTATTAATTATATAATACATAAAAAGATTTACAATATTTATATTTACCACTTTGAAGATTTGTTTAATTCGATAGATATTGAAGATTTAAATAAAGTTATTTCAGATAAATTAAAAAAAAATAAAATAAAAAACTAATAATTCTATTTCTTATGAAAAATTAAATTTCCTATTGATCAAATCATAAGAGAAAATTATATTGGTTATAATGGTAAGAATGATAAGCAGGTTAAAGGTATATCTCAAAGTGGTCCTGGTAGGAATAATTTTGCTAATATTTACATTTTTATGAAAATAATTTTTTAGAAAATAATAATTTCTAACTATTTAAATATATTGACGACATTATAATTTTTCAAATTAATTTCAACTCAGAAGTTAAACCTAGTTTTTTCTTGTTATATGTCTTACTTGAATTTTATTAAAACTAATGTAAATTGATATGAAACAGAATTTTTAGATGTTTATTTAAAAATTGAGAATAATATGAAAGTTAATAACATCAAGGCAAGAGAAAAAATTATTGTTTCCCTATTAATATTCCTTTTTAAATAGCAATTTATGTTTAAACATTTAGAAACATTTTATACAATTTTTTTTTACTTAAAAATATCAAATTAGTTAATATGCCTTCAAACATTCAAAAGAAATTAAATAATTTCATTTTTTCGAGTGATAAAGCTGATATCTAAATAATTTTTTAAACATGTACTTAAAATATATGAGCTATAAAATTGATTACTCGTAATTCTTTAAGTTATAAATTTTTGATTTTTATTGATAATTTTTAAATAAAGATTTTTCTTTGATTTTGCTTATATTTTAAAAATTATTCTCATACTTTTTCCCAATTTTTATAATTGGTTTACTTTTATTGATTTATTTATTATAATTTTCAAATATTGTTCTTAATTTTAATTTTGTTTATTTATTTTATTTTCTTATTTACTTATTTATTTTATTTTCTTATTTACTTATTTATTTTATTTTCTTATTT
>BMAW01039545.1:375512-440124 GCA_019974015.1 Nephila pilipes | reverse complement strand
TTATTAATTTTACCGTTAAATTGATTAAGTTTTAGTTTTATGCTCTTATTGGCTTAAAATTGATTATTTTTCTTATGAAATCCCCAAAAAGGTTTTTTTTTTTAAAAAAGAATCATAATTTTGTAAATCTAACAACATAATTGATCTCAAGAGTCATCAGTTAAGTAACTTTATTACCCTTTTAACACAATCAATTATATATTTTATAAATTAGTGCATCAAAAATTAATGCCTAATTTAAATTATCTCAAGATGAGACAACTTTTAATTATATGTATTTTTTAAATCTGCATCTCAGAATCGTAATATAGACCAGAAAAACAATTATATTCGTAAAATTGATATACCTGCTAAGAATCTGAAAAATGAAAAATCAATGTTAACAAACACTTTCATACTATTACGCAAGATTCAAAATCATCTTTTAGAAAAGACTCTCTTAGCATATGAATTCGTCAGGTTTTTCTGAAAGATGATGAAATTAAAAAAAGTTTGACATAATATTTGGAAAAAAAAGGCAATAATCACACTGAAAAATTAATTAATATGTCCACTGACATGAAAGTTGAATAAACGAACACCACGATCTGGGCTAACATGAGGAATTTCATTTTTTTCCTTTTTTTTTTATACAAATCTAAGCTAATTTTTGTTATTCTGTTGCTGAAGTACAGAAAACTTACATTGAAGTGACGTCTCAGAACTTTCCCATTATATATATATATATATATATATATTTATATATATGATATAAGAATATGAGTGCCTGCTTTTTTTAAAATTAACTTTAATTTCAACTCTATGATTATTAATAAGAATGTATTTATGTTTATTGCATTTTATTAAGTTATGTATTAATAGTTATCATTAATTTCTCTCCCTTTTCTATCCATCAAACAATCTTGAATGCTATATTCTGAAAATGTTTTATTTTAGTTCGCTTTTGTGTGGTTCTTACGCTCATTGGTATTTACCAATTGTATTACAAAGTAATTGTTGTATGGCACCTTTAATAGGTGTTTAAAACGCGATACTGTCCAAAGCCTGAAGCAGCTAAATTTATTTACCTTATATTCTTGCTTTGTTTCTTTATCTTAGTTGATGTTAATTTAAAAAAAAAATATTTCATGTCTTTGATGTTTATGTCTTATATTTATAGACGAATTTGTAAGGTAATTCTTCAAACCTAGTAATTATAATTCCTATAGTTATTATACTTGTATGATTACGTGATACATATATGTTTATGTTTGTGTGTGTGCGTGAGTGAATGAGTGTTACGGCGCAGCAACGTGGTTAATTAAGGGCTTAAATCACTTTAAATAGAAGAATTTCATCATTTGAATCACATTACATTACATGATACCAAAAAATTATTATTTGTGCTGTTTACAAAATTTAGAGAATTACTGAGGTATAATTAGTAACTTAAAGTATTAAAACGAAACTGAAAAAAAAGTTTAGCCTTTTAAATTTTTTCAGAATGTTTTTTTCCTTTATAATGAAAAAAAAAAAAAAAAAAAAAAAAAAAAAAAACTGATTTTTTTTCTCTTGGAATTAATAACGGACTAATCTAGAAGTGGTTAAACTAAATTAATTCTAATTAAAAACTTTTCTCTCTCTCTCTCTCTCTCATACTGAAATGCGTGTTTTTATTTCTTAAGAGAGTGACGGTGATTAATATAGGAATTTATATTAATTTATCATTTATATATATTTATTATGAATAATCTAATTCTATTTTGGAAACAATTTACTTTTAGATTTTTACAAACGTCCTTTTACGTTTTATGTTCATGAATCGATAAATAATTTCTTTGTTTGTTTATAATAATAATTATTTTAATAAAAATATACCCGCTTTATCTGAAGAAACGCTAAGCTTTTATATATTTATTACTTATATATTTTTCAGTTTATCTTCATATTTAAAGAAAGATAATCAATATTTCACGAGATGGTTCAGCAAATGTTTGACATTGTTCCATTGAAATTAAAACTTTATGTTGCATTGTTAATTTTTTCATATCAAAAGTAGTTTAAATTATATTTGTTTCTAGCTCAGAAAAAAATACTTTTAAAATAACTAAAAAAAAGTGAACAGGTTGACAATATGAAAGCAATAAATGTATTTAAGATATTGTAAAATAAATTAAATTGGAATTATTAGCACACATAAAATATTAAACTGAATTAGAATGGAAATTTTTTTTTTGAATCTGTCCCCCCCTCCACACACATTTAATGATAAAATGTCGTAGAATGTGTGCACATTTTTTAAATAACGAATAAAATATGTGACTATTAAACTTATGAATTTTCTCCCATGCTATATATAAATAAACATCTAAAGTTACTAGAATAATTAAAAGGCTAAATAATTACAAATTAGTTTTGAATGATCATTATTAGATTATAATTTTATATTTTGCATATTATTAACCTTTTAAACCTATTTTATCATCTTAATAAACACAAAACGGAACGTGACATAAACAATGTTATTACGTTCTTTGTACAGTATATATTTATGAAAATAAATTTTGCGAAAAATTCAGTGTAAAAACACGAGAAGACATGTAAAAAATAAACCTGTATACAAAAGGAGACAAAAAGAGACACAGAGGTAAGGGAACTATTTACTGAAAAACAAATTAAAATTCACTTTAAATCAAATAAAACATCGCCATATGAGATGAATTTCAGACATATTACATGTTTCGAATATTGTTCGTTGATACCTCATTATGAAACCTTTTTTACTGAATGTGTAGGAAGATAAAATCACAATATATTCTGAAAATATGCTAGTATCCATTTCTTAAGACTCTACTAGAGATATGAGAGAGTAGCATCAAAATAATTCTTTACGAGGATAGAACTAAGCACAAAAGTTGAAATCTTTTATTATATGTCTAAAATTTTTATATATCTATTGCACGATTTTACGACACTATAAAAATGCTACATGGTTAGAATGTAGATGAATATGTAACTATCATGTTTAGAAACTTAAAAGAATTTTTACCGATAAATGTATTGGCTTCGACGCATTTTCTATGCTTTTGTGAACAAAAATTGATCTCAAAATCGATTTTAATGCTTTCCATGCTTTTGAAACGAAAAGACATTTAAGTGCTCGTTGTGGTTGCTTTGCAATGACAAAGAAATGTTAGCATAAATAATTCTATCCATTAAATTGTAATATTTCTTAAAATCAGGAGTCGACAAGCTGCAGCCCGTGGGTCGAATTCGACCTTCGGTTTGTCGTCTGTTTTTATTCTGGCCCCACTGGTTAGTATTGTTTTTATATGAAAAAAATTTCAAACCGAAAAAAAATCAAAGTGAACATATCATTTTTCTGTTATAGATGAAAGTTTATAAGACATTTCCATACTTCCCAATATATTTGATTGTACAACCAAGGAGCTTCCGTCAGACCTTCAATTAGAAGTGATTGATCTGTAAAGTGATAACATGCTAATCATGACGTGTAAAGAAATACTCCCAATTCTATAATTATCTTTCGTAAGATAAACATAGTCAATTAAAATCACAGGCTCGGGGATTCATTCAAGAATTCGTGGGAGTATTATCAATGTGAAAGTACATGTTTGAAAAAGAAGTAGATAAAACCACAGAACAGATCATTATTATTACGAATGACCAATTGTCATTCGTAATAAGGGTACTATAACCCCCAATCATTTGTAATTTTTCGTTCAATAAATGATAATTTTGCTTTGAATTTGTAATCATTTACTTACATCAACCTTGTACTTACGTATGTAAAATTTAGTTTTATTCTGACACATTCTTGGTGGGCAAATTCTTATGGCAGCATGTGTAATTACATCATTAGAGTAAGAATATTTTTTTTTTGTATTTTAAAAGAAATTTAATCCCTATATTCTATACAACATGTTATATTTCAGATAGATATTGTAATTGTTAAAAGTTCATGAGAAGACACATATACTTATTTTACGTATATGTACAAGATTAACGCAGAGTACTACAGTTTTCATTTTGTCTTCCCAAATTATGATATTTATATTCATTTTAAAAATCAGCTTTTATATACATTCATCCAATGCAATCAAACATTCATTAGACCAAAATTACTGTTCTATAGAATATTATGTATAACATATATATATTAATTTTGCAACGTAATTTATTTATTGATGAGTTATTTTACTTCTTACTTTATTTTCTAATTGATCCTTGTTAATCAAAGAACATAAAAGAAGATTAATGGTGTATCATTTCAACATTAATAATCACTTTAAGAAGTTCCTAATTTTATTTCAGAAAATATTTTTTTTTTCACACCAATAAAATTATTCGAAAAACAATCTTGTTTGAAAAAAAAAGCTTATTCTAAAGAAAATTGTTTAAATCAGTAAAAATGGATATTTAAAGGACTAGTGGATACTTTCGATATCCTTAAAATTATTCACACATTTTTATATTTAATTTAAATTTTAATGATATTGTTAAGCTATCATATAAATTATTGCTAAAATATTTTCATGAGAGTTTCTTATATATTTTAATAGAAACGTTCCTTTTTTTTAATTTAATTTCATGCAATTCCCTGTTGATTCATGAGCTTATTAGCAATTGGGTAAAGATTTTATTTCATTTTATTAATATGTAAAATAATAATTTATTTATAAAGCTACATGAGCGAAATTTCATTGTTGTTTATCATTGTCTCTTACTCTGTTTAATATTTAGTAAAAATATGAGAAAATATCAAATTTCTTTTAGAGAAAACTTATGAGAAAATATCAAACATGAGAAAAAAATATTTATTAGATATTTCTTTCATGATGTTTTTTTAAAGTTATTTTATTGAATAGTTTTATTGTCATAAAACACTTTAAACGTTTTTAAATTTATGAGCATAGCATAAAACGTAATAAATCCTTTACTTTTAGTCAATTTTTTCAAAAAATATTTTAAAAATGCATTTATTCAGATGTGTATGCATTATATCATTCAAATAGTGAAATAATGCAAAGTTCTTCAAATTTAATGTTGACAGCAAATGAATAAATTGTTTATTTATCTTTTGTACTCCCATACCCCAGGTAAAACAAGAGAGTTGAATACAGTCACTAGCATGAACAAATGTATTTCATTCTCTCAGAGATAATAAACTGGCGGAAATATTCTCCTATTTATTGCAAACACAGCTTTTGTCTATTCACAAGATGTTAATCAACCCTGAAGAATGCCAGATGCACTGGGCTCCTTAAGAAAGTCTTAAGTTAGAATAGTCGTGATATTCTTGGGCAATAGGACAATTTAATTCACAGACTTTCGTAAGGAAAGTAGCAATAAGTCACTCTGAATAAAGGTAAGAGTTGCTTGAAAGTTTTGCTTGTTTTATTATGAAAAGTAAAGAAAGGGAAATGGTTTGGATTACGGAATTTTCACTTTCATATCAGCAAGTTATTTTTGAAAAGCTGCCTTGTATGAAATATTAAAGTTATCTTTTAGTTCACACACATAGTTTATTCTTTCATTTATATCAGTCACAAGAATCTTCGTTTCTTTTGAAAAGATGAGAATCATTTAGTGCATCACACATTTGTATGAGAATTGAATATATCATTTATAATTAGCCATATGTTGAACATGCATCATAAATTATTTATCATAAGATTGGTAAGTAAGCGATTTGTAATTGTAACTAACCATTGGTTTTTCTCAAAAAGAATTAATTATAACGTGAACGAGAATTCTTCTTTTAATATCGAAAAATTGTAAGGTACACTTGTACTTAAAACAAGAACTGTTGACATTTATAAGCCAAACATTTGAGTGGAACAAAAAGGGAGCGTTTGTTCGCACGCTCGCAACCACGCACACTCTGGGAGGAATAACCTTTTTTTTTTTTTTTTGTGAAAAACAGACTTTTATTGTTGATCTAATTTGTTAACATTCCTAGATGATATCAGGTAGAAACAAAAAAGATCCAAAATGTGTGCAATCATCGAGAAGTTTTGATATCTGAATATCCGATGGAATATGTACGAAAACAAAGAAAATCAATGAAGAAGCGCACTGGATATTTTATTCTCTGAAAGAAAAGGTAACGTCTGCTGGGTAGAGTGGATTACAGAAAGAAGTTAAAATTAAGATTATGATTATTTTGCAAGGGGAGCGTTTCAAGAAAATCGTAAAATGATCCAGTTTTTATAACAAATGACACTCCATATAATCAATTTTCAAATTAAAAGTATGTGAAATGTGATACTAAAAGGCTGATTTTGATGCTATGTTGGTCGTCTTAAATTGTAAATGAGCTTGTCACTTGGATTTGGTTAAAACTCAGTCGACATTGAAAAGAAATTCATGCATAGTTTATCAACTTCTTAACGAAGAAAACTTCTGCAATCTCATATACGGTCGGATGAAATATAAACGAAAGTTGTCAAAAGATTTTTTTTGAAACATTACTAACTAAATTACACCAATAATATTTTTCTATGATGCTATTTTAAAATATACACATTATTCTAATGTACTGGGAGTATTTTTTTTTTAAAATCCTGTTTGATTAAAAGAAGTCGGAAGTGAATGGAGTCATTTGCGCTCAAATTCTTCTACATCTTCGTTCGATGAAATTTTTTACCTCTTTTCGCTTCTTTAAGAGATCCAAACTAATGGTAACTAAACGTACTAAGTCCGGACTATCGGTAGGATATTCGAGTGCTGTCCAGTAAGACTTCTTTAATTTTGTTTAGTGTTTCACCAGCTTTTTTGAGTTTTGCATGCTTAGTTTTATTTTCGCACTGCAATACATCAGGGTCAATGCCGATTTGATTCTCAGGCATTCATGCATATAAAGGACAAATATCGTCACTTTCCGGAAATTTTCTATAAGTTTGGCGAGTTTGTTTATCCCTTATAAAGACATGCACAATAACATACGGACACTTCTATAACTGTTTTTACTTCTACTTTTCCAAACAACATTTCACCATTACTCATAATTAACTCTCTGTTCTACAATTTCATACATTTTTAGTAAGAATGGCTATTTATATTAACGAGTTTGTTGACCATAGATACAAGTAACTGACATCATAAAGACCGCAAGATGGTACATACCTCTTCTGTCACAGGTATGTACTATCCACTAATTGCTTAATTGATCATAAATTATTGAAGATAATTAATGTTTATCATCGAGACTAAATTCCATGTACCTCGACAAATACTAGATTCAAAAAATGGTTAATCTTCTTACAGTCTGATTATTTACATGAATCATCTTCTTCAATTTTCCTAGACAATAAAATTAATGCTTAGCGATTCTTATTGATAAGAGGTGGATCAATAAAGCGTTCTTTGGACCATTATGTTGTCATCTTGTAACAGGATTCAATGTGTGTCAAATTTCAATACATTAAGGATTTTCATTCAATAAAAGTTTAATAATTATTCATTACACAGAAACAGTAGATATTTTGCGTTAACTCGTTGTGCTAATGACTAAATAAATAAACGTATGAAAAATAAGACAAAGCAAAATGGTTATTAAAATTTTAAGGGATATGTAATTGTTGCTATAGCAAAATATTTGAAAAAATCTGTCGTTATTAAAAGTCACGTTTACATTTGATCCACCTTCGTTGTTTCAATTAGCAGATGGTTTAATACGCCCTGAGATAACGATTCAATTTCTATAGCCATCTATTAATGGTCCAGATGACTATCGCAGAGCTAGTTTCCGAATGGAAATGTTTCTGATGGTGAATATAAATGCATGACACAGACGATTCATTGATCACCGTATGCTGTGGTTACCCAATGACACAATCGACTGGTAATTGACTACGGTCTTTCAGGTTTGATTTTCTCACCAGTATCATCATATTATCATCATATTATCATCAAGTAGCTCTTATCCAAAATGCCAAGCAATACGCTAATATGATGATATTTTCCGACATCATCGTGTGGTTGAAATGCCCATCAAATAACCAGATATGTATTCGTACATTCATAGTAGTCAAATGAAATAAGTACGTTTGAAAATCTTATTTCCTAAAAATAGTTTTTCATAGTATTTCTTACGCGATTCTCCCGAATATTGTAACTTTTAATATTTATCTATTCAAAGTGAAGTTTTGATCAGTTGCTTATTTCATTACATGGTACTTGCATAAGAAGTCTTATAAAGTTAGGAATATTTCTTGAGAAAGGTATAAGATCGTTACGACAGAATACAATTTATTTTATTTTTATGTAATTCAATAAAACTTGAGGATCCCTTATATAACTTTAAAGTTCTCTATAAACTAGTTTTGAAACGGGATCTCACTTGCATTTCCCTTTAGCTAACTTTTGGGGCTTCTTAACCGCGTTATTTGAATTGAGAATCTCACATTGTGTAAGAATTTTGATTTATGTAAATTAGCAGTAATATGTAAGAAGCGTAGCGAATTAGATAGAAAGATCTGGAGAGAGGTTTCAGATAGTGAAGGATATAGAGGAATATTAGCTAGATCGATGGGCACACTATACTGGTGCAAGTAACAGTGAGACTATATTCTGAGTGTGTATACCTGACCCTGACCCCGTTACTAAAAGTCTACCGGAGTTGGGTACAGTTAAATCAAGCCTACGGTTTGGATTTATTAGCAAAATTCTTCATTATATATTTGGTTAAGGAGGTGATTAAGTAAAAAACGCTCCACATTATCAAATTAATTTGATAATGCTTGTTCTAAAAATCTGGATAAATAAATTAAAGATAGTTGGATGATTATTATTGCACCTGTAGGCTTATTAATATTAATAACGACGCCGGTTCATTTCATCTTTTTAATAGTATTTAAACTGAGTTTTAGGTTTCATAAATAGAACTGGTGCAGTTGTTACATCTATTTAAGAATGAGTACCCACGAAGAAATTATTATTATTTTAGATTAGCACAAAAAAGTTTAATCAAATAGAATTTTTTTAGATATCTCTTAAAAAATAATACGACGACTTTTAAGACTTTATTGGCTTCAAAATTCACAGCAATTTTAATGTCATACCTATTTGGATTTCAGACTTCTTCCTGATTTTCTTAAAGATTCACATTCATTCATGGTTCATAATATTTTGTGTGTTCGATGATTTATATTTATAGAAAGGACTTAGAACAGAATTTATGATTGTTCTGTTACAGTGAATGAAGGTCTATGGGTTTAATAATAGAATGTTCTCTTTTTTCAGTTCAATATATTTTGAATCATTATTCTTATTTTAAAGTAATTACATTCTGTTTTATTCATATACATCTCAGTCCGAAATTTTGTCTAACTTAATCTCTCTTAACAACTGGTTTATTCATTTAAAATTTTGAAATTGAATTATGCTTGAGTTAGTCCCTAATTAGGTACTTTTTCCCAAACACAATGAGGAAAGAATTCATTCATAAAAGGCTAAGAATTATTTTAATGCAGTTATTATGGATTTAAAGGCTTAAAATCGTAGATTTGATAAAAGGTATACGGACTAAAAGTATGATTTCTTTAAAGTGAAGAATCATAAAGATAATGCATTATAAATCAAAATGTCACTCATCGAGAAGAGGAAATGCGATGAATGACAGAACCTCATGCTGCGAAGATATTATCATAGAGAGTCATCTGACTGTGGCTCAGAATCACAAAGTTTATTATCATTAACAAGTTGTAATGCTTTTAATCGACATAAATAAACCAAACCTTTAAAGGCTTGAAATTGTGGTTTTGCTAAATGGTTTGCAGGTTCGAAATTTTATTTCTTTGAAGTGGGGAATAATAAAGATATTGCGTTATAAATCAAAATGTCACTCAACGTGGTGTGGGAATGTGATGGATGAGAGATACCAGATTAGGAGCGTTTTGATACGACGATGTTATCATAGTCATCTGAATGTGGCTCAGCATAAAAATACCATCATTAACTAGTTGTGTTGCTATTAATCGACATATATCAAATAAACCAAAATTTAAAGGGATGAAATTATCGTATTAAAAAAATGTTTACGAATTTGAAACTTTATTTCATTAAAGTGGGAAATAATAAAGATAATGCATTATAAATCAAAATGTCATTCAACGTGTCGTGGAAATGTGAGAGATGAGAGATTCTAGATTAAGAACCTCATGCTATGAAGGTGTTATCATGGTCGTCTGACCAAGGTTCAGAATCATAAAGTGTGTCATCATTTTCTGGTTGTATTGCTATTAATCGACATTAATTAATAAATTAGTTAATTTGAAATTAAAAAAAATTAAGACGTGTTTGTCAGAAATAAATAAATTCAGTTTTTAATGATTCAAAACTGCGTACTAAAGTACTCCCAGAAGAATTTAATGTAAGTAGAAGTAAAATAAAATTTAAAAGGAGTTTTTTGTGCTCATGACTTTTTTAATTAGTTTTTTTTTGATTTAGAGAGGCAACAACAGCCTCATTTTTAAAAATAAATCAAATCAATGTTCTCTAGAAATTAATGGAGAAAGGAATGGAAAGACACTTTTTAAGAAAGGTTTTTAAAAAGTTAGATTAAGAAACTCAGTAAGTCATAGAAATTAAAAATATTTGGAAAACTTAAAATGTGTGTATTTTAGATATGCAAAGCCTTTACTTTGAATTAAGGGACAATTAAATTAATATTAAACGAAGATAAATACAAACAAAACTTTTGTATTCAACCAGGCATTAAAGAAGTTTAAATATATACATTTTACTGACATTTTTTAATTCGATAGTATGAAACAAAACTTCATCTAACTAAGCTTTTTTTATTAATATTTGATAACAGAAACTGTAAAAATGCACAATACATGATAGAAATAGGTTTCATAGATTTATAGAGTAGACACATGTCTTATGGACTCTATCGACAGTGATTTATATTTGAATTTCTGTCATGTTGATTTAGGGAAAGTTAGCTAATATGAGTTTTTTTTAAAAGAAATTTGTTGAAAAAAATTGAGAAATATTCAGTCAGTGATATTTATATTTTCTCTTTCCTGCATTCTGTTTTAGATCACATAACTGTTATCTTTTAACACTTACACAGGAAAAGTAATTTTTGAATGCATTTGAATTAAATATTGACTCTCACTTGTAGTACAAGAAATGTATACTTTTCATATCCTCTAACTTTGAGATAAAAATTTTGTGTCTATAAAACTTAAAGAGCATTATTGTGTCCATAGTTAGCGTTTATCATAACGTAAGTATTACAAATCTAAAACATTTCACGCAATAAAAATTGTGAAATAAAAAATGAAATAGTTACAAAATTACGACGAGAACTGAAGACAATAAACTTCAAAACAACGTCTTTGCTATCTCAGGTTGAAGTGGGAAAAAATCAATGGAATTTCTCTCCAGTCCTATTACGTGGATAGAGAATTTATGGTCAGCAGTAGAGGAAATTTGAAAGAAAGGAAAAGGATTCCAATACTAGGAAAAAGTCTTTTTGCTTGTACGCAAGCAAAGTACACTGGACAGAAAAAAAAAAATAAAACTTTGTTTTTCTTCTTATTTGCAAGTAATTCTGTTTTGAAAGGTCAAAGTCAATTCGGGACATTTAACACAAAAGCCTGAAAAATTACTATTGATCTTACCACCCCAATAGGAATAAGAGCAAATGTTTATAAATAGTTGAAACAATTTAAAGTTGTTGCAAAACTATTGTTAAGATACAAAGGCATTTAAAAACTTCCAGCAAGGGGCTTGTTTCCCTTTTTATCACAATTTTTCACTTACTTCTAAGAATATATTTTTTAACAAGTTATTTATGATATGAAGTTTTTAAAGCGAGATTATCTGGTTTAAGCGTAAGTCAGGTTTAGTAAAGTTTTCATACACTTCGAAGCGAAGCTGGGGAAAAAATTCGTATCTGAAGTGTCAGTGAAAATGTCACAAGTTCGAGGAGAAAAATGTCTGCATTTTTATACGGAAGGGAAGGAAAAATTGAAAATTTTGCTTAAGGTATTTGAGTTGCAAAATCTGCGTTCGTAGAGCATGTGAAAGAAATAAAACTCGTGATTCTAGGATAACACGCAGATGTGCATTTTTGCTTTTTAATATTTGAAAATATGGCGTCTACTTTCTTGTCAATATTTTTCATTATATTATTTATCAGATTTGTCTTTTTTATTTATAAATAAATAGATATTTTCGATCAGGGTTAATTGATTTATAATTTTGATCTATTCTTCAAAATGTAAATTTACTGAGTTCAACATTATAACATTTTAAAACACCATAGGTGGAATCGATCACTAAACGTGTTTCGCATTCACATCTGTAAACACATACTCACCCACACTCATCCCTCACACAGAGAGAGGGTTGTTTAGCTTTGTTTTTATAAAATATCAGCCATTAGATACATATTATTAGGAGCCTGTTACTTTGGATCCTAAATTCTCAAAAACAGAAATGTAATTTTTTTCTTCGATTCAAATGACAAATTCTTGGAAAAACAAATAATCTTTATTAGGATATTAAGTTCTTTTATAGGATTTAAATTAACAATTAATTAGGAATGTTGTCCATCAGATTTTTAAGAAATAACTGAAAAAAGTTTTAATTTGATAAATGTAGTAAGAGCTTTCTTACCGTTAAACTAATATACATGCTACAAAATGCAGTCTTTTTAATAATGTACTGCCCAATTGTGCAACGCTATTGTTCAAACTTCCAGAATTTAGATTAAGAGAAATTGGCTTAATGTTTCGGGTTGCTTAATTTGGTTTAAGTTGTGATTTAATTTCATGAACCTTTTTATTCAGTTTACAGCCACATCTAGCTTCCCCCCTTCAACTAATTCTTTGGGATCTCTTATGTAATATTTTTTAAATTCAAAATTTCTTCAAATAAATGAAACATGGCTTATGTAGATTAGATTAGAATTAAGGAAGTGTAATGAATAGAACTGAGAAAATTCATGTTAGTAATGAAATGTTTAACACGTGGTATGATAGTTTAGGGAGTGATAAAGATAGTGAGCTGAAGTTAACAAGTGAAACATTTGTATCAGACCTGCATTGAGTAAGTAGTTTTAGAAGGGAATCTAGGTATGATCTACAAAAGGAGCTCTCATCTTCAATTCTTCTAAGAATTTGAACTGGAGGAGTTTAGTAAGACAAAGATTAATTTATTATTTACGTATTAAATAAGGCACTTATAGGGACTATTTGCCACAGATAAAGTAAATTAGAGATTAAATATTGATTATTCATAGATCTTAATAAAATAACTTGGTTATCATCATAACATGGTTTTCTATTCATTTGACTGTGTTGATTAGTGATTTCCATATTGAGAATAGAAGGAAGTAATAACGGGGTGTTGTATCTATATCATATAAAACAATTTTTTTAGTAGAGTAGTCCCTCTTATAGGGTGACTAATAAAGTTTTGTTCTTGAAATATAGTTTACACACACACACACACACACACACACACACAATTTTTTCTGAATCTGCACCTAATAATGTTGAAGGATTTCATTGAACAACTCAGCTGTTTACAAAAACAGAATGCTCTTATCAAATTAAAACTGTTTGCCGTGTTCTTTTGACTCCATAAAACAAAAAATATATGAAAACACATGTTTCACTAGGTCTTAATTGAATAATTTTATATCTATAAGCCTTTCATAACATTTTAAAATTTTGCAACGATTGATTGTTTTTGTTAAAGTCGCACTGAGAAGCAACACGACAGTTATTGGCAACAGGCCTGGTAATATTGAACCTCGATCAAGTGATGAGGACATCACATGAGCTGGCAAATCCCTTTCCAAACTTTAACACCACACTAACAAGGGGGATTTTGAACCTCTACCATGTTTAATGAGCATCAGCTCTGCTATATGGTGGGTTTTTAGTGACATCAGAGCTGGAACTCACAACTCAACAGAAGCACGACTCAACAAAAAGCTGTGTTTGCGCTTCTTAGTGTTCTTTTGACACTAGGAAATACAAAATTTACGAAAACACATATTTCTCTATGTCTTAATTAAATAATTTTATGGCTATAAACATTTTATTAAATTATAATAAATTCTGTACATTAATAGAGGAGTTTTCTTTTTTTTTTGGGGGGGGGATAGGTTTTGTCAATCTATTATTACAAAAAGAAATGCTACTGCTGCATAAGCAAGATTTTTTTTACTTAAAACTTTTGATGCCTTAAATTTTCGAACACTTAAGCAACAAATATATTTAAGAATTCATATATTCTGCAAATGGGATCAATTATTTGTTCTAGAACTAAACATTCTTCAAACTGATAGCAAGTCACAGTGAATAAAAAATATTGTTAAAAATACCGTTAAAGAGCTTTTAGGAGGAAAAAAGTATTTTTTTACTAAGAATTTTCTATTAGCTCTAGAACGAATACAATAATAACAATAATAGAGAAAAACATTTCCTTGCTTACCAAAAAAAAGGCCTAACATAATTCATATAACATAGGTTTAGCCTAACATATTTCAGAATACACCAGTTCACAAATTTTGCTTGCATATCAAAATTCAGAAAGCTTAAGACATCTTTTGGAATAATATAGAAATAAGGTAATATTTACTTACTTCTTCAGACAATTCATGGAACGTAACTCTGAGAAACATAAAAATAACGTTGATTTCAATGGGTTACAAAAACTTCTACTGGAAGAAATATTTAATGTTCAAATCGGATGCTGTTTGTGTGTGTGCAGCTTTACCAGTTCATTTGATTAAATTAATGAAATTTATATTAATTTCTATACATCGATTTTAGTGCACTCTAAGTTTTTAATAGAAAAAGCTAGGATCCAATTAAATAGGAAATTTACAGCTCTAATTATATTTTTTCTTAAGAGAAATTTTTTTAAAAAAATTTTCGTGTTCATGTTGATTTATTACATTTTCAGGAGTTAGTAATTTCTTTTCTAGTTAATTAATTTTTTTATCGTTCAAATGCTTTAAAAAGTAATAATTGTTATTACTAAGGTTTCAGTAAAATATATAAAAAAGGAAATATTATGGTAGAGAGAAAGTATATATTATATATACATTGTGTTTCGAAATTCATTGGCAAAAAATTAAGGAGTGATGGAAAACATCGAAACAAGCAACAATCCCCATACAATGCATAGGCAGAGAGCAAACGGTAAACCGATAAATGAAGCTGTAATAGAAAGTTTAAAGTGTGAATTTCCTTACACATCGTCATTTCTACCGTGAATTTCAGAAGGCATGGCCTTTCCTTGATTACTGTACGTTGCATCTCCTGAAATCTGTGGAAGAAAGGACGATGTGCAAAGAAAAAAACATTCTTTATGCTTTCCATATCAGAAGTTCACTGCTTGTTTTCCACCTATGCATTGTATGGTAAAAAATAGCTTTAGTAGATGTTTTCTAACACCCTTTAAATTTTTGCCCAGGAGTATCGAAACACCCTGTATAGATGAAGGAAATATGACATCAATGTATGTGTGAAGTATTTAGAGTGGTTTTATCCATATATACTTCTGAGGTACTAACTTGAAATGAAAAGAATAGAAACCCTTATACACATGTTTATGTTAATGTAAAAAATAACTATACATACAATTCACGCACATACATAAGCAAAAATATGATTAAAATTTCAAACTTATGTGTAAACTATTATTTCCTTTTACGGAGAAAAGAAATCCTCTCTTAAATAAATAATATGTAAAAAAGTCATTTAATGGGTTATTAAATACTTTTTTCACAAACATCGATTAATTTAAATAATTCGAATACTTGACATTACAATGTCATTCGTGTGTAGTTCAATGTTTCCTCTTCTACATTTTTTCATAAACGTAACGACTGTTAATGGTAATAAGAGATAACAATAAATAGTTTCAAATAAATAAATTTATTCCATTATAAATTTAAAAAGTTTTAAAGGGGAATTTCGAAGAACGTCAGAATGACGGGATCTTATTTTTAATGCATCTTAAAATAATTTTAAATAAAATAACATCAATATAAATCTAATAATTTTCTATTGATTAAAACACTTTTAAATCAAGAATATTTACTTAAAAGAAAGAGCACAGATTATGCATTTTTTTTTCAAATTGGAAGGCACACTAATTGCGTACTCAAAATAGTAAAACAACCTCTTCAAATAAACAAACCCATTCAGGAAATTAACAACATTTGATAGCAAAATATGATTAGAAAAATAATCAAAAAACTAACTTCCTTTGTGTTAAGTAAACGAATATTCTACAGAGAAATCTGAATAAATACCTTACAAATGAGATTCCATGTAAAAAAGTTATTGAAGGCTCCAGAGAAATGTTAATAAAATGTCTCGAAATATATGTTCGTAATATGTTCTCGTGATTCTGAGAAAGAAAACTATGTGGAATTCCTTAGTAAAAGGAGAAAAAAATATATATTTGGTGGGATGCCAAGTCAAATACAAGTTTTAGGTATTCGCCGTCTAATACTATTCGATTCCTGACCATTGCAACAACAAAAGTGTATACATACATATCTTCTTTTAGAGGAAAACCTTCGAGATTTGTCGCTTGGAGATCTTGTCAATTTCTGTCGTACCAGCGGTCTTTAGCGGAAGAAAAAATATATTGAAACCAGAAACAGATTTCTGAACCATTTGAAAGAAAATTCTGGGCAGAAGATTTGGATGATGTTAAGAGAGGTTTTCAAAATTCTTTGACAAGAAAGTGGAGATCTGGTATAGAAGTAAATAGAAGTAGAGAAAAAACATTTCTTTTTCATTTCCTAGATTTGTTACGCCACGACCAAGAATATCGAAACTACATTTTTTTAAAAGGTGTATCTTTTGCTTTAAATGCACATGTGGGGGGTTTGAATCGCTTAGAGTGACCGTATAAGATGGGAAAAATGTATTAAGAGGTAGAAATGTTTCGAGTTTGAAGTTTCTTTTCAACGTGTTTTACCCATTTTAGGAAGTAGCTTTAAATGAGAAAGTTTTTTTTTGAGTTAAAGTAGCTTGTAATGTATGATAAATAAATTTAAACAGTTGTGATTATAAATTGTATTCGATAAATTTGAAACAGGTTTTAAACGCACATTCCCATTTAACTAATCTCTAGGGATACTTTACTGCGATTTTTCATATAAGAATCTCGCCTCGTGAAGGAACCGTGACTAATGTAATTTAGCTTCACTACATAAGAAGTGTCGTAAATAAGTAGAGAGATTGAAAGTAATAGATTGATAAGAGATAAAAGGAGATTAGAGCGAGTGAGAGAGATAATTGTTAATGAGGTTGATAAGATCACTTTATTGAATCAAGAAATAAACTTGGCTCAGATCCCGTCTATAGAAATCAGCTGGTATCGGATCCAGTTAAATTAAAGTGTTCTGTTTAGAGTTATGATAAGTAGCATGTTCCATCATAATATTTGGTAAAGGACGTGATTAAGTGAATGCTGGATATTATTAATTTATTCTGATATTATTCATTCAAGCTCAAAAAAATTCGTTAAATATTTTTTGAATTATATTTATTCAGATAAATGTTTGTTAAAAGCTCTGAATGTACGTTCATAGTTAAAAATATTCTAGCATTAAATTTTTAAATTCTTATAAATTTAACATTGGAACGTGTTTATTTTGATTGTTTGAATACCTTCAAATTATAAAATCAAACAATGTATTTCAGTGTAGTATTGCGATGTTAAAATAATTTTAGTTCTTAAATGCTTGTAAAATTGCTTATCATTGAGCTTCCAGAGTTTAATTCTCAACATGAAGGTAATTAAACATTAGAACGAATATATTTTGATTGCTTCAAATTATAAAAACAATGTATATATATATATATATATATATATATATATATATATATATATGATTTGAAATAATTATTTTTCCTAATACCAAAATCCTTTCTTCTCTCTTTATTGGTTGTATACGGCTTTCAATAAAATTAGAATCCTCTTCCATACGTATGAAGAGGAAACTGCATTGCACGCGCGCGCATATCATCACACACGCACACACACACGCACACACGCACACACACACGACACACACACACACACACACACACACGATTTGGCACGCAGAGTTAATCCACTGCGTGTTTTCGATAGCTTTTTATTTGTTAGATGAGCATTACATTATCACTGAACTTCTTTTATTAGCAATAAATTTTGTTATTTTACGTCGTGGTTAGAAGATAAATATAGCATACAAATAAATGTTTTACTTTTCAAACTTCCGCACCCCTCCCTAAATAATTCCAGAATATTTTTAAAAATTAATCATAAAAAAAATATGCCTTGTAAAACATGAGCTTAAAATTAAAAAAAAAATGCATTTTATTTACTTTTGATAAATATATTCAAATGCTTTCAGCAAATAGTTATGTAAGATTTATAGATAATCAATTTGTCAGTTTTTATTATCAAATTAAACATTATGAGTTTCTTAATGTAAAGGATTTACGAACATTTTTCCTCCTTTGGAACATTAAAAATACGTAATATTTTATAATATCCGCATCTAGCGCACTTTCTTCTTTAATCAATAAAATTCATTTATTCATTTAATTTAAGTAATGCGTATTGAAAAGTAAAGACTTGTAATCAATTTATTGTAGCATCAAGGCCGTCTTTCGCCGCTCGCATAATCACTCATATTAATCTGCATGAAATTTTATTTATTGCACAAAGAAGATTTATGATTCTAATAATTATGCTTCATGAGCATCAAATGCTATTTTATTTATGTTACAGCATACTGAGGCATAATGTTAAAAATTTTAACATTTCAGAAAAAAAAATTTAAAAACATTTTCCGAGATCTTATTTTTTACTATTTTTCTTTTATGATTTTACGAGTCATTTCATTAAAAAAAAGAAAGAAAAAAAAGATTTTTTTTTAAAAAAAATTAGCAATGTTTGAATAATAAAGAATAATTAAAGTTGCCTTCATAAAAATATTGTGCAAAATTAAGGAGAAATTTATTTCCTCAGAAGATAGATAACGTCAAATACTTTCAAAAAAGTAAAAATTATTTTTTGATGCTATTTTATATAATTGATTGTTCTAGTTTTTACGTAAAATTAAGCAAAATACTTATTTGTTATTTAATCAAAAAGTTTTGAACAGATTTTAACCACAGCCAAAAATACATCATTAACTTTTAAGGTTCGGATGGCTCCACTGTGGAGACATGTATTAATGCTATAGAAATCGAGAGATTCTACTACGGAGACATTTTTGTTACCTCTTGGATATATTCTCGTATAGCCATATGTTAAACATTTTTACTATCTAAAATAGGTATGTATGTAAGTTTGCTGCACCTGCAATAAAACGCCAATGATCGTTGCAAACTGTCTCCGAACATCCTTTTGGGGGCTGAAAATTTGTTCAATTGATGCTTATATTCTGTACAAAGAAGTATATAAAGAAAAACAGGAAACATCCTTAAATAGTTTCAAATTTGTAGATAGGCAGGTTATCCAATCGAGAGGAGACTTTTGAATGAAAAGACAATTCACAGAGGCAACGCAGTACTTATGGAAAGAAAAAGTTTCTTGCTGGAACAGTACACATTTTACGTTCTAGAAATAAAAAAAGGCTGCTGTCGAGTATGTTCCTATAGTCAAATCTTTAGATAATGCAAACAAACGCCAACATATTTTTCAATATGCTCTTTGAAGCCTTCGCTACACTTAGAGGACTGTTTTGAAAAATTTAGTATTATAAAAGATTGTAAATATTGATTCAGTAATAAAGGCTATAACTTCAATTTTCAAATCTATTTTTTAGCTTTAATTCCTTTAATACAGGTTCACATGTAATTATAAAGGGATTAAAAAGAATAAAGTTAAATGTCCAAATTGAGTTATCAACAATAACTGAGAATTAGCGAAATCAAACGCGTCATCGTCTCATTTATATCATAGACGATTCAAAGTAGATGAAGTGACTTTCAAGAATTTTCATTACACAGTTCATATCAGGAGAATGAAAGACAAGCGCACCCTCTTGTAAAGTCTTGATGTCGAGTTCATCTTGTCGGTTGCAACAACTATTCTTACGACGAGATCTCCCTAAATATTTACAAGTTTCTTATATCTCAATGATTTTATTAGTTCAGTGACCTGTTTATTCAAATATGTCATATAGCTGTACACTTTTCTTACACTCTGAATGAAATGCAGCCTTAAGTTGCATCGCAAATAATGTTCGCTTTGATGAGGAGTTTTCATCCCTTCTTGTTTTTGTTGAGACGGTCAACGAACACCTTGTATAATTCTTTAATAATATAATTGCTTAATAGTTCTCGGTATAATCAATTAGTTGAATTATTTATACGAGTTAGGGATTGTTTTTTTAAAATTTGAATTAATATAACATACTAATTTATAGTATAAATAATTTTAGAATTAAAATCTGTTTTTTACTTTATGCATATTTTTGACGTTGGGCTATATAACGATTTTCCTTTCACTAACCTTGAGGACTTTATTTTGAATTGTTTAAATTGAAATCTTGCCCTAAAATAAAATGAAACGTGGCGTATGCAGATTAGGCTGAAGTTAAGATGCGTAATGAATAGAGTTTAGGAGATGCATATATAAACGATGGAAATTTGAATATTTGAGTTAGTAGTCGGTATAGATGGTGGATGATAGAAATTAAGTTAACATTGGTAGCAGATCGTATTATATTCTTCAAACTCAAAGAAATTCTATATCATTCTTGTTTATAAATCATCACATCGGAAGAATTTAATAATTATACAAGATTTAACAAAATAAGTGAAATTTATTACGTATTTAACTATAACCAGGATTTTCTGATTCTTTCCAGAATTATAAGGGCTGACTGCTCTCTACAACAATCAATTCAGAATCTAATCTATACTGATAAGATGAGGTGAAAGTATAGGGCTATAAATTTGGCGAGAAAAAAACTTTCGCCAAGATGCAAAGTTCTGAGGGGTTATAACAAATCGAATTTGAATAAAGATTTTTTTTTTTTTTTTTTTTTTTTTTTTTGTGGAGAATGTCTTTATTGAAGTGACTTGGAATTTTCATTCAAAACCTCAAAACCAGTAATATTTTTCGTTTGAATTCGAGTGAGTTGGAAATCTTGAATTTAAGATTACTATACCAAATAATATTTTAGGTGAGTTGAGGATAAGTAAACTTAGAGAAAAAAAACTACATAAATATTAGTAATTCGAATAAATAAATGAATTTAAAATTTACCTGACGTCTCTTTATTTGACTGTTAGTTTATTGATAATCAACATAAACTTAATAAAGACTACTGAAATAAATGGTAAAGAGGCGTCACAAGGTTTGTTAACGCACTATTCTAAGAAAGAAAAAGTATTTATTGTTAAACAACATATGGTGGAAATAGATGTACAGTGTTCTGCTCAAAATTAATTAATATTTTTTTGTCTCTCGAATGATAACAATCAATGTTAAAGAAATGCTAGATATCTTACCAAAAATATCAAAAGGAACATAATTTCATGAATGATAGACAGGAAATACACTTTAATCTAAAATTTTATTTCGTTTCCCGATTGGAAATGGTTCTACAGAAACTCTTTTCTATAAGAAAGCAGAAGACAGTTACAAATAACTTCAACCATTCTTTCTATACGAATAACACTGTATTCTCAGCCAAGTTTCGTCGGTGCTACGAAGTTACAGAATTTCTACTGTAACAGTCTGAGCGAGAAAATTTATTGAGAAAAGAGTCCATACTTTAACTTTTTAACAGCACTAGTTTATGCATGACATGTACATTGCTGGGCCAAAGAAACTCGGACAAATAGTATATGTAAATTTTGAAACACTTTTAGCATTATATATATATATATATATATATATATATATATATATATATATATATCTGATTTTATTATCTGACGACTTTTTGTTTTTAGGATTTCGTCTGATTATTTTTAAATAATCATACCTTGGATTTTTGGTTGATTATATTGGCATATTATACGAAGATGATCTGTGGAGAGCTTGGAAAAAAATGTTAGTATTTCTGTGGGTGATAAAAACCATTCCACTTATGAGTTATATCATAAGTTTTCTAAAGTAGATTTAGAAAGGGATGATGATTTGCTTGAACTTGGAGATAAGACTTGTAAAATAAGAATAATTTGGAATAAAAAAGTATTTAGAAAATATTCATAATAGTAATAAATTAAGCATAGATATTAGTGATTTAAGAACTACAAAGAATATAGCTTCCACAACTTTGATAACAGGTATATATGTAAACATAACTTATATTTTAGTGTTCACTATAGTTCTAGATGCTAAAATTGTAAAATGTATCTTGTAATAATCAAGCTAATAAGAATTCTAAATTTAATTTTTGTAGAACTTATAGGTTTATTTACCTTCTACATGGTTAATTTTTTAATTATAAATTAGGCAATTATTACTAAGCCAAACATTGAATATATTAGAATTAATTGAAATAGGTTTGACATAAAAATGTTGATAATTTTCAAGCTAATGATTAATTTGAAATTCAGCACTTTTATTTACATGGTTCTGACGATGTTGAAGTAAGTAAACCAAAACTATTCTTTATATTAAAAATAGGTTGTCGCAGGACGTACAATAATCAGGAGAAGGCCATGCTCCCTGAAATCCAAAGTAGAAATGACGATGTGTAAGAAGATTCGCGCATTCTGTTTTTCATTGCAGCGCCATCTAGTGGTTCACCACTTACTACCAGCCTTCTATTGTATGATAAACATGGTTTGTAAAGATGTTTTTATCACTCCTTAAATTTTTGCCCATGAGTTTCAAAACATCCTGTATAACAAAGAGCCGTACTTTATCCAAGACTGCTAATCATCCATGTCATTACAAAGCAAAAAGTGTTCATTTATCAAATAAAGAACGTATTATTGATAGAGAGCAGAAACTATTTAACTATGAAAAAAAATGGCAAAAAAAGAAATAAAAATTCAAGAAGGAGACTTTCAGATTCTTATTAAACAGAAGGGGATAACATTTCGTACAAAGTAAAAATTTCTTAATCAGCAACAAAGTATCAACAAAAATCTTAAGACACGATTTCCTTAAGACACGGATTTTTACGGTTTATGTTTCTTTTTCTCACTATTTAGGTGTTATGTAACGATGTTCTCATGATTAATCTCAAAGATGTAGTGTTGATCACACACACACTTGTGCAACTGATGCTATCTATAGCACAAATACTTATTATAGTATAAAATTGGTTATATTGTTTTTGCCTCCTTCCTCACTCTTACTTTCCAAGCCTTGTGCCTGAGTGTAACTCTAACTGTTTTTTTTTTTTTTTTATTAATAAATGTTTTTCTTCGTTTTGGAGTAGTGTTTCTCTTTTCTTGTTAATCCACTACCTAAAGAAACCGAAAATTGGCGATGAAAATAGCGAATTGAGTCTTGCCTTTATATTAAGAGTTCAATTCCGAATGTGAAGTTTTCGTAAGTTACATACATTGAAATATTTGAGTATTTTTTTAGAGATGTAGAAATATAGAGATGGGGAGAATAAGGTAATTTTTTTAATTGAATTGGATCACTCACTTATTCTAGATTAAGACAAGAAAATAAGGGTATAAATATAGAATTGTATACATGAGCACACACAACTTACACACTTATTTCTAGTAATACTTATAAAAACTTGAATATATTTGAAATGAAACTATTCTTTGTAATTTTCAGTTATTTGCTTATAATCAAGATGTAATACCAGTACATAGAAAAGGCAAATTTAGTGTAATATGCAATGAGAGACAATTAACTGGTAATATGTACATTCTTGAAGGAAATTACGATTCAATTTTTTGTGTATACAAAGTTAAATCAAACTGACAGGAAATTTTAAAAAATGAGCAAATTTCTTCAAATCAAATATGTGAAGTGAATATAATAATTCAGAAATTTTTATTGGAATAATCTGATGTGTTTTACAAATAATTATTGACTGAACATAAGCCTTTAGAAACTATTTTCTTTCCATATAAGAGTTGTCCTACTTCGAGTACTACCCAATTACTGAATTATTCATTATTTTTAAGAGGATTTAATTATGACGTACAATATAGCAAAGATAGGAATAATTATAATGTAACTTTTTGTTTGAAAGTTTTGGAATAAAGAATTAAAGATGATTTTGTAAATGAAGAACACGTTTTTCAAAGTAACCAATTAGTAATTCTACCTGTAATCAATCACGATACTTCCCGTGAAACTGTGAAAGATCCAGATACAGCTATACTTCTGCAAGATTTAATGGGAAAAGAAAATGAAATGAGCAAATCATCTGGAGAGACTATCCTGCATATATTGAACGCATTATGAAAGGTGTTAGGGTAGTTACACCAAAAAGTTTGCTGAAAACTGTTTTTGCAGAATTGCGTTTGGGTCACATTGGAGTGTTTAAACTGAAAGCTCTTTTTTGCAGTTAAGTATATTGGATAAATATAGAGAACGATATTGAATATTTAATAAGAAAATGCTTCACGCGTTTGTGTCTTCCGAAGCAACCATCCTAGTGAATATTCAAGTAATGCTTGATAGCGTTTGCATATAGACTATTCTGGTCTGTTTAGAGGACATTATTTTTTGATTATGGTGGACAGTTATTCTAAATAGTTGGTGGTATACCCTACAAACTCAATTAAATCTTTAATAACAATCGAAAAGTTACATAATTGTTTATCATGTTTTGTATTACCAATTACAATTATTTCAGATAACGGGTCTTCCTTGTGTCCTATAAAATGGAGAATATTTTTCAGAGGAATGGGAAAAAATATATTTTTTCAGCACCATATTTTCCACAGAATAATGTATAGACTAAGCGCTACTTATAAACTGTTAAGAAAAGCTTAAGATCTATGGTCAGAGAACTAGCAATATTGCATTACAAACTGAATAACTTTTTGTTTCATTTTATAAGAGCTCCATGTTCAGTGAGGAGAGAAGTACCAGGAAAACTATTATTCAATATAAATTTAAGATCATGTTTGGTTATAATGATTTTTGATGATCACTCTGGTAAGAAAGGAAATCAAGAGAAGAACGAATGTCCGTATGCGAGAATTTTTTTTCAGGATATTCCAGTTTATTTAGAAATTATGCTAGGGATATTTGAAATGGAGAAGCGGAAAAATCGTGGAAAGATTAGGAAGTATGTTTTACGCACAAAAGCTACTAATGTTGGTTCGGATCATGAGCGCCATAAACGCCAGTTGCTAAGATGTGAGTCTGGTTCAATTCCCCTACCATTGCCAACGAAGGAGATCGACATGCCCGTGTCTATAACAGAGAAAAGTTCTAATATGGCAATTTCACAGAGACATCACGTGGCTTCTGCTCCGGGTTCACTTAAGCATTCTCCGGAGCCAGATGTTACTGAGTAAATGTCAAGATCCATGCCAGTGCCACCGAATTTGATCGTTCGCCGTTCAACGAGAAAATCCTTACCTCCGAATAGATATGTCACTAGACAATAATTTAATTGTAATAGCAATTTAGGGGAGGAAGTGTTCTCGTGAGTAATCTCAATCGATGTTGTGATGATCACATTCGCTCAACTGATGTTATCTATAGCGCTTATGCTTGTTATTGTATAAAACTGGTGATACTGTTTCAGCCTCATTCCCCGTTCTTAATTTCCAAGTCTTGCGTTTGCGAGTGATTCTACTCTGTTTCTATTGCATGTTTTTTCGTTTTGAAGGGGTGCTGTTCTTTTCTTGTTAGTTCACTTCGTAGAGAACCCAGTGTATAAAACTATGAAACTTAAGAATTCAGTTTTATACAGGGATTTGATGATTTGTTGAGAATTATTTGTTTTCGGCTTACAAAATTGCATCAAAAATGCTAATTTAAGAGGTATATTGAATAATTAGAAAGAAAAGGAATTGTTAAGGTGTGTAAAACATATTAATCTAACTGCAATAAAAATTTTATAGCCCTATTTTGCACCATTTTTCTCTGAGGATAAGGAACACAGAGTTGATGAGTTTAACAAGGTGGAGATAGGGTCCCAGTCCTCTTAAAAAATTCAGTTTTGCAATGCATATCCTAATGTATTATTAGTTATTTTTTTAATTGCCTTTACAATTATTCATAAGACCAGATTTTCTTAGTTCTGGCTTTGTTAACATGAAATATTCTTAAATAATGAAATGAATAGTTTTTAAAAATTTATTTTCCATAAAAAAGATTAATGCAAGGTTATATATAATAAAACACTATTGGAAACAGATTGAAGTGTTTCTTAAGTTTACTTTACTAAGTCTTGCCTTTTCATAAACTAAGCTTTAGACTGTCGAAACAGCTCAAGATTTTCTATCATTCTTTGAATTATAAGCGACTTAAACTAAAGGAATCTATTCGCTCTAGATGCATTCATCCTCTTCTCAAAAATCTCCCTCCCCCCACCAAAGTCGATAGAAACACGTCAAAAGTAATTTGCGTTAATATTTCAAGCTACAGAAACCTTTTAAAGTATAGCATGCTTTAAGCCTAGCTTGAATAAGAGGCGAAAGCCTAATGCTCATTAGATGATCTTTAATCCATTCACATCTAGGAAACTGATTGACTGTTGAAGGAAATAGTCTTCTAGTAACGCAGAAGACTAATCTTTGGACGAAGCCTTAATATAATGCATCGGCCATTTTGTCACTGTTGCCTAAATGAGTATTCGTCACCCTTTCATAAACGTTAACCATCAATACAAAATGCCATTTACCTGTCTTTGTTACTCAACTAAAATGTTTATTCTTCATGGATCATTTTCCTTTACGATGAATGAAACAAAATGATTGAAGTCAAGGATTTTAAGTTTTTTTTTCTATGTCAATTTCGTAAGGTTTTCTAAGACATTTAAAATAAATATCTGTAGAAAATGTTGCATAATTAGGTAGGCTCTTTAGTCTCATGTTTTGCCATCTCAATGTAAAAAAGAATATGTAATCATGAAATTTATGAAAAGAAAATGAAGGAAATTTTTTTTTAAAGAAAAATTGCTTGTAGAAAAAATGTTCGTAGGTATAACTTGATAGCAAATATTTCTCATCAATTCATTTTCTTCAGAGATTGTTGAAGCAAAGTTCATATTTTGATTTTATTCATTAGCATCTTTATTTGAGAGTTTATCCCCCTTCAGGGGCTTAACGTCTTTAAATAGCTTTGGAAATCGTGACCCCCGGGCATCCTAGAGATCTTTTCCTTTTCCATGGGGTTCACTGCCTGTGGTAAATACGGGTGACACACTCCCAGGATGCCCTAGCAATCCTTCTCTATTTTCGACTCTTATTTTTGTTAAAATCTTTTTTCTATTTTTTTCAAACGCCTTGATCACCGTTACACCTTATTTTGAACAGCTTAGCCATATCTGTGACTTGTGCGTCAATTCTACTCCACCCTATCTCACTCACTTGAGAGTTTACCCAGTTAAGAGACGAACGAAAACAGAAATAAGTATAATGTAATAGAATTCCAAGATCATCTTATGAAATGAAGCAATATATATATCATGAATTTATATGATCATGAAGCAATATATATAATCATAAATTTGAAAAGAAGCAATACACATATGTTTATTTAATATAAATGCAAAATTTACGAAGGTTATTGTAAAGTTTTAATTACTAACATACCAATAAATAGTCGAGAGAGAAAGAGAGAGAGACTTGGATAAAATTTATTCCGATATCAAGTGATTTTTATAATGTTGTAAATTACAACTATTTATGTTTATCTGGTTTCTAAAATCCATAGACTAAAATGAATCTCCGAATCTTCAATTATTACTAACAATAAATGATATAGGAACTTGATTTTTATTTATTATACGTAAAACTTCTCTACATAGACATCACATAGAGTTATACATTTCTCTTACCCTTTCCTGGATTTTCAAAGGCTGCCATTATAGAGCTCTGCTCAGATTTTTTGAATTCTATCTTCCCAATTCTGAGGGTTCTTCCATCTACGGCTTCCTGAAACCAAATAAATCAGTATTAATAGCTGTAATTTACAACTTTATGTACCTAAAGGTCAGTTAATATGCAGAATAAATTTTATCCAGATATCTCGGTTGTTTCTTAGTAATAATTACAACTTTACGATACTCCCTCGTGTATTTTAAAACCAGACGGAGGAAAAGGAAGAAATAACACTTGGAAAAATCCTACCAAGAAGGAGACGTTCTGAAGATTACGTTGGGTGAAATGCAAAAATATTCTATAATTGATAACTTTTGGTAATAATGATAATTAATGCAGGATGCATTCTAATTACTCAAAGAATGTTTAATTACTGAGTAAAAGTGGTTAATAAGGTATGTGTGTGTAACTGAAAATGCTGCGTAGTATTCGAATTTAATTATAGCCTCTCTACGTTGTTACCGGATCTAAATGTGCCTGTATGTTTACAAGGAGGAGAGTTGAAAGTTAAGTAAACAGAGCAGTCGTATATTAATTATCAACTCGTTCCCCCATCCTTGTAACTTATCGGAATAGCACAAATTAATATACTAATATGCAGAGTCTTCCATGTTCTTGTACTGTAATTTAAATGGAAGGAAGACAAACTACGATTATTTTAAAAGGAGAATATTTTCTACTCAGTAGGTGACATATTTTTAATCTAGGGGAAGTGCGAATAATGTAAAAGAGGAAACAATTTAATATCCAATTATTCCACTCTTTACTAGATTTATGGTACTGATTCACAATAAATTGATTTGTAATTATATTTCAATAAAATTATGGGCAATGAAAATTTTTATTGAGGGTTTTGAAGATTCTTTAAAAACAACTTTACAAAAAAATGTGAAGCATTATTTTTTTAAATTTAAATTAAGCTAGAATTCATTATATATTTGAAACGTGATGATCTTCTAAAATATTAACTAACTAATAACATTTTTTTAAACCAAAACATCTGACTTGATTTTTAATTACAAATTTCTCGGTGTATACACACATCGTGAATACAAAAAAAAAAATCTGTGTTTAGAGATACTTTTAGGTTTTTAAGGGGACTTAGAACCTTACGAAATCAAAAGTAGAACATTTTGACAATCTCTCTCTCTCTCTCTCTCTCTCTCTCTCTCTCTCTCTCCGATTCTTCATAAATCAACAATTTTTACTCATTTCAATATGAAACTTTGCTAGTTTGTGTAATAAAGTGTATAATTTAAAATATTGGCTCAAGTTTTGCTATTAAATTAATATATTTTCTTGTACAATATGAAATATGTGTACAAAAATTTAAAAAATAAATTAGCTTATCTTACGTTATCCACAAGATAACATTTGAAAGATGTACAGTAGAATCATAATTCTTATACCAAATTAAAGCTAAATAATGACCCTATTCCGTAAACCTCAAATTTTAAATTTATATTACATTAAAAAAATTAAAAAAGTTTTCAAGTTTGTATTTAGTAACTTTTTTTTTCATATATCATGTTATAAAATAAAATCTAATCATCCTATTAACAAAATTGCGGTTCACAGAATAAAGATCTACAAGTACAACACTCATATAAGATTTTAAAGCTCTGCATGCAAAACTGTTTTTTTAATCCTGTGGGAAAGTGTGAAAATAACAAACTGAGAAAAAGAGGTTTGTTTGCATTGCCTTATAATAGAACAAGCCACTTTAGACATTTACATTTTTTGTTGCACAGGGCGTAATAATTGTCGGATTTTGACGCGGTTTGCTTTAAAATGCTCCTAACATTCAACACTATTTTTGAAAATAAATTTGAAAATCGAATTTTTGAAGGTGCTAAGGTACTAAGTCCCCTTAAGTTAGTCTTAGCTCCAATCGAATATTGCTATTTTCCGTTCTTATAACAAATGTAGGAATACTGAATGTTTTTGAATATGATTAGTTTTTCTCCGAAATTAGAGATATTGATTAATATTAACCTAATGCTATTAAATAAAGATATTTTAACTGTTCTGTATACACAGAGGGAACACGATATTTCTTTTGTCAACAACTTTTTGAATAGACTGAACATATATCTCTGTACATGATATCAACAATTTTGTCTCATTAAACCTTTTCTCTTTTAAGGCTACAAATATAGACAACTCATAAGGTAGAAAAAAATTATGATACCAGAATGAGAAATGACAACAAAGTTGTGTCGTATTCTGATCATTGTATCAGTAACAAAAGAAAAAATTATGTAGAACTGTGTTCCAAATGCGAGTTTTAAGGAAATAATGCTGTCAAGAACGTTTCTTCGAGATACAAGAGGAAAATATTAAATGATACATTAATAACCATTATTCCGAGGATGAAAATAGAGAGTATAATGTTGTACTATTTATATCCTTATAAATACTGATGATAAAAACATGTAACGTTGAAATTTATGTTGAATAAAATTAAGATTTTCCCTTCTTTTAGTATTACTACCTTTTAAGCATCATTTACCTTCATTATACATAGTCAAAATATCAATAATTTTCTGTTTAACTTCAGAGCTTATTTTAATAGAATTATCTCAACTTATACATTATATAGTTAACATCCTGTTATAAAGGCACTTTTATAAGGAAACGACTTACCTTTTTTTAAAAAAAATGTAGTCCATGTCGTTATTATGAAGCTGCAATATTTTTTTTAAAAATAAAATACTGAAATTTGTTCTCAAGTATTTCAGAGTAATCTGTTCTTATATGATGTAGAAAATAAATTTTTTTTACTTCTGTTTCTATTTCGTCGAAGATTCGTATCTTGAACAACATCTCCATCAAGGGAAGTTATGAGATCATAAGTGTACAAAATCGAAACTACGCCTACAACAAGGGCAGAAATATTTCATTCAAGGAGAAAATAAAGTGATACTAGCCGATGAAACAATTCTAGCTGATGAAATTTCATATTATTAAGACCAGTAGATTGATGCTGACGATAGGTTTCCGTGATCTTTGAAGAAGACTCAGTACAATGTTGAGTGAGATCACATTGTTCTTGAATGATAAGACATAGATTATGTGAGTTTATCTTAAGTTTTCACAAGGAAATGCTTAAAAAAATCCTGCTATTTTATGCTCTGTAAATATTGTAAGCAACGCATACTGCAATTTTGTTGAAATCTAACGGTTTCTAATACAAAGAATGACTTTGTATACGTTGATTAATTTAATTTAGTATGTATATCAGAAACCAAACATTCATGGAAAGCACACTTAGAACTAAATAATTGTGCTTTTATTTAACTAATTTCTAGGTTTCCCATATTGAGAGGGAGAAGAAAAATAAATAATCCACGAATTGAAGTAACAGAAAAACATTCAATTTAACGGAAGTGGGAAGTTGATTTATGATTTAATTAAATTAGTCCAAGTGATATCCATATCCATAACCTCTAGTCCATATTCGATTAATTCTAAGTTAAAAATTCTTCAGTTATTGTCAGATGAAATGTGATATTATCTCAGACTCACAGCAAAATAACACCTTTAAACTCTCTTATTCTTTCCACCCAAATGCATCAAAGAACAGTTTTATACATAAAACTAGACATGTATAACGTGGTTGTATTGCGTTTCACTTTCAATTCTTTGTAAACTTTTAATATGATTTGTTCAAATTGAAAATATCTTTTAAGAGATGAAAAGTAACTTACGTAGATTAGATTAGAATTATTAAACTATAGTGATTAGATTTCATAAGTTATATTCCTTATTGAATTAATATAATTTTCTTGCACTTTTCTGATTCGACTGTTTTAAACTTGTTTGACTTGGCGAGGGAAAATCCCCAACATGATTTGTTTCCATTTTTTTTAAATGTAGTATTGGATTCTTAATCATATTTAGGATTTTAACACTTTTCTTAATATATGTCTTTTATATGATTTTTATTTGGTTTAAAAAAACTTGTGAGATTTACAATAAATGTTTGGCGCAGCGTAGCCAGATTTGACTCTTGCAGCACAAAAACACAATCACTCACATTCATAAGTTACAAGTAAAAGAAGCGAAAATTAATACTAAATTATCTAGTAGAAGAGAAAATTAATGGAAACTATAAACGAAGGAATAGTGAATGTATTGAGATTAGTGTAAGGAGTGATCAGATCATAGCCATGAATGTTCATATGGTCAATGAGTCCTACCCTCTAATTCATATGAGAGCTCGAACCATATTGTTTCGGTAAAATAAGTACCAAGTTATTATATTAAACGTTGTATTCTGACACTTAAAGGGCATATCCACAAATATAGCAGACTACAGATTGATATTTGATTATTCATAGATTTGAATAACATAATTTAGTTATCATCATTATAGGATTTTTTTATTTATTTGACTATTGGTTAACGACACTTGTAATTGTGAATATTATTGGCATAGGAAGGAAGTAATTTCGAAGCGTAACAGATGTAATTCACTTCAATTCTCTGTATGTTTGCATAACAACTTAGGAAAATGAACGGTGGGTTCGCTCAAAAAAGTAGAAATTGTAGAACATAATTAATTTACACTGAAACGGGCACCTCTTCTCTGAACTAGATTTATGTATTTGAATCTAATTAATTGTGACATTAACATATTTGTTATTAATAAATTAGGCCTAATGATAAGATCACATTGTGGAGAGAAAAAGCTTCGATTATAGATGAGAATAAAGAATTAAGAGATTGAACAATGACTAAAAAGAAAAAGTCTAACATTTGGGGAGCTCAACTAGTTTTAATGATTTTAAATAAATATTTAAAATCATTAAAACTAGTTGAGCATGTTAAACTGGTTAACAACATGATTTTAAATAAATATTTACGTCACTGTGCGTACTTGGAGAATAATCATGGAATCCCAATCGAAGAAGTTTAATTTGTGTACATAACTTAGAAAGTGTAAGTATTCTGCGTATCTCGCATATATGATACGTCTGTGAATATATTCGAGTGAGTGTATGAATGTGTAAAATTCTTTTGGTGTAATCCTTTTTTAAGTGTGCCGTCAAAGGGGATGGGGAGTAACTACAAAGCCCTTTTCTCCTGAAAATATGATTTACAGTTCCGAATATTAAGCGTGCAATGATCTTCTACGGGTCTTTCATATGTAAAATCAAAGTGTCTAAGAGGGATCAATCCAAATTAAAATTCCCTTGTTTCATGATCGTGGGAATTACGTATCAGTACTAAATGAAATATTATAAGAATCAAATCCAAACCAGATTAAAAATTAGAAACATAATGTAAATATTGAATTTGTAAAAATAACTCAGTATTTCCTTCACGATGAATGAAATGTTTAGAAATGTCATTGAAATCCTGGAATGAAAGATTTCTGTCTCATGAGTAGCAAAAAGGTTAAGCTCGTGTGATTTAACTAATCAATATCAGAAAGTTAAAAAAACATGTTAAATAGCTTAATTGAATTTTTAGAAAAAAAACTTTTTTTCTATGTATACGTCTTAATTACTCAATAAGAGGAATAAAAGCGAAAAATCAAAATCAACGGCACCTGAAATAATTTGAGAGATATTCGTTTAAATATAATAGACAAAATACTTAACTATCAAAATGAGCAGACTTCAGTGACGACTAACTTAATAAGTTGATTACTTAACGCATTAAAAATGATAACTAACGATTCATTTACATAGAAAATGTGACAATTTATTGTGTAAGCTATTACTAAATGAATACCTACAAAAACTCCTTAATTGGCTCGAAAAAACATCTACTGTTATTTATAAGTAAATGTTTCGGGTCATCGTTGACTTGCTGTTAATACAAGAATATCTTTATCTAATAAAGGAGATAAGGAATAAAATATGGCTATACTTTTCGATTAAATTATCTTTCGCAACACACTCTAATTAAGTACTGTAGGCTTTAGTAGATAGCGCATTAATTTGGTTTCATATTCTCTATTTCGTTCAACTGAAATTAGAAATCTATACAACACTTTCCTTTATTCAAGCTTACTTTCTTCGAGAAGCTATTCTAAAAGAAAATATTGAGTTAGCGAAGAAAATTAGACCTATTGAGCTGAGAGCTCCTATTCCGAAACGAACACCTTATGAGAGAAAGAGAGAGAGGGAAAAAGAGGGAAAAGGGAGGTGGAGAGCTTGGATTAGATTATCTCCACCAGGGGAATAAAGGGAAGAAATGTTATCAAGGGGAAAAAGTGATAAAAAATTACGCAAAAGCTAAAAGTAAAACTCCCCTACGCAATTCGCTATTGTAGTAACTTTGATTAACACAAAAAGCCATTTACAATATGGGCATCACTGTCTGTGTGTAGAAGTGAAAATGGATTTATATTTCTCAGCTAATGTTTTTATTGTGTAATTGTTCGAGTTTCTTTTTAACTTAAGGCGAGGTTTTGTCGCCAATGTTTATTTTGCGTTATTGATTCTTTTTTTCCATTTATCAGTTTGTTCTTGTAAAAATGCAATTCGGCTTGATGATGATGATGTTTCTTTTTGCTGTAACTTCCCATTCTCTTGTAGTTTTGATGCGAGTTAAATTGCTGCGTGATATTTTTGTGTCTTAGGAAATTGAATTTATTCATTTTCTATGTGTTATGTGAGCAAACATTATATTTTATTCATGTGAGTTGTGGATATGTTTTTCTTGCTGTGCACAGTTTTAACCGCATATTCTTTTTTACGATGTATCTTTTTTGTTGTTCGGAAGCAAACTACACTGAAGTACGAATTTCTTTATACATTTGTTTAACTTGCTGATGGAAACAGAACCAATTATTTTTACGGAAATAAAATGAAATGAGATATACCCTACACACTTGACTGATTCTTTTCAAAAAATCACATTTATGAAAAAGAAGCAACTTTTATTTATATACTGAAATATTTTCTTGTTTTTATTGAAAAAGTAAATTAATAGGTTTTGGGTAAAACAAATTTAAAAACAAAAATGTTGTGTTTTCGTGGCTATCAGTGTTTATATCAATACTTGGAAATAATAAATTTTTTATTCCCTTTTTTAAAAACATAATCTACGAAATTGAAAGTGGGCAACTAGTGAAGAAATTAATGAAAAAAGATGTATTTATTTCAAATTACCAGAGAAATGAATGATTCTTGAATAATTTCTTCTAAAAGAAGCTTTACCATTTAACAATAATTCTTAATTACTTTTTAGTAGATATTTTTTGAAAATGATGCTCAGCACGAAAAATTAGACAAAAAAAAATTTCAATTACACATAAATGTAACGATTGGGAAAAGTCATAAAACTAAAAAAATAATGATAAGAGAGTAAAAACTACATTTTTATCACGACGCTTGAGTTATCATTACTTTAAAATTAAAAACAAACAACAATTCGAAAGGCATGCGAATTAATTTGAAAATACTTTAACATTTCTTTTATTTTTATGGTTGTAAGGTTGAGTGAAAGAAAATTCTGATTACTGGTACTAGACGAAGGAGGAATATTTTTTAACAATCTGAATAAAAAAGTACATTCCTGTGAATTACAAAATTTTTCAGAAGCTTTTTATTTTTAACAGAAATAAATCTTATCTTCACCACCAATCTTACAATGATTTGCTGATTTCTCTGGAAATATGGAACACGTTTCAAAAGCATACTTTAAAATTTGAATTAGTAAGAGGGGATGGATATCCAAGAACATTTTGGGTAGCTGCAAATTAGTTTTAAGTAGATAGTTGTTTCATATTTGTTCTGTTACTATTTATACTATTTGTAGATGGTGATTTGGTAGTGATGAACATTAAATTCTTATAATTAATTGTTCATTAAAAATGAACGTTTTATGAAAAATTATTCTTATGAATAAATTTAAGTTTATTAAAAATAGCTTTTTTTTAATAAAATAATGTAATTTAAATAAAAAGTACTGTTCGCATATTAGATTGTAACTTTTCATAAATGAATATATTTTATTATCAGTTATGATCCAAATATTTTAAAAGATAAAAGTTTAGAAGAAATATATTTGTTTGTATAAGAAGTTGACAATGGAGAAATAAATAAACGAGGAGAAAAATTGTTTCTAAATATTTTTTTTTTTGATTTGCTGTCATTTATTTCTCATTTAGAAATTAATTTTGACGACTTTTCCCTCAAAAATGTTAAGTAGAAGAGTATTATTGTATTATTTACAATGAATACATACAATCTTGATTTTTACCTTACAATTCAAGAATGTTAGAAATATGAATTTTTTCGGTGAAAAAGTAGGAACTCATCACTTCATACTTGGCACAGTTTGTTAAACTTTGACATATGGTTTTTATTTAAAAAGTACTACAATTCAATTCAATAATTAATCATTAGAAAATATTTCGCAAATCGGGCATGCATTTTCAAATCATTATTGAAACTGAATATCAACTTTCTTTTCTATATTATTATAAAATGTTGAGAATGAACTATAAATGTTTTTTGGTGTGAAACTTTATTTTAAAAAAAAAAAAAAAAAAAAAAAAAAACTTCTACATTTGATGAGAACAAAAAATTAATATAAAATATTTAGTAATAATTATCCATTTGATGAACATATTTGAAAGTTTTATCAACATCATCAAATTGAATGTGTTTTAAAGCTTTTTTTTTTTTTTTTAAAAATTTTAAATTTTTATTAAAATAATTAAATTTAATGTGTTTTAAATTTTTTTTTTTTTTTTTTACAAAATTTATCTGTATATGATATGAGCGATTGCTAAAATATCTTAATTTGATTGTTTATTAACGTCGCACATTCGAAGTAGCACCAAGGCTATTGATGAGGGACCCCGTAATTTTGAATCTCGGTCAAGTGACGAAGATGATACATGAGCTGACACCTCCTTCTCCAAATTTTTAAACCACACCATCAGCAAGACTTTGAACAGGTTTAACGTTCATCAGCCCAGGCTACACGGTGGGTATTTAGTGGCATCAGGGATCAAACCTACTATATGACGACAACAACGCTGGCAGAAGTCCGTGACCATGACCGCTAGGCTACTGTGGTCATCAGATTTAACGGCATAAATCCCGATTCATGACGGATCCTTAGTGTCACAAAAACAACTTTGCCACGGCCAAAGTTGTTTCCTAGCTACTATGGCCACATGGAATATCCACAAACGATTTTTAATACAAACTAATCCATTATGATCATTTTGCTCATTTATGGAGCTTAGATTTAAGTTGTATGACTTTTATAGTCCCGCAGTTCGTGAAGACGATACAAAATCTCATAAGACTTATTGAGAACATAACTAGATAAATAAATAAGAATTTTAGAGCTTGAATGATAAAATGAAAATAAGTCCCCAGCTTAAGTCAAAGTGAAAGATTAAACCAATTAAACAGAAAATGGCAAGATTGGGAAGTCGCACTTGTATAAGTAATCCACGAAGCTATCCTATAAATTTAAATTATTCAATTTAAATTAAATTATTCAAATAGCTAAATACACTTAATAGCTACATCGATAATTAGTGATAATCTTTTATAGAAAGTTATGAATTTCAAGATTATATTTTTATTCTGAATGCTTTTAAGAATTCCATTAAGTTCTATGTTTGGAAATGATAAGTGTGATAATGAAGTTAATGGCGTAAGAGTCCTGATATGACTATGCCAAACAAGGCATACCCGTCCATTAGATATTTGAAAAAAATTTGAAAATTGATTGACAAGAAGAAGGGTCGAAAATAGATAAAGATTGCTAGGGTATCCTTGGGGAGCGTTACTTTTTTTTAAATTAAAGACAATAAGCCCCAAGGGAAAGGAAAATGATCACTAAGTAGCCTCGGGGGAGTGATACCCATAATTACCTAAAGAAGGTAAGCCCATGAAGGCAAGTTAGAAAATTAAGTTCACTTCACTTGTTTGAAAATTTACATGAACAATGTTGGGAATAAACGCAGGTTCACTGGAAGAAGAGAGCAAAATGTGTACCTTTTTAAAAAATGAAGCAATTATAAAAAGAGTGGATCTCACACGTGTGAATGCAATAAAAACCAAAACACCATTTAAAATCCGAAATAAAGAAATAAACCCTAAAACTAGGAAAAAAATAGACAAAAAAAAAAAAAAAAAAAAAAAAAAAAAAAAAAAAAAAAAAAAAAAAGCATAAAAATAAGTCGTCGTTAAATGTGAAAAATTATTCTAAACAGAAATGTCATTTAAAAAAAAGGAATATAATTTGTAAAAAATCTTACAATCTTTCAAATTAAAATGATTCTTCAAAACCTTTTATTCCATTGGTTAGTGGATTTTTTTAATTTACAATCATGCAAATAATTATTTTTTAAACTTTATCTCATTGTCTTTAATCCTATTAAGTTATTTGTAATTAAGTTTTAAATGAATCTGTTAAGTTTTTACATATTTTTTACAATATAATTACAATAAAAAATACGGAATCTTTTTCTTCGAAATAATTCCGAGTGAATATACAGAAGAAAATACAAATAATTATGCATGTAAATATAAAATACAAATAATTATGCATGTAATTTATGTGCTTTTGTACTTTTTCTCTAAATTGCACGTAGGATTTTAAGTGAAGCAAATTTTACCCACAAAAATATTTCTAGTTTTACTTCAAATAAGAACATTCGTAAATGAGAAACTGCAGTTAGGTACATGTAGTAATTTGAACAGGAAAACGAATTTCAAGAAATGATGGATCTGAAATTGTAGCAACTTTCAATGAGAATTGGCCAGGAAAGTTACAAAATGATCCGTGCATGTAGGAAAACGACCATTAGGAAAATGATGGAGGTAGCTTTAATGAATCCATACATATTCATAATGATATCTGAAGATACAGAATGCTATATAGCTTAGAGATGATCGGGAAATTCTTTACTATTTGAACTTCAAATAATGTATTATTTTAATACACTATTTCAACAGATATCTACATTGCATTTGAACTTGAGAAACTTTTGTACATTTTATTCATTGTAATATATATTCAAGTTCGTCATGAAAAAGTATAAAAGCTCTGAGATTAAGATAAAAATAAAAATTATATCCGCGGTTTCAATACATGCTCAAAGAAGTACAGTAACTGCTCTTTAATCCGGCATTCAATGGTTCAGCATATTCGATAATCCGGCACATATCGCGATATTTGCTATCGGGCATTTTCGTGTAGATTTGGGAGTTTGTTGACCTTTAGTGCCAGATCGCGATACAACGCTGCTTGCATTTTCACCCCGTGCTTTACGTAACTGTCAGTTTTCCTTCCTAGTTTTTCTATCGGGCTACATATCACGTTTGATCAATATTATTATGGAATACTTTGAAATGTATGGTGGCACTGTGAAAGTTCTTGGAACTCTTCTGTATCAGATTAGAACAAGTTTTGATACTCACTCTGCAAAGTGAGTTGGTAGAGGCATTCAATAAGGGACAATACTTGAACCCCGAGAGTGTGATTTTCTTTAACTAAATCTGTGCGTACATACTTCTTTAATTACACTATAAGCACATACAATGTACTGTACAGTAAAATGTTCTCGAATCCCAGCAGACAGGGGTGTTCTTTAAGTGAAAATAAAACCAATTAAACGTACGCATGTGACTAGATTAGCTCATCACAGCTTGTTTTAGCTATGATTGTACTGTTTCAATTTTTCTATTATGCTATATTTTTACTATCTAAGCAAGAATACTTAATTAAATTGATGTTAAATTATTTAAATGAATTTAGTTTTGTAGTTGTTAGAATGATGAAATACTTTGTCGGATATTTATATTGTTTTCACTGGTTCGAAATATGCATAAACACATAAATGTATATTATAATCGCTTAAGATTTTATCTAGATTGATTTATCGTTCCCGTTTAAACTGAATTGAAGCTCGCTAATCCGACAAAACCACTAATCCGTCACTACCGTGGTCCCGAACTTTATATATTATGTCTTTCCATACTAGTGTTGCTAGAGAAATACAGGGAAGTATTGTTTTCATATTTATATACGAAGAACTCTTTTTAAGTGATCCAAATATATATATATAATAAGGTTTCTCAAGATGGGCTAGAAGGATCATTTAGATCTATTTGATTATTTATGTTAGGGAATGCTTTATTACATTTCTGAGAAGTGATTGTGATTGTTTATTTAATGTTGCCTTGAGAAGTAACACGAGGGCTATTGGCAAAATTCCCAGAGGGACCGAACTCACTCAAAGGGCTTAGAGCTATAAACCGGCCACCCCGGGAGACAATCACCCCCCGCATTCAGCATTATAGGCATAAAAAATCAATAAAGAGGGTAATATATAGCAGTACATGTTAGAACAAAAAAAATAAGATATTAAGAATTTCAAAATTCAAAAGTAAATAAAAGCTTACAATGTGTTTACAGAATGGGAAATGTACGTGACAGGAATAAATAATTAACAATAGAATTTTCGTTTGGAAATAAGCCGTTTAAAAGCGACGTATAACTAGACAGATAGCACTATGCAAAAAGTATCCACAAACTCATGAACTAAATTGAAGTATTAGACAAAAATACATACATATATTCAAAGTATACAATTACAAGCACACAATAAAGAAACTGAAATATTAAAAAAGTGTATTTACTTATTGAAACAATCATGAAATTTGTTGGGTAATTTTAAGAGCCGTAAGGATACAGATTTTAATCTTGTAATTCAAACTAGGGTTTTCTCACATGAAATTCAGCCAAATAGGATCAACGAAAGATCATTTAAATGAAGACATTTGGTAAAAGGATAAGAGAAAACGTAGCGACACATTTCCAACAGAACCACAGGAACAGAAATTTGTATTTTTCAAATTAAAACGATTTAAATTACGAACGAAGGAACCATGACTGGTTAAGAAGTGACTAATAAAACCTGAATTGGAATAAAAAACTTTAATTTGGTTTTGGAATGTTGAACTGAACCCGAATACCGGTATTACTAGTTGTTCACCAGAATTCCCAGTCAGAAAAAAAAAACTTATTTTTCAAAAACTGTGTGAAACCGAGGTTGAAGGGACAATCATCCCCTTAACATTAGTGACAGCGAGTCTTGTAAATGAATCAGCAGTTTCGTTTTAATAATCTCCAACGTGGACCCTAACTTATATAAGTTGTAAAAATCATAATATATTGTTAATTTTTCTTTAATGATATTGATAAAGGCTGATTTATTTCTGGTGTTCTGCACAGCAGTAATATCGATGATAAATTGTTAGTATAAATTGTAACTTTGGAGTTATTAGAGATGGTCCACAATACGGCAAATTCAATTGCCGAAAAGCTTGGCCTGGGTAGCTGAAATATAAGAATTCAGTTTAAACATGTGGACCCTATTTAGGACACTCCGGTGGAAGACACACACAGCGAATCCAATTAGGAGATATTGGTAACAGACCTCGCCATTTTGAACCTCGACCAAGTCACAAGAACTTCCCTCTACAAATTTTCACACCACGCTAATAGGGGGACTTAGGACCTCGGTAAGATTTAACGTGTATCAACAGAAACACACGGTGGGGATTTAAAGGTATAACCCATCATAAGGTGGAGGTATAAAAGCATACATTTTCGAACCCTCAATTCGATTTTAGTATCACTGGCCGCGAGTTCACGACCAAGTCTACTAGACTGCCGCAGCCACTACGTCTTTGAGAAAACAATATCTTTTTTTGAAATTTTAAAATTGATAAATTTTTCAGAACAAGATTGAATTTTTTTTCTCCTTTCAGGCGACTGTTTCTCTTAAATTTATCATGATAATTTAATCAGACGTTTATTGAAAGATCTAGAATTTGTGTGCATATCACTATTAGATAAAGAAAACCTTGACAGAGAGCAAAGAGATAAACTTGGAAAAATACTCCATACACAATGCTATCCATATACTCTGTGGAATTGAATTTAGGTTCTACACAGATATTTGATGAACTTTAATGGATGAGGTATCTTTATATATAGTTATGTAAATAAAAAAAAGGTAAAAAAAAAAAAAAAACCCTCAAATGAAAATGAGAATCCTATATTTCAAATTTTGACGATTTCAAAAGAAATAAAGTGTATTAATAAAATAAAAAAAAATGTATATATGTCAACCTGTTATTTAATCGAATTTAGGTACCACACAGATATCTGATTAACTTTAATGGGTGAGGTATTTTTATATAAAGTTACGTAAATCACAAAAAAAAAAAAAAAAAAAAAAAAAGTTCAATTGAAAACGAGAGTCATATATTTCAAATTTTAACGATTTCAAAATAAATAGTCTATTAATAAAATAAAAAATATATACGCCAGTCTTAGTATTTAATCGATGTTCTTCAACTCTTTTCTACCAATACGCTAAGATATTATTAATTATGAACTGATTAGATTAATTATGAGCCCACAGAAAAAACAAAAATACTTTTAAATATTTTTTTAATTTTTTGTTGATAAGGTTTTTTTTTTTTTTTCGCTAAAAAGAAATTTAGATTCAACAGCTTAAACTCATAAAAAAACTTTTCAAGACAGGATAATTAATAAAATTATTTTAGAGAAAAGTAGCAAAATGTTATTGAAATAATAAATTAAATAGGAAATATTGGTTTAATTAAATTGTGTCAATACAAGAATAACTCCTTTGTTGATAACAAAAATATTGTCTTTTACATGTAACATTTTGTCTAGAATGTATTTAAGTTCCGATTTTAGATACTCTAAAAAGTTTTAGGTGGTCATAAACGTAGTTTGAGGAGCTGCTAATTTATTTCGTAATAGAAAATTAACTTAGATTTAGAGCATTTGAATTGAATTATTATATTAAGTTGATAATCCTCAAATTTTGATTAAACCAAACATAGAATTTTTAAAAATTTAAATCTAACTATCAAATGAATTTCAGTCTACCAATTTTTATTCGAAATCTAGATTCATTGAGTGAAAGAAAGAGAGAATTTGAATTCTTATTTGTATGCCTCATTCAGAACTTTTTTCAGTAGCTTTTCTTTTAAAATCTTATGCAATTCCCAAAATCTGTATATTTAAAGAATTTAGATATCAATGTTCAAATAAGACAAAAAACAGGTATTATGGGTTCATTTAATCCAAATATCTTTCCGAAAGAGAAGTATTACTCCTTTCATAATGAAATATAGATTCTTAATCGAATGAACATCCCTATTAATAAAATTACTTCTAAATATAAATATATAATTAAATTATATGATTTTTATCCTTCAAACGATATTATTTTCAAAAATCAGATGAATATAATTACTCTAATGTGTTATTTTTGCAACTAATTTACTGATAATGAAAAATAATGAGTAGAAATTAAGCAACAAGTTGTTTTATTTATTATTTGAGCCAAGATTACATTTTAAAGCATTTTTAAATTTCATCTAATCATATTTTAGTGTTATAGTTTAATGAAATCTTGAGATTTCATACATGATTATTAAAAATCAGATCTATTTTTTAGCATTATAGTCGGAACTATACTTTACATATCGAGCTGAATGCCTACTTCCCCTCTTGAACTATACATTTACCTCAACAAGTCCATATCACTCCATAAATGATGCTTCATTTTGAAATATAATTTATTGAAGCTTTATATATATACAACTTTTTACACGTAAAAGGCTTTTTGTGAAGAAATTCCGCTTCTGTTTTTTCTTTGCTGAATAAGTTATTATTATGAAGGGTATAAATTAGTAATATTCTTTAGATTATGAAAAAGAAGGAATTTTTATATCATAATAATTTGTATGTAAACATATCCTACAAAAATAATATAGCCATTTGTGTAAAAGTTCTTAGTGTTTCATTTAATTCAAATAATTTTAACAGTAAATTTGTAAGATAATATTAAAAAAGTAAAATAAAAGAATATATAGAAAATTTTTCTACATTACTTACATTAAACACTATTACGTTCATTAGACAGAATCAATACGATTAATTTTATTGTTTAAAGATATTCCGTAACGAGAAGCAAGTATATAGGAAGTATAAAAAGAAATATATTTCTACTGAATGTTTGATGGGCTGTTCTAATTATTGCTTTTGAAGCGAACAATAAGTTATTTTTATTTATGCTTATTGAGAGATCATCAATTTAGGTAAAAAAAATTTTTACTCAAACAAATGAAAATTTTAATTAATAACACTGGAATTTTTAATTAGATGGCTGATTTGATATTTATTTAGATTTTATCTTCTAATAGAATAGTTCATTTTCTGTATAATGACCACTTGAAGGCAGTTCATATTTTAATTATTCTAATATTGTATTTCCAAGTAGCTCAATAGTATATATATTGTTACATAAATTTTTTAATATTTTTTTTATAAATTATTTGTTTTTCTGATTTACATTTTTTGGTACTTAAAGAATTTTTAGACGCTCATCTTAACATTTTTAAAAGAAAAATTAATTTTTCTCTAAATCCAAAGAGCTTGAGATGCTTACAGGAAACGTTTGTTGATAGATATTTGAGGCATAGTAGGATTAATTTTTTTTTAAAAAAGAGACGATTCATTGAAAATTTGAATATTCTTTGTAATATGGCATTAATTTGCACAGACAACAAAATTTTCTTTATACACATGTTTAGTTCAGCAGTATTTAAAAAATGTGTTCCATGCAAACAGTATATATATATTGGTTATCAAAACTTAAGGAAACATAAAAAAAAATAGTGATTACCCCACCGAACATAAGTAAACTTTCATAAAACTTGAGCAATGTACGCAACCTTAATGTTGCATCAGAATATGATATGCATATTACTGGAGTTGCTGTCAATTATCATCATTATGCACGTGACCAAAAATAGGCTTTTTGAAAGTGTCAATAGTTTCTGCAAAAAGAAACTATGAAGTGAAATTTCAAGGTAGCCATTTTTTACATAGGAGTACAGGCTATCACTTACCTGAAGAATTACGAACAGAACCGAGACAGAGGAATGTCTAGATCTATAAGTGCCTCAGGTTATGACGAATTTCCTTCGTTATTTAACTCCACAGCCACCTTAAATTCTAATTAAATAGTAAATAAGTTTAAAATTCCTATTGAAGGTACGTAAGAGACCGACAATATGGTTTATTATCTATAAAGGAATATGCAAGATCGCTCTCTCTCTTTCAACCCCTCTTTAATTCAGTTAATCTTAGTACATGTTCAAATAATTAAGTCTCAGCTTACCAAATCACTAATTCTGAACCAAACATTACTAGATCATAGCAAATTTGACTCCTATTATTCTTATAATCGGTCAATTCTAACTACTATCAAAATAAATATTTAATTACACGATTCACTCTAATCTACTGCATCTATCACCTTGTCGTTATCGTATGTCTCTCTTTCCCCCTTTCAATTCTATTTCACTATAACTCTAATTAAATTCCCTACACTTCTTATCTTCATCTAATTTACCTTTTCACGTTTCATTTTGGCTGGGTAGGAATTGTAATTTTATGAAGTTCAAATTACCAAAGTGTCCCCGAGGTTAAGGAAAAGAAGATTACGAATAGCTCAAAGTCCCAAGGTGACCATAATTTTCAACAATCTGCAAGGAGTCACTGAGCCCATTCACCAGCGCACTTTGAATCTTTTCTTCTAGCATCCATTGGAATGCTGGTATCCAGATCAATTTTGCTAAAAAGGCTGTCAAAGGAGGATTACATGTAATTATGTGTATCTCTCACTCCACGCAGCAGAAACGAAATGTCCGCATACATGATAATTGGGGTGCAAGTCAATGGAGGTTTATACACTTTACTGATGATTCCAGATTTTGTTCGAAAAGTGACACAAAATTATTGTTAGGCGAGAGCCTGGATCCTTTCATTATCCCAGACATATTCCTGAAAGAGATAGATTAGGTCTATCCATGTATGTTGTGACGCTGGGCTATTCGTGACTTTCTCTTTCCTAACCTCGGGGATTTTTTGGTATTTTGAATTGCATAAAATTACAATTTCTTTACAACCTAAATGAAACGTGATTAAGTAAATTAGATGAAGATAAGGAGTATAATGAATTAAATGAGAGCTAGTCATATGTAAGTGAAAAAGAATTGAAGGAAAGGAGAAAAATACAGATGATAATGACAAGCTGTTCGAGGATGTAGATTGTTGCGAATAATCGTAATTACTCGTTTATATTGAAAGTAGTTAGGAGCGACTCCTTATCAGAAAACTAGAAGTCGATCTGCTATAACTGATAAGTGCTCGAATCGGAGTGAGTAATTCGGTAAGCTGAGACTTTATTATTTGAACATAAACTAGGATTAACTGAGTTAAGAGGGATTGAGAGAGAGAGAGAGAGAGCGTGTGATCTTGCATATTCTTTGATAGATAATAAACTTTATTGTCTGCCTCTTACGTATCTGCAATTGGAGTTTTGAACTTATTGACTATTTAATTAGACTTTAAGGTGGATATAGAGTTAAATAGTGTAGGAAATACGCCCCAATATTTGTTTGGATAACCACTCTGACCTCTATATAAACACTCCGTTACATAATAAATTTTTGATTCAATAATTTTTCCTTACGTCGTTGCATAATTCGAGGACTAACTCCCCGCTCTGCGCATAGTACACTACGGTTTTACGTAGGTTCGGGGGGCGGGAAATCTTTCATCCTACAATACATGATTTTAATTTGTTTTTTCAAGGTAGAAAATAATCCTATTGCATTTCTGTTGTACCTTATTTGTGAATCTCTATTTGATTAATGTTTTTGCCAATTTTCATTAAATTCCTACGAATCGAAATTTTACAATCATAATTTTAATTTTTTTCTCTCTTTAATTTGGAAACCAGTGTATTTACTATAGAAAGAGAAACTTTTCAGGAGCTCAAACATCAGATTGTAATTAAATCTTCCTCTCAATGGATAATTAGGAGGAGCCGTGCAACTATCTTTTAAAAGAAGCGCATTTACGGCCTGCGCCTCGAAAAGAAAACCTGTTTCGCTTCTCATTCTAAAAAGAATTGGCGAAAATCTGAAGTATGAGGAAAATGGCATACTAGAGGAAAACAGTAACGTTAAAACATTCAAAGCGTTAAAAAAACCACACTTTACTCGGATGCCTAAGCAATCAGCAACATGGAGGTGGAATTCCATTGAGATCAACTTTTTTTTTTCTCTCTTTCAGGATGCAAGAAAGGAAAAAAAAAGTCATTTTATATTGCACTAGAGTGATGTTGACAGTTCATTATAGAAAACAACAACATAAAAATTACTTTCACTTTACACGTTTTTTAAGTCTTCGCTTTATTTCGAGCTCAATTAATAGCGTTCATTTTCTTCCTTCCGACCAAAGCTCGGAAGATGAGAGATTCCTTACCCTCCGTTCTCCTCCCTCTTCCCGAATCATCATTTACAGTGACATCCCTTAGGTGACGAAAAAAGAAGATAACAGCGAAAACTTTTGCGGCTGGCGATATTAATAATTGTTTACAGATAAATATTTCGTCAAAGAAATTTTACTTAAAAATTTGTTTTTTCCCCCATTAATACCATGTTTCGAGATTGGGGGTAAGTATAAAATTACTTCTCTCCGTTTCGTGAAAGGAAACCATTTTTCGTCACACAATAAGATTTTTATGTCGATTATTTAATCAAGTGGGTTAATACAAACAGGCTTAGATAATGGCACTTACGTGTTTCTTCATAAAGGAATTTAACGTTACTTAATAATTAATGTATTAAAAATTGTGCTTTAAAATCTTTGTTAAAGTGAAATATTGGTTTTTGTCACGTTAATGAGGCTTGGCTATTTTTTAAAAATGAGAATGCTTCCTTTTCTAAACAGTTAACTAGTATTTCGGATAACTGTATGTCAAAATGGGATGGTTGAGATTACTATGCAACAAAAAATAATGGTGCATAAATAGATGAAAATATCAGTTTGAATTGTTTACTACTTTTTATTAAAATACTCAGTTATAAAATCAATAAACTAGGAAAAAAATAACATTGGCCTTTTGCAAATTAACAATGGAAAGCCATTTTGACATATCAGTAGTACATAACAATTTTTTTGTATCTAATTTTTTTATATTTACCTTCGTAAAAGTTTGCTGCAATAACTCTTTGAAATAAATATTTTAGATTTCGCATTAGCTTCTTAAAAATCTTTTATACATGTAATATTTCAGTAGAAAGAACTAATACAGCAATTTTACAATGAATGCAAGCTTAAAAACAAATCAAAATTAACATTTAGTTAAGAGAAGTAATAATATTAGTAACGATATATCAGATAATCTACTTTTAACATAAGAATCAAATTAAGGAGAATGGTTGAAATGTTTTTGAGAGATCTTATTTTATCTGTCACAATATTTGAATCATAAATTTATATTTAGAGTCATAATTATATGGTTACATTTATTACAAAGTTAGTCTAAAATTTCATTGGATTTTATTTTTTGAAAGGAGAATTCCTTTGCGAGGTTACATACTCAATAAACCTTGTTTGAACATTTCGTATCGGTTTGAACAGGCCTTTCGGTAACTAGTAAAAGTCTGTTTATATACTTTATTTCCAAAAAAATCGAATAAAACTTGTTTGCATAGGTTTGCTGCAGGTAAACACAATCGTATAAAATTGGATGCAGAAACAACTAGATAGGATTCAATAAAAATGCAGCGTAGATGCGCAATTTTTGCATAGTCAAACAATAAAACTCTACAACCCTTTTAATACATTGTAGTTGCCTTTTTGGCCGCAAGAGAGCGCTCTAGAAGTTGCCCAAATCACTGACGTTAGCGGATAAACACTTGAATTATGAGCACTATCCCATCCGCGCCTCCAGTATCAACAGAATGAAAAAGTGTTGCCTTTGTCTCTTTCTTTGACAGTCATAATTTTCATTTCGTGTTTTTTGCTTTAGCTTCGTTAATTTCTGAAACGCCAAGACAACGCTATCATAAATTAAGATGAAACAGTAGATATTTCGCAAGATGAACTAAATGGATAGAAGTAATTTAAGAGAAGTACCCATGAGACGAAAAAAATAAATAAAAAGGAGAAAAAAGGTTTTAATAAAACACTGAAGAAAATCCTTTGGGCCCTTTGAAAAATATTGGTCAAAGAAAACCTCTCCAAAGGGTGGAAAAATTCTTTCATCTAAAATTATTCTGGTGGGGATAGCAATGCGTTAAAATGTAAAACATTTTACTCTTAATTCATTAATTATGACATTTAATTTTAAAAAAAAAAAAAAAAAAAACAAGATTAAATTTCAAAATGAAGTAAAACTGATATGTAAAGAGCATTTTTACACACAGTTAAAAAAATCTAGGACGCATAGTTCCAAATTCTTTCCTTAAATTAGGAATTTGTCAGTTTTCTTTCTTTTTTTTTTTTTTTTGTAAAAAGTTAAAAAATATCGTTTTGATGTCTTTAATCCTAATATATTTTAAATTATCATAATTTTTTAAGAAAAATAATTAATTGTAATTAATCCATTTTTTGTTACATGAACGCTTTATTAGAGCAATTCAAAGAAGTATTAGTGATGAAACCGATGTTTTTGAAACACTGACGCGCGTGATAAAAGACAATACCTGACATGCAATCTTGCTTTCCAGATTCCTGCACGTATTAAATGAATCTTGATTCATTTAATACGTGCAGCCGCTTCCACTATTCCACATTAGGAAGAAGAGATTTGAAGAATTTGAGTACCGAACTTGCTACTTTTTTGGGTTCCTTAATTAGGAATCACTGTATACACTAGACACGTTTTAGCAGTTTAGATAATTTTATAACTTGTTTTATGTTTATTAGTCGTGAAATAATGATGGAGTAGCCATTCTCAATAAATTAATAATAATATGCTTATGATAACATTTGCAACAGTTGTTGATAACTGAACTTAATTATAAGTCATTAAAAATAGAGTTTCAGTAAAAAAAGGAGTAAATAGAATTAAATTTTATTGTGAGGAAAAAGTTGTTGCTTGAATTGAACATACTTTTTTATTGCTTTATAAAGTTATTTGAATAAAATTTTATTTAAAAATTTAAGTTGGGAACGTGATTGTAATTTGTATTTACGCAGATTCCAACCCTACATATGCCTTGAGGCACCCTTTGAGGCTTAGGAATTTTTTTCCATTTAACTGCCATAAACAAGTTAGACTGGACAATGTATGCCTAAGGAATAGTTAAATTTTTTGGTTTAACAGGAGCAAAAGTAATAAGTCAAAATAAACATATTACTATATTCTTATAAGTTAGGAAACAATAAAAAATCGTTGTAATTTTTTTTAAAAACTGTGGTAAGACGAGGAAATAATAAAAATGCAACAATGATCCCAAACGAATGACATGGTTAGCCTTAAACACTTAAAAATAAGTAACATAAAAGGTAAATAAAATTAAAAAAATCTTTTTAATTTATCATTAGAGTTCTTACTTGTAAATCAGCCACTCATTTAATTAGCATATTGGACATAAAAATTTCAAAATATTTTTGCAATACTTATCAGATTAGAAACTTAATACCTCTGTAAATATTTCATTGAATTTATTCATAAATACTAAGTCCTTACAATTCAGTTAAGGATAATTAACTGTTATTTTCTTTCGTAACCGTGTTAGTAATATATAAGTAGGACGCCGAATACGAAACGCAGTGTTCTTGGTTTGTGAAATTTGCAGCCAATAAATGTATAATTTATACTAATCAGTTGTAGTAAAATAGGATAAACTAACATATTAGGTCATCACTAAATGCAAGATTGATACAAATCAAATTTTCTTAAGAAACTTTTATATTGTAAATCATTGTGAGATCTATATATAATTTCCAAGAAATTAATTTACAATTTTATGTACTAACTTTATTTAATAAAAAAATGGAAGTTAAACTATAATATTTATTAAAAAAGAAATTCACTCAAAAAGTTTTGCTATCAGTATATATTTATTCTGAAGCATAGAAAAATTACGTGCTATATTGGAGACGAGAATTAAAATCATTAAATTGTTTCCTTTTTTTCCCACCAAAGCAAAGATTAAAGGAAGGAGTATCACTTTTCATCAAATAAATTAAAAAAAATATTCAATGTTTCCAATTATAGTTTCAATAAAACATATCTAAAAGTGGGCTATGTCTTAAGGGAATAAACGAAAAAAATTCCTAAATGGCAAAAGTTATTTGAAGATTGTCTTAGAAGGAATCACCTTTCATTATACTTTATATTTAAAGATTTGAAATTGAACCAATATTTTCATCATTAACATAGAGAATTTTAAACGAAGTATTATGTTACTATAAATGTTACAAAAGGGAAAACGTCAAGGAGAGAAACCTAGAAAAAGTAACGTTATAACTAAGAATTTAAAAGTTTTTGAAATTAAAATTTGTAGCAAGATTCAATTTTCTGAACTTGCTGACTAAGATTGTGTATCAGAAGTTAATTAATTTCGATAATTAGGTTCAACTTATAATTAATATCTGAAATTTAAAATAGTGTACGAACAATAACATGATGAAAGTAATTCTCTAATGCCAGAATTTTTTTATTTTATGCGTTATTAAATGGATGAATAAAGCCTCTGTCTTCATTCTTAATTTTTCATTGTGCTTAAATTTTCTATATTTTGTTAATCTTCTTGATTTCTTTGAAGGTGGAACAGAAGCATTCTTTCAAAAAACAATTTCATAAGATGAATTTCTAAACATGAGATAAAACAAAGAAAAACTCTTTACATCTTTGAATAAATATTCACTAATAATAAAATAATCGTCTTTGTATAATTGTTTTTGACATTTTCAAAGAAATGCATTTTTAAGATTTGAAATAAATATTTAAGCTTATTTCCGAAGGGAAATATTGATTTAAATTGATTTGATTTGTTCAATTATAATTGGAAGATAATAACCAAATATGTTAAAGATTCTTTACTGCTAAAACTAAAGAAATTCTAAATTTAAGCAATGGGGAAGTAAAAGATATCTAGCTATTTTGTATACTTTTTAATGTTTAAATTCTAAAATTGCATTACAATAAGTGTAATTTTCATTAAGGGAAACTTTTGAGGTAAATTTCAAATAACGAGAATTGTGTTAAGGCAATAACAAAATGAAAATAAGTTTGTTAAATATTTGGTTATTAGCCTAGAATATCTGATAAGTAACACACACATCAGAAAAAAATACATTAATATAGAACATTTCATAATAGGTTATAGCCATTTCGGTTGTTAATAAATCTACTGATCATATAAAAGTAATTACGAAGTCCTTCGGAATTAGTCCTCGTGTTGCTTCTAGTGCGACGTTAATAAAACCAAACAAAAACAAACCAAGCTCACGTAAAAGTATTAATATAATACTTGTTTCAATTAAAATATTCTTCAAGAGAAATAAAGTATTTAATGTAATGCTTTGTAGAGGGCTCTACTGCTCATTTTCCTTATCTATCTTCTGAAGTTGCTTTGCCACGATATTTGGTATGTGAACTTTACCTGGTGAATTAACTATGGTATATGAAGTTAAGTCTTAGTATTTAAGAACAAGTTCAGTGAAGAGGAGAGATATAGAGGAATTAGGGGGAGTCACATAGAAGCGCTATACAGAGGTTTGAGCAACTATAAGAAGATTTGCAGAGCACATTTACCTAAATCAGATCCCATTATTAGAAGTCTATTGTTTAGAGTTCGTAATATAAAATTGCGATTGTTCCACTCAATTGTTATTATAATTAGAGTCGAGTTAAGTAAATAGTCCCACATATTTATTTTTCTTACTGATTATATTAAAAGATTTGAATAACCTAGTTAAAGATTTCGGTTGTTCTTTATTGAGTAAATGTATGTCACTACCAATGAAACGAGTTTGTTACAACTTTATACAATGATATAATTTGTTACTCATTAAAAAGTGTGAATAAAAAGGTCTCTTTAAACTATTCCAGTTTTTTTTCTGTTTTTGATTTCTGATAAAATTGCTCATTAAAAATATATCTATTTAGATGCCGTAAGACTTCTGTCCAATTCGAAATATGTGTATATTGACTATCAGTATATTTTCATAATTTTTCTTCAGTAATTTTTCAAAATAAATAGTTTTGTAATATATGTGTATTGTTATACAAGAGATGTTCAAATGAAAAGATAAGAAACGACACTGTGGATATAAATGAAGACTATTCAAGCTATACACCGTAGGAATGAGCACAAAGATCTCATTAATTAACGAGCCGAGGGTTTCCTTGTTCCTAGAATTCTTGTAGCCATGATGAGACCAAGTTCTTCCCAGCGTCCCTGAGTTCGTCATCCGAGTTGAAGCGCTCCCCTTTCAGATGTTTTTTCAAGAGACCATGCACATGGAAATCACAGGGCGATATGTCTGGACTGTAGGATGGATGGTCAATCTGCTCCCACTTGAACTTGACTAGTTCAGCGCGTGTGATCCTGGAGACGTGTGGACGCTCATTATCATGGAACAGAACCATACTCTCAGTGAGCAGCCCCGGTCTTTTGTTCTTGATGGACCTGCGTAGGCTTCAGAATGTCTCACTGTACACATCAGAGTTAATGGTTCTTCTGTGCTTGAGGAATTCAACGAGTAGCGGACCTTGGACATCGAAAAAGTGGTTGAGCAGCACCTTGCCTGCTGACTCCACGGCTTTGAAATCTTTAGGGGGAGATGACGACGCATGTTTCCTCTACATGCTGTCCCGCTTTGTCTGTGATTCGTAGTGATGGTGCCAGTTCTCATCACTTGTGACGATCCACTCCAGGAAAGCGGGGGCTTCATGATATCGAAAAAAATTTGAAGTGCTAGCCCCATGCGCAGTTCCTTTTACTGGTCGGTGAGCTGCTTCGGAACCCATTGCGCACACAAATTCCAATAACGCAACCTGTCTTGAACGATTGTCCACACTGTTCCAACTCTGACATCCACCTGCACCGCCGACATTCGCAATGTGACACGCCGATCACTTTTCACTAGATCTTCCACCTTGTCGATGAAATCGGCTGTGATGACTGTGTTTGCCTGACCTGGTTTCGGGTCATCAACCAAACTCTCACGGCCTGCACAAAAACTGACACTCAATTTTTTTACTGACTCGTAGGACACACAGTCTTCCTCGTATACGGTCAACAAACGACAATGAATAGCTGCTTTATCTTTGAGAAGATAAGTAGAAAATGCCATAGGATGAACATTACGCTTAGAAATTTGTAGTGGCCTATAGGTGAGATCTTTAGTGTAGTCATGACCAGCTCAACCTTTAAATATAAGCTATCTTGATCAAGCAGCACAAACATAATATGGAGCATGGCAGAAGCTGCGATTCATTCCCGTACTAGTCAAGAAGGTATTGGGAACAAAGCCATAGTGTACCAAAACCTACTTTTAATATGGACAGATATTTATAGCTATTTGTTAAAGCGTGCTTGATGATTTTTAGAGTTAACCAAGCATTTTAGTGCGTTTTAGTAAGTATTGCCGAGGAGAGCGGCAGTTGGTCCGTAACATCTCTAAATAAGTCTTGAACTCCAAACTCTCTCTTAAATTTCTTCACTGCCCAGCCGTAGGTGATATCAACCTCTTTGGAAAACACAGGCCTAGAAAAATTCAAATAATTAACTTTGATTTTTACAGGCCTCAAACGGCCGTGATATCCTACTGGTCATGGTCTCGAACTCGCGGCCAGCGTTACTTCTGTCGAGTCAGGGATTCGAGCTTTGATGCCACTCCAAACCCCTTTGTTCAGTAGAATTGATGCACGTTAAATCTGTTGAGGCTTGAAGTCCTCCCGATGATATGGTATAGAAGTTTGGAGAGGAAGGTGGCAGCTGTGAAGTCGTCCTCATCAATTGACCAAGGTTCAAAATTACGAGGTTTGTCACCAGTAGCCTCGTGTTTCTTTTAGGTGTGTGACTTAATTAACAATCAATCAATATACATGCCTTAAGTACATCAAATAAATAAAAAAAAAGATTTGTATTGAAAAAGAAATTCGAGAACCACTATCCTAAATTGGTATTCGAGACTTCAGTTTCAGGTGAATTTAAACAGAACAATAACGATTTTTTTTTCATGAGAAATATTAAAAAAATATCCGAGAGATTATTTAAAAAAGTCAATAAGTGGTGGAAAGTTTTATTTTCTTAGAGTTTAGAATTCAGACTTATTTTAACAATGTCATGGGCAGTAAACGAATAAAGATATTTCAGTGTGAATATAAAGGTATGAAAATGAAAGGGTCTTAAAAGGTATTAACATCTTACAATGAATATAAAATATGAATAACAGTAGCTAAAAAAATGCGGATGTGATTAATTAATTATGGCGTTTATAAACTAGACCTTTTCTTTCACAGAAATGAGCTACAGTTCTTGTGAGGTTTAGTTACGTAAGCCTATTGTTCTTGAACAAGGTAAATAAAGAAAGATTTTTGACAGAAATGTAGAATTATCAGATCTAACGTTTAAGACATAGTTTTAGTACAAATCATAAATTGTAAGTTTACTTCATGCAATAAAAGTACGATGAAATATCTAAAAACTGAGGATTATTCTGTTAGCATAAGTTAATCCTTTGTCCTAAAACTAACTAAAAATTTCGTGTTTTGCTGGATTTTCCTTCGCAACTTGACAAAGATTCGGAGAGAAATATTTCAGTGTTCCTTAAATTGTTTGAAAAATTAAACTGTATATATATTCTGTTATTCTTCAACAAAAATCACAGAAGACGAAATTTTTGGAATTCAGAGCTTTAAGCAATTTTGATACAATGTAAAAATGTTTAGTTTTAGTTAATTATGTATATAAATTTATTTCGCATGTAAATTTATTAAGTTACTGAACTTAAAGGTATATAAATTCAAAACTCAAAATTTGGCATATTGCATATACCACCAATTAATTTCATATTGTAATTTTTCTTATTGTTTTGAAAGGTGTTTAATTGATTGTTTCACACACTTGCACACACACACATACACAAACACACACTCACACACGCTCACATCCACGTCGTGCTTAGATGCATTGATAGTTATTGGTGACGGACTTCGTAATTTTAAGCCTCGGTCAAGTAACGAGGGAGACACATGAGTTGACACTCTCATTTGAAAACATCCACATTATACCAAAGGGAGGACTTAGAATTCTACAAATGTAATGTGTATCAGCCCTGCAAGATGGTGTATAAAATTTGTAAAAGAGGGTACCAGCTTTCTCGCTGGTACCTTCCTCTGTAAATTTCCACAATGTGCCAAAGGGAGGACTTAAGACCTCAACAGATTAATTAAGCATCAGCCCCGCTACACGGAGGGTCTTACGTGTAATCAGGTCTTGAACCCACGACTCAATGGAGACAACGCTGAACATGAATTCGCAACCATGACCACTAGGCTATAGTGGCTACGTTTTTATTTTTAACTGATTGTTTCTATAAATCTAACTCTTAAGAAAACAACATGATGGATATTGACGACGGACTTCGAAATTTTTAACCTCGGTTAAGTGATGAGGAAAATTCCTGACCAATTACCACTCTAACCAAATCTGAAGACATTGAACCTTGAAACAGTTAATGCGTCAGCGCCGTTACATGACAGATCTTTTGTGGCAGCAGGACTCGAAACCAAAATTCGATGAAAACAATTCAAGCCATGAGCTCGCGACCATGACCACTCAGGTACTACAGCTATTTTGAAAGGAAAGTAGAAGAATAAACACACACACTATCACTAGTTTATAATTTCAGGTCAAAGAATCATTTTTCTGTAGAATTTGATTTTCTAACTATTCGTAAAATATAAGACTATTTTGCTTTATTTCAAAGTTTTCATATAAAAATATACGAATAAAAGTAAATTAAAATATTAAGGAACTCAAAAGTGATTTGAGCGCATTAATCATGTATAATTTTTGTTACGCACAGGGTAATCTAAAAAATTTTTAAGATATTTTTATTCTTTTTAACCAAAAAATAGGAATTTGAATTTTTTTCTGAAAAAATAAAAATAAAAATAAAAAAATAAAAAAACTCTTACTTCAAAGTGGAACTATAAAACTGTAAGGATGATATATAGAAGATTTTTTTACATCCCCCGATTAAAACCTTCATCTGTCAAGTATAGAGGAGGGCTTATAAAAGTATGGGAATTAGCCAAGATTTATCAATGTGGCGCAATCCAACTTTTTTAACTACCTAAAATTAGAAATCGAATTCCATTTCAGCGATGAACTTTCTTTTCCTCCCAAAATCCCATCTTAAAGACTGTCGGAAATTGAATTCTTCAGAATCCAATATCGACTTTAAATGAAGTTTGCGAATTTTGCTGACAATAGAAAATCTTAAAGAAAAATCTGAAAGAGTAGCGGTTTCAGCAAGAGAGAAACAAAACCTTAGTTAAAGATGCCATTGATAGCTTTCCCCCCTTCCCCCCATCGAAATAAAATTGTGGTGTGACGCTTTCTTATTGTTTGGATTTCGTGGGGATTTAATTTCTGTCCGAACCCCTGAGGAAATAAGTGCAACATTGGCCGAATGGGAGCTTTCCGTCTCATTTTTCGGGACGAAAGGTTTTCGTTTCTATCCCAGAAAATTGAAGAAACGGTGTCGGAGTAAATCGTCATATATCGGAATAGATCCCCCAGATCAAATTCGATTTATTTTTACTTATCAGACGCAATTTAATGCTATATCAAGGTTTTATATAAAACTTCGAAATAGGGATAAAACTAAAATTCGTTTAAAAAAGATGTATTTCAATTTATTTTGTGGAATGAATATAAATACGGGTTTTCTTACTCATTGCTATGTAATACATTTAAGATGTGTGTATAGTTTTATTCAGATTTACCGATAAGAATAAAAGTTGTAACTTTCCATTGTAGCCGCGGTAACTGATATAGAAGCCAGACATACACTTACATTAAGTGCATGCATTTAAATAGTAAATATATATTATATTGTTCTTAATTTCAGAACTTAAAATTCAATGAAATGTAAGACTGAGCATTAAGGAGAACCTTAATTGTTTAAGTATAGCCAGGGTAGAATTGTAGTTATGGTCGCAGACTCACGGCCGGTGATGCTTTTGTCGAGTCGTGGGATCGAATCCATATGCCACTAAACACCTGCTGTGCAGCGGAGCTGATGCACGTTAAATCTGGTCGAGGCCCTATGCTCCTGTTAGCATGGTGTATAAGTTTGGAGAGAGAGGTGCCAGCTCAGGAGTCGTCATCGCGCCTTGACCGAGGTCCGCCGTCAATCGCCCTTGTGTTGCTTCTGAGTGTGACATTAATAAGCAATCACATCAGTTACGCCCCATTATTACTTCCGTCTCCTTCTATAACTAAGTTTATTTAGAGAAACACGACAGAAGTTGTAACGGCTCCTAGTTATTTATATCAAAGGACCTTATTTAAAAGTTCAATAATTCTTAGAAGAAAGTCCAAATAATAGAAATTCACACTAATAGAAACAATCAAAATTTAGCTCAAACTTTTTTTTTTATCAATTTGTGAATATGCAATACCTTTTATCTCTTTCAGTCTATTAAGGTGTTCGTGGCAGCCTAGTAATCAAGGTCGTGGGCTCACGGACAACGTTGTTTTCGTCGAATCGTGGGTTCAAGCCCTGATGACACTTAAGATTCTCCATGTTGCGAGGCTGATGCTAGCTAAATCTGTCCAGGTTCCATGTCTTTCCATTGGCGAGGTGTGTAAGTTTGGAAAGAGAGGTGCCAGTTCAAGTGTCACTTAACCGAGGTTAAAAATTAAGAGGACCGTCACCAATAGTCCTCGTGTTACATTTCAGTGTGACGATAATAAACAATCACACACACACACAGTTTATTAATCCTCAACGTACCTGCAATCTATTTTGGAAAAATAATCAACGTGATTTCTTACTACTTACTCTCGTTCTAATCAATTGCGTCACAAACACTAGTAGTTTAAACTAGTTGTCACAAACACTAGTATACCAACGTGTCCTCTTACTCCAGAAAATTCTTCTAAACAGTCTACAAGAAAACGAAGTAAGTTCACACATGTCAACTACGACTCCTTACTATTAATCACTATCCTCTAACCACTAACTTCCAAATTATTTCTTCTAGTTTTCCAAATTTTCTGTAATCAGTTAGGCTTCACTTATAAATACGTTTCTTCAATTCAATTCATAACATTTCTTTAGATAATTTAATTTGCGTATACTTCGTTTCATTTGGTTGGGACAAGGTTTTATTTCATGAATTCCTTTTATGAAAAGTCTTTGTGATTATTAAAGTGAAAATAAGGAATATCTTATCGTTAGAAGTTATTTACAGATGATAATCAAGTTCTTTTATTCCGGTCAAAGAATAATAAATACTTAACTTTAACCTACTTTATCACTGGTTAATTTATCCCTATACTCGCCTGATTTAATGTTTTACTATAGTAAAGATAGTTTCTCGTACCAACCCATTAGGGTTCGAGGCCTTAGAAGAATTAAAAATACGGGTTCGAATCCTTAACACCTTTGTAGATACTATCTAGACTTAAAATTCAAGAGCTCTTTACTCAACTCAAGTCTGATAAAAATGTTTCACTTGATAACTTTAGCTCACAATCTTTATCACTCACTAGACTTTCAACTTCTGTATTAAACGTTTCACTACTTATATATACATTTTCTCAATTCTATTCAATACATTTCACTAATTATAATCTAATCTTCATAAGTCACGAATTTCACTGTTTGAGAGAAGCTTTCAGTGCAAATATCATAAAAAGTCCCCAAAGTCTTTGTTACGGAAAAAATCACGACAGAGTTCATGTGTCATAAGACTACTGTTTTTTTTTAATGAAATAGTTTCTTAAAATCGTATGAAATTCTCTAAAGATTTGAAAAATGGAAGTTTGAAATGCGAAAAGTGTTGATGAATAATTATAAATTTATTATGTTTCTATCAAATGAAATTGATGAAACAAATTAGTGAATTAAAATATATTAAGCTTTGTGATTTTTATGAAAAATTACTCAATGAAACATTTAAAAGTACTCATTATCTGAAATTCTTATAAACAGAAATAATTTTTTTTTATTTAATTGAATTCTCTTTATGCGTTTTACAGCTTAATTGTTAAAATTTAATAAACAGAAATAAATTCTAATTGAATAAATGCTTTAAATAAAATAGAACTAACTGTAAAATAAAATTCACTGCTAAGACTGTGAAATACATTTTTAAAAAGAATATTTTTCATAAAAATCAAAATGTTGGAGCTCTATTTCGTAGTGAAAATGTTACTTTAAAAAAATAGGTGAGAGTAGTAGTTAAAGAATAGAATTGAAAATACTTTTCATGTGATAATTATGTTCACGGACTTTCAAACAGGTTAAGATGTTTCTCATTGTATGATGTAAAATCTTATAAAAAGATAGATGAGTGAAATTTAAGTTTTTGATGTATGGAAAATGAAATTAAAATGAAATTTTTATATTTTCTGAAAATAGCAGTATTCTATCAATAAGTAAATATAATGTTAGAAAATAGCCATTTATTTATCTTATTCAATGAATTTAGCAACGGTGATTCCCTGAATTTCTTTTTCCGAATATTCTATAAAACCCATACAGATTTCTTTTTCATGTTTCCCAGCCCAGTACCCATTCTTAGAATGGTTACATTTTTAAAATAAATTCTTGCTTACTTTCATGACCAAGAAACAACAATAACAGCAATTAACCTTAAGTTGAAAAAGAATTTACATAATCAGCTAAAGTATCCTAAACAAATTCATTAAACCACTGCTAAGATTTTCTTAAAAATATAATTGTAACTATTCTACAAAGGACACACAAATGAATAAATATTACGATATCCAAAAAAAAAAAAAAAAAACCTCAAATTGCCGGAAGCAAACATAAATGCATGAACTAAAGAACAAATAATGCATGAAAAGAACTAAAGATAAATGCATGAAAAGAACTAAATGCAACCGAGCGGTAATCTTCCTTAGCGGAGGAAAAAAGGTGAAAAAGAAAAGCTGAAAAACCTCACCCTCTTATTGCGTGTAATTAAAATTTTAAATTAGATTCACAAATTTTTTTTAAAAGATGACCAAATGTTTCTTCCATATATCATACAAATAATGTGACGTTAAAGTTTTGTGAAATAGACGTTTTAATAATAAAAAAAATCAGAAATTGACACTTTTCAACGCATTTTTCAAATTCCTCCAAAAGTCTGTTAATTTTTTACACGCCCAAAACAAAATTAGTTTTCTTTAAAAAACTTAGATCTTTTAGATAATGCAAGAATCGTAATGCTGACACATTTTCATCGAAATTTAGACCACTATGTATATAAAGAATAAACAAAAATCTCCTAGACATTAAAAATTCTGAAGAGAATATCGAAAGAATCATTTCAAAGTGCACATAATTATCACTTATAATTTTAGCATGCAACTTTCATGAGTCTGGACCTTTCCGTCTATGTGCTACGCAGCACGCACACACACATATATTCACACACACATACTTCTTTTTATTAATATAGATTATAAGACTGCATGTGCACACCATACAATCTTAATAATTTCGAAAAAATAATTAAAACTATATTCTAAAGTACTATTAGTACACCCGATTTTAAACCAAATTATACGAAACATTTAAATAACTATTATTTATTTAAATTATTACAAAAAATAGGAAACTATGAAATAGAGAAGGTAATAATTATATCCTTTAAATACCAGATTTTGTTAAGTCAGGGGATTTTAAGGTTAAATTAATAACTGACTTATTACTTTTTGCATTTTACATGTAGCTTCTTATTCAGTGATCATTAAAATTTTGGATTATCACTTCTAACAGCTATACAGGCACTACAGTGCAGTTCCATAATCAAAACGATGGTGTTTGTTAATTTAGTTAGAGACAAAAGCTACTACTTTGTTAAGGTAGTTAAAATACTCTGAACAGTTTCAGGAGGATGGTTAAGTTAAGAATTATGTCTCTTAAAAGCATCCCAAACATGTTGAATGGGGTTCAAGTCCTGAGAATGGGCTAGCCAATCCAAATGTACAATATTTTCTTATGAAGGTATTGCTCCATCGATCGAGTTCTGTGTAGTCTAGTATTACAAACTTAAAGGATAAACGAATCCCCACTGCACCTGTTAAGATCGAACAATTGGATCAAGAATGTTGTCTATATAACTCAGCATTAAAGGCTCCTTTTGAGAAGCTATAAATATCCCCCTGACTATCCAAAAAGATAATTGATCACATACATACCCTAAATTCATCTAACCTGTCTCTTTCAAGAAAATAACTAATATAATAAAGAGTTTCCAGCTTCCATCAGACTTACAATCATTCTGATTTACTTTGCAAACAAAATCTAGCCTCACCAATAAAGAGTGCAGACGTCCATTTACTTCCATTTCAATTCACACGTGAGTGTGTTCTATTAAACTTTTCATTTAGATGGCGAGCTGTGGGGGTACACTCAATTCTGGACGTCTTGGACACAGTCTTCCATCATGAAGCCTTCTGCGCATAATTGATCTGAATACCAGGATTTCAGTGACTGTTATAAGAGGAGAATCGAGGTGGTTTGGTGAAGTGGTTCTGAATCACCTTGCAATGTCTTAGGCTCAAATAGCAGTCATTTGCAACATTTGTTGCTCGATATGTTTCTTGGCGGCGCTTCCTAGGAACTGATTCTGTCCACATCTATAAATTATAGCAGATCTCACATTCAATCATCTTTCTGCATAGGATTGACTCAGCGCCGCTTCTATGTATCTAACGACATATTATCGTAACTAAGCGTTGGTTGTTCATGAATTTATATGAAAAAAGTTTTCTTTGTATAAAATTACAAAAAATATTAATTTATGAGAAATGTAATTATATTTAAATATAGGTTCAATATTTAAGTAGTAAGGTAAAAAATAAAAGTAATGAAAAGCTCTTCTTTAATACTCTGCCTATTTTTATTTATTTTTCTCTATAATATTATAACCCCCAAATCTATTTAATGATAAACTTATTTATTGTATTAGAAATTATGAAATTTTAAAAGAAGTATAAAATTGAACGATAAAGTAAGAATTAGAAAGCAATTCCTATACTTCATACTATTTAATAAAATACTATCAAAAACTTTTCAGTTATCACTTGAAGGATAATGCAATGGTTACTTTGAAAGGATTAATTTGAATATGAAAAACATGGAACATCTTTTTTCTATCCTTGTCTCGTACCTTATTTTTGTTCTCTCTCTCAGAGAAAGGGAGAAGTTATGTGTGAAAAAATGTAAGCTTTATCTAATATTTGATTTGTAAAGCAAATGACATATCGTTTCACATATAAAATTATACCTGATAATCTACTCTAGATTTGAATATTGTGTTTTCAATACAAATTTTCAAAAACGACAATTAACATTTATTTATGTACATTTGGAACCCTAAGAAATGCTTTATTTTCAGGAGTAAGAACTGCTTAGATAAAATCTTTGATATCATGATAATAGAACTGAATCAAAACATCTTTTATCTAAGAAAGCTCATTAGATTCTTTTTCATAAAATGAAAACAAATTAATTTCAACAATACGAGCTTAATATTTCAATTGATTAAAAGTATAAGTTTCTTGCTTAAGAGCCAAGCTTAGATTTAAGATATTCTGATATACTTCGAAACAACCAATGAAATACTATGAGAAAATTTATTCTTTTTGAATGGAAATTATTTGTCTCTCTTTTGTAATGCTTTAAATTGTGGTAGAAAAATAATGAATAGTCTTACACAATGGCTGTAATTAAAGAATACTTTTCGAATAAGGAAGTAACTCTGTTTAATAAACACAATGCTGCAAAATTTAATAACAAATTTATTACATGTAAGTAAGGGAATGAAAAATAAGGAGAGCCTCATAATGCTACAAAATTTAATAACAAATTTAATAAATATAAGAAGCAAAGAAAAATAACTCAGCCTGGGATTCTATTGTTGGAATAAATTGTGAAAATATTTTAAAAAGAGTTGAATTACGTGAAAATATATTTGAAACAAGAAAGATGAAAAATCCCCTAGTGGTTTATGCTTCAGATATACATATAATTACCAGAATTATCAACAAATATCATACACGTATTGTTTATCAGTTTAAATGTCAAAACGTGTATTTTTTTAAAAAAAATGTCTTAGATACATAGAACAAAAATGAATTTTATAACTTTGTCATTTATGTATTATTCAAGAAGAGTATTCTTCTTTTATTTTTAAGTATAATCTTCTTACTTGTTAGTGGTAATAAATATGAGAAAGAGGCAAAAAATTTCAGGAACGTTATAACTTTTGTTATTGTTATATGTAGACCTTCATTTGTGGCAGAGATTGACTTGTTCGAAAACCACAATGATTACTGATGATTATAATTTATTTATTTATTGGGGTGAAACATGGAATTTTCTCATTGTAAGTAATTACGATGTGATACAAAATAAAATGAGTCAAAATGTTATGCTATGATTTTAAGGAAATTACACACACACACACACAACAAGTCAATCTCTGCCACAAATGAAGGTCTACA
>BMAW01039545.1:347844-374364 GCA_019974015.1 Nephila pilipes | reverse complement strand
TATATTTGTGTGTGTGTGTGTTACCAGGAACTATAAAAATCTGACTTTTTAATCTGACATGTTTTAAAAGTAACTGTTAAAAAAGAAATACAGGATAATCTTGTGACTTATATGACTTATTTTACAAAATAACGAATTGGTATCAACTGAACTTATCAAATATATTATTTTTTTGTTAATTGTTTTTACTAATTTATATACTTTCTTGTCAATAGAATGTAATAGTTTTGCTTTTTCTAGCTAGAAATTTTACTTTTAGCCTTGTAAAAAAAGTAATACAGCAATATATTTAAAGGTGTTAAAGAAACTGTAGAGTGTTGAATTTCCAAATTTTTGTCAACTACACTTATTGAGCCCATTAATTCTCAATAATATTTTGTCAACTACACTTATTAAGCGCATTAATTCTGGATAAACTTTTGTCAACTAACCTTATGAAGCACATTAATTCTCAATAAATTTTTGTTACAATTAAAAACTCATGATGAAGGTAATTAGGCTGAATTTAATTATGGTTTTTTGGCATGCGTAAGAATGTTGCAATTTTTAAGTTAAAAAAATGAAAGATATTCAAGATGTTATGAGTTTAACAACTATGCACTTAATTGTTTTACGTTCGTTATAATTTTGAATTTAAGATATAGTCAATATTATAGAAATTATAGAAAGTTTATAAAGAGAAGAATTCCTACTTACTTTATTTTTCTCCGATTTTCAGACTGAGGCCACATCACAGAATATTTGTTCAAGTTATTTATCCTTACATTATACAGCTGTGAGATTTATTACGAGGAATAAACATATTTCTTTGCTCTCTCATCTCTCTGTAAATTCCATCAATAGATAGAGAAACAGAAATCCATGTAGTGATGAAAAATATGAAGCGTGACATCTGGCAACATTTTCCGGGATATTACTCTAATAAAGAGACGAAAATAGAAATGAAACAGCATGCAACCAACAAATCCATTTCTATTGCTCCTGGAAAGAAAATAGCAAATGAGATTCTTGTAGTCACGTTTGGTACCATTTGGAATTGGAGCTCGCAAACATTCCAAACTAATCTAGCTCGCAATTGGCTGCTGCAATCCCAACACAGCATTACTTGAATCATAGAATGTAAATGGAGCTTAAAGTAGAGGCGTACTCTTCTTTAGGATGATATGGAAGAAATTAAGCATGATTTCTCAAATGGGGAAGAGGTGAGCTTTTAATCATAAATCTAAATCCAAATAATCGAACCGAAGGCCTTTAGGAATTAGTTGCCAGGCAACATTTAATCTTCAAAATATGATGTCATTTCCTGTTCCCGCCATGAAATTTGGTAAAGCTCTGGATATGAAAACGAGTTTTGGCCGTGGAGAGAAATTCCAAATCCTTCAAGACGAATTTATCAGAATATTTAATATACTCTATCTCTCTCTTTCTAAGAAGATTAAATTTCCGTCTTGACATTCTATTAGACCTCAAAAGCTTTCTCAGCCCTTGCCTTCAAGCTGTTGTGGACGTGACTACAAGTGCTTCTAGGTTTGTCGGATCAAAGTGCTTCTAATTTCTCGCGAGCTTATTTGGAATGAACGGACGAATAGAAAGACAGATCAAATCTCTTTCCTATACGGGATATTTCTTAATAAATTAATATGATGTCAAATTCTTTAAGCGGGTTTCCATTTTCTTAGATCACAAACACTTTCAAATAGCTTATTGAAATTTTCATGGTTTCTTAAAATTTATTCAGATTACTATTTTTATTGAACTGATAATATTTTATCATTTGTAAAAGTATAATTATTAGTAGCAGATTAAATCATTTTTTAAATACTTGGAAAATCATTCTTGGTGTGTATTTCCGTTCTACAATCAATTTGGTAAACTTCTTGGATGATAATTTGAAGTATTTTTTTATTGTTACTTAACACTTTAAAAGTTTGTTGAATCTATATTGTGCAAAGATGTAATTAAAAAGAAAAAATAGTCCAATATTTCTCAAGAGCATTGTTTGAGAATCTTGACAATTTTCAGTCTGTTTATGAATTTATTTACTCGTACCTATAGCGGGGAAGAGTAAATGAACCAAATCTCTCTTTCTCTTCTCTATGCCCCATCGCTTATTAAAAGTGGAAACAAAAAGTAACTCATTCGAGAGGTATATTTTATTGACTCATTTTGTTTTACATCTTAATTATATCTGATGATTATATTTTTGCAAAAAATGCATTTCTTGATTATATAAATAAAACTGTTTGTTTTATTTATGCAGATAATTAAGTTACTTAAATTTCATCAATTATAATTTCTGACAATATTATTCTGTGATATCAACTGTAATAATTTTGAATAAAAATCAAAACTATTTTGAGGAAAAGGTATAATTTTTACAGCAATAGTTGTCAAAAACATTTCAGATAAAAGATTAAAATTTAAAAAGAATAAAATCTATAGCAAATATATATTGATATAAATAAACTATAGATGACTATTAGCGAATAATTCCCGAATAACATCGCAATGGATAAACATCTCGAAGTAAAATAAAAGAGCAATATATCATGGATTTAAGACTCAGCCTACAGTTTTAGTATAAAACTAATCTGAAACATATTAAGGGCACTTGCCCATACCAGAGGGCTTATAATAATAATATCAATAAAACTTGGTACAAATTGATGTTCAATAGTAGATGAATATTCTGTAACTGAGAGCACTGAGTACATTTCTTTTCGTAAAACTCGTCACAAACATTTCTAATAAGTCAAGAATTCCGAAAATATGTCTAGAATATTTCTAGATACGTGATATAGCGAATCATAATATATTTGGAGGGGAATAGCTTACTTTTTTATATCACATAAATAACTATGTATTTATTCACAAGTTTTATACCTTTTTATTCTAGTTATAAGCTATTATTGACAATATAATAAACTATCCATAATCATCCCTAGATAGAAAATCTTGATAGAAAGCAAAACAAATCTCACATAAGACTCAAAATCTTATTGTTGTATCTATAGGCATTTACAGAAGAACTATAAAAATATAAAGTGAAGCACATGCTGTAGACATAATGTCTCTTTCTACACAACGAATGAGCTCTCTTTATGTTTTTTCACATGGTGACTATGATAAAAGTAATAACAATTGATCAAGTATGGTATAGTAATAATAGTCCAGACGACACGTTATCGAACTATATTTCGTCACCACACTCCCTGATTTGTTAGAAAGTAAAACGATGGTCGGCCTAGTTTGAACATGCATTCCATGCATTTTAAAAATATACCACGATTGATATGGGCACTGAAAGGATGGTATATTGCAGATATGTCTTATGCAATAAAACTTGTGTGTAAAGTCCATGGTTTATTATTCATTCAGAGAAGAATGTTGGGGGGATGTTACAAACAAAACTAATTTCAACTCCGAATCCTTTACTACGAAGCTCCATTTTGTTATCAGCTATCGATTTATTATTATTATATTTATTTTAAATTAATAATACGTTTTATTGTTCTAGTTATGAATCATAGGAAATTATAAGTTGTAGATTATTATTACCTGAAATTTTATATAAAGAACATGCTTCACTCATAATTCTTATTCATACAAAATGTTAAAAATATGTTTTGGGATGCATGATCACGACAAAGATTAATAATTATCTCTCTTTAAAAATCGTTATTTGTTTTTATCTCAGAAATAGTTAAGGAAAGGAAGAGAATATGTTTAACTATCTGTCATACTTTATTGGTATCATGATTAAGGTAAGTGTAAAGAAAGAGATTGAAATTTTAATCTTATAACTAAATCAGATTGTAAGGTTTAGGCAAAAAGAAAAAAAAAAAAAAAAAAAGACGAAATACATTTAAATACTGATCTTGAAGTACTAAAAATGTTACTTTCAATAAGGATAAATATTTATTTCCTTTAAAAATAACTGAATAATAAATGAAATATAAACTGAATAATAAATGAAAAATAACTTTCAATAACTGAATTTATAAAATGAAAAGAGTTTTATTTAAAGTTATTTAAAAAAATATATACCCTATAAAATTATTAGCAACATTTTAATGCCCTTTTATGTTTATTTCTATATAATTAGAAATGCATATTGGCTGTTCATAACAACCTTCGAAAAGAATATAAAGAGTAAATTTCCGCATTGAAGAATATATGAAGTGTAATATAATAATTGAAATATTTCTTTCTATATAAATTTTGAATCTGAATTTATATAAAAGTACGATAATTTATTTTTATATGTTTTTTTAATCTCTATTTGGATATTCTTTGTTGCGTGTATGCAAAATAAATCTCTGTAATCGTTTATGTTCTAATTTACTTATAAGCAATATAAGCATTAATTTGAAATTTAGTGTTCAGTAATGTATTCTATTTTACGATAGAAATCATTTTAAAACTTTATAAGTACAATTCCTTGTTTCTTTCATCAGTACAATAGTTTTTTTAAAACTGCAGGATTTCAAGTAAATTTCAGCAATTCTTGTTACATACTATTTCTTTCATATTATCTTACTTTTAAATGTGTATATAATATGCGATTTATCTCAACAGACATGCTAAAAATACAAATTATACAAAACTATAATTAAGTACCGCAGATAGAACTGAGAAAAGATAAAAAAATGTGCAGCAAAGTGTTCTTCAAAGAATACTTCTGGAATTAAATGATAAAATTTCCTCACACCGTGCATATCCATTTTTCTTGGAGTTCTTTGTGAAAACGGAAGTGTGATATTTTTCTTCTCTTTGTGAATAGAAAGTGCCATTTCATCCAATCCTGTATGAAAAACGACCCCATTTCAAACAAACGGATCACTCAAAATGATCCGATTCCTTAAAACTACCGAATTCCTCTCAAAATGACCAAAAGGGATAGGAGAGAAAAAGAATCCGAACTGCGATCGAAAACATTCTTCAATTGATTGGTATGCATTTATTTGCTGAATTGCTCTTTTCGGTGCCGTGTCCTAGTAGTATCCGTGGATCAAGAATACCTATTCTCTTTCCCACTCTACAAGCAGAGGAAGGGATGCCTTCGCTAAATCCCATTTATTTGCTGTATCGATGGAAAGAAATAAAAGTGTGAACAATGAATCTAAATTTCTCCCTTACTTGTAGTCTGCTTGCATGGGATAAAATTCATCACCTGTTTTGCTGTCAGTTGTTCCTATTTTTTTGGCAGTGTTTCTTTGTGCAAATATGAGTTTTTTTTGTAGCAGTATACGTAAGGAAAGTGAATAGATGGCTCAAGAGATGTATGTTTCGTGAGGTGGGTGATTATTTCTCGTAAATTGCTTTGCCTTACTTTTGGCTTGTTGAATAATTGGATAATATGTATAGCATAAGAAACTTTACATATAGATATAAAGTTTGACTGAAATATTACCATAGAAAAATAAAACGATGTGTTTTTTCTTAAAATAAGGATTTCTCTTTTATATTTGGACATACAAAATAAGTATCTTGTAATCAAGCAAGGGAAATTTTCTACATATTGATAGTTTAATTAAATAGGGCTTAGCGATAATCTAATTTAACAAATGTGGGGATGTTAAAAACCAGCGATTGCGGCATAGATTAGGAATCCTACAGTAAGGGTTTGAATCTCGATGCCCACAAAAATTTACTTGGTAAGACATTGAGGTTACCTTACACGCGAAATATAGTTGATTCTTGGAGTCCTAATGTACAATGTAGTGAAACTTAATATAATTAGATATAAATTTGAATGTTGTTTTTTGAGAATTTCAAGAGTTTTTAGGTGCATATCTTTCACCATTATATTAAATTTAAATAAAAATTAATTAAAGCTATTTGATTTGATTAACAATGGTAATATGTATAATAAATCTACAAATGATAATAATAATAACGAAACTTTTGGCTAGATATATTGGAACGCAGGATTGATGACAAATGTTAAGGAAAACTTTTCAAAAAGAAATGTAATGAATTTGTGAGTCAAGAGAATAGTAAAAAATCGGTACACCAGCCCAACTAAAGTGAAGATATTACTTAGAAACTAATATTGTAAGTTATCTTAAATAATTATTGTTTAAAAACGTCAAAAAGGACATAACTTTTTTGATTCAATTATAATTTAAATTCTGACAATACTTTAATCAAACTGGCTATGATATGATTGAATAGACTGTCGGCAGCTATTTTTGTTAATATACTGGAAATTTCTTCGAAACATACTAATCATAAATATTTCCCACCGTAGGTAATGATTTTTTAGCTGAATTGCTTTAGAAATATTTCGTCACAAAAATTCTTTCGTTTCAAGATTAAAGTATCTCGATAATAACCTTAATCAGCTTTTTACACTATTCTCATCTTCTTCCTATAATAATGAAGTGAGGATATTTGTATCAATTTCCCTTACGAGTTCCGAAAGAAATTACTGTGAATTCGTCCACTTCTCCAAAGAAATATCAAGGTTTTCGAGGGTGATTATTAAATGCATACTAATTATCCTTCAGCAAGTCATTAACAAAAGAACAGGAGCTTTCTCTTCGAATTACTCAAAGATTTTTTTTATTTTATTTAACAAATGACTTACAGTGGATCTACTTTTCATATTCTATTGTAATATATACATAGGTTACTCAACTTATTGAATGTAATATATTGTATCAGTAAATATTTTGAGAAGTGATATCCCACTTTATGTTGTTGTTATTAATATAAAAGAAGAAATAGAACGATTTAAATGAATTTCTACAGCATAAGAAAAGAAACAAATAAAACTCATTTTAAATAAATGCATAGGTTAGAATTAATTTAAAAGTAAAATAATAATCTTATAAGGAAACTAGTATTTTAAAATAAAGACTAATATTACAATTTAAGAAGTATAGAATTATTATAAGCACATTACTTAAAGAAAAATAGAGAAAAGTAATAATTTAATATCTTAAATTTTAATATTTTAAAACGCACAATTAATTAGACTGCTGAATTTAAAGGAATACCTTGAAATATTTAATCATATAGATAGAAGGAATAGAATGTGCTCAAATACAAATACTTTTCTAAGTCAAATTTTAGATATTACCATCATAATTTCTCAAAAATTTGATTAATAATTAGAGTCATAAGCCGCATTTTATTTTCTGTGCTTTATCTTGTATTAGAGCTTTCATCTATTGGAAAGAAAAATAAATAAATAATTCAGCTTTGCTTTTCAAAGAGATAAATTACATTCTTTGCAAACTGTTACATTTTTACAACAGTTTTTCTTAAATCTTTTAGTAATTAAAGCATTCAATGAAAATTGTGAAGCATATATCTTAGAGATTTATTTATTTAGCGTAAATAACGATAATAGTCCGTACTCTGACGAACGATAAAAACAAAGTTAGAGTTATTCTCTATATAGACTATTGAATACATAATCAAAATATGAACCTACTTTGTAAATTTAATTATTCTCATCACCTCCCACTTCAGTATACATACGATTTGAGTCTATATACTTTTCTGTTTTCTAATAAATGATGACTGTTAAAATGTGCTAAATACGAATGCCATTGTATCCAAGATTTCGTTAGTGAGGAAATGTAATATAGTGAGTAGTACTATGCCCTTTTAATAATTCTAAGAAATACGAGAGGTAATCGTACAGTTTTAACTATTACTAAGAAAGAGCTGAGATATTTAGATAAAAGTTTTTCTGTATATTAATTGATTCTTATGTATTAAACGTTGTGAATTACAACTATTAATCTTTATTTGTTTGGTTTTAGAAAAACGTAGATGGTGGAAGTGTAATTCGCAGTATTATAAGGTTTTAATTATTATCCAGGAGTTAATAATTAAAACCTTAAGTTTTATTACACAAACATAATCGAGATAACAACTTATTTATTTATTATTCTAAAGAATTCTCTACATAATCACCATCCAGAGTAATATATTTCTCCCAGTGTTTCTCGACCTTTCGTAGGGCCGTCATTGTAGAACTCACCTGATTGAACTTAATTTTCTCTATACTAAAGGTTACTTAAATCTACGGCTTCCTGAAACCAAAAAACTCAACATTCAAAGCTCTAATTTACAACATTATGTACATAAAGATAAATTAATATGTACAATAAATTTTATTTAGATATCTAGGCTATTTCTTAGGAATAATTAAATCTTTACGACACCTTCTCGTACGCTATGCTCTAGAGCATTTTTGTTTAAATATTTATCTGAAATATTACTAATATGAATTCCACAGTTATATAGAGATTTTAATTTGTTATAAAACTTTTTTATAGATCAAATCATAATCATGCTGTTTAATTCATACCCTTAATACCAGAAGAGAAATCAAAATGGAATTCTTCTATTAGCAGAATTGTTATTCCTCTTCTCCCTCAATTTAACATTCAGCATCTATATTAATCCTATACGAATAATATTAGTATTAGAATAATCCACCATTAACAAAAATTTGATAAAATATCTACAAATTTTCATCGGTTATCAGTTTCTTAATTCTAGATTTATCAAACGAACGACCTTTTCGTGTAAGAGCGGGAGTTAAATTTCTCCCAACATTTATTTAAACTGCAAAGAAGAATATCCTGATCTTCTGGGAGTATAGAGAGAAATATATTATTGGTGACACCATTATAATTTATTTTAAAGTCGTTTTTCTTTATAATTCGTAGAATTTTGGTTATACAAGAATTAAGTTGAAAACTTAAAATTCTCTGCAAAGGAACAGCACCTACCAAAGTGTATGGCAAATAAAGATTTTATGAAAGTAATGTCACAACGCGGAAGATCTGCTTACTGTGCTTATTCTCTGCTTACTATATGCTCCCTTTCTCCTTTAGGCGTTTCATGATTAGGGTTTGTGAGGAAGAATGACTTTCCTTCTTCCCAAAGACCCGAAGTTACTCTGTATTTTGTGAATCATTGTAGCGTGAATAAGTTTTAAAGAGAATTGTATTCCTAGAGGTGCTTTGTTCAGAGGCAGTGAAAAGTGAACCTTTGAAAGCAAGTAACTTTCAGGAATTTTGAAATGAAGGCCTTTGCCGTAAGCAGCTGCTTCTTAAATTCGCAATAGTGTTAAATACTCACTTTTAACATTTAAGGAGAGAAATCTTTAAAGAGATTTGAGTTAATTGGAGAGAATTATTTTGGCCGCATAACAACAATTCCATTAGTACTTATTTTAGAGAACAATTTAAATTCTTTAATGTTCTTTTAGGTCGAAGACATTTTGGTTAAATACATAGTAAGATATGTAATTAAGTTTTAAGTAAAAAAGCAAATACGCAATTTTTTTTGTCAAAAACTTAATTTTGATGGCATAAAAACAGTAACAGAAATTCCTTTTTTCAAACAAATAATTTCTCATCCCTTGGTGCCTTTATGAAAAAGAAACCAAATTTCTTTAATGTTTTTTTTTTTAAATTAAAGATTATTTTTATTTCCATATATTTGGTTGAATACTTAATAAGGCGGGAGAGAAAGAGAGAGTTGTACACAAAATAACTAACCAGTAAAATAAAAGTTAAATGTACATAAAAAATTCATGTCTAAAATTTAACTCTTAAATATGATAAAAACACTAACATATATTTCCTTTTTAAAATAAGTGACTTTACCACGTGACTTGATTTAAAGTAAAGGAAGTTTTATAAATTAAAAAGAATTGTCTTTTTTATTTGAAATGAAGCTTTTTACTGTTTAAGAGACAAATCTAATTTTGAGTAATATTGTATTCAGAAAACGGGAATACTGAAATATAAAAAAATAAATCCTTTACGGATTAAATTTGAGCTCAGTCTTTCAACGAAATGTAATGTAATGAACTTTCCCTGAAGTGTTTTATTACCAGACTTGGACCAGAAAGGGAAGGGAAAAAATGATTTATTTTATTTTTTTCGAAATCTTTTTCTTTTGACTGTGTAGGCTCCTTCATCGGAATAGTGAGATGTGATCGCAGAGGAATGCAGATTCGATATCACATCATTTATTTTACATCTAAAAACTAGTTTTAAAATATTGAATTGAAATAGGAGGATTTAAAGTTACGAAAAGAAAAAGAAAGCATAAAGGAAGGGGGGGGAATAGAAAAGAATAGTGTTTTAAAGTAATAAAAGAAACAAAGTGTGTGATCGACGGAGAAAAATCGAAAAAAAATTATTTCCTTATTCTGTCTTAGCTGGCCATTCCATTTTCGGACAGCTAAATCTTTCAGCGGATAACGACGGCTGGGGTGCAGGAGAGACAGAGAGAAAGACAAAAAGGAAAAGAAGACAACAACAACAATAAAAAAAGAAAGAAACTTCCGAAGAGGAGCCGAAAAATTCAATCTCCCACTAAGTCAGGAAGTCAGCGATCAATATCGGACAATGTGATTAGAGGAAGAATGTCATATCTACTTTGCCACCAACTCATGGGAAAAATTGGAATTTGTCGCCGGAGTTCGCTCCCCTTGCCTTTTTTTTTTTGTTTCAGCTTCATATTTTTTTTCGAGGCATGCGAATTTTTTTAGGATGGGGGATCCCTTAGCTCTCACGCGTCGAAATGATGTAAGTTGTACGGACAGGGAAGTAAAGGCAGAAGGAGGGAAAAAATGAAGTAAAAGAGGTAAGAGAGAGAAAGAGAGGGAAAAAAATGAAATAGCGTCAAAAGCGATCCTTTGTCTTTTCTTTTTGTTATTTTTGATTCTCTGTAAATTGACCTTTTTATAGTTTTTCTTCTTCTCATTCTTTAATTTAAGTTTTATATGAATAGTCGCCTTGGAACTTATGAGTAATATTTTTCTTTCACATTTATACAAAAAATAATGTAGCTCTTGAGTTCTGAAGCCACCAGACAAAAGAAAAGGAAAAGAACAGCTCTGGTGAATCTAAAATTTACTTTGTTTCAAATTAAATTTATAAGTCTTAGTGGTATTTTCTGCCTTTTCGCTTATATTTTTTTTCCTTTTTCATCCTTTTTTATTATTCAATTTTTTTCTATTCTAGAAAATTCTATATCCTGCTGGGATACAAGGTCATTCAAAGACAGCTAGTCTTTTGTTTTAACTTTCTTTTCTTAAATTTACTATTCAGCATTACTTGAAAAGGAAAGTGGTTTAATTTAGAAAAGAAAATTAAATTACGAAATTACACGGTTTAATTTACACTTTTACGAGCATTAAAGATAGATTAGCTTAATTGAAGTTCTGTTTTTCAATTTATCAAGAGGTAAAAGGTAGAGTAAAAGCGCTATTACAAAAATTTAAAGGGGAGAAAAACAGCTACTTTTTTTATAAAACTTTTTAAAGAACAATGAATATATGTAAATTATAGCATTTCTTTGATGAGAGTTTTTTTTTTTTTTTTTTTTTTATTTTTTAAAATATTTTTTTAAATGAAAATAATGTACATTATATTTCCTGATAAATATGTCTTTTTAAGGCTACACAGTACCCTAAAAATGACAAATTTATCGAAAATTTTTTTTTTGCATTTTCCTGTAGCCCATACATTTGGGAATCTTGGCCCCAAATTTTAGATCTATTAACCAATTAGTTTTTAAGATATTTGAAGTTTTCTGAGCATTGTCAGTCACTATTTTTGACAGCTGAGGGGGGCGTGGTTAGTTTCGGTTTCATTTTAAAGCATTTTTCCATTCTTAAATTTAATTAATTACTGATATTTTTTAAATAATATCGATACTTGCAGAGAAGTAGATATTAACTTCAACTTTCACTACTAAAATCATTTATGTTTGTTTATATTTTGAGTTCTTGATGTGCTTATAGTTACTTAGCCAAAATTGATAAGAAAAGGTATTTCTCAAGACCAATATTTATTCTGCATATAATTTATATAAGTTAAAAGCTATTTTAAATTGTTTAAGTGAAGTTTTTTCTGTTGAAAAAATGCCACGGACAAAACTTTCGCAGCTTGAGAAGAGAATCAACACTTCTAAGAGATGGAGTACTGCTGATAATGACAATGCTAAAAACCTGCTTTAGTGGATATAACTACAAAACTTCAGAATACAAATGCCTTTAATACTTCTGCTATATATAAAAGTATCTTTCAAATTACATTATAGTGGATACTGAATGTTTGTTTACAGATAATTTTGGAATATTTTTAAGCAATATTTGCCATAGTGTATCTTTAAAACTTTGCTATGGTCAAAGAAATAGATTTGCATATAAAGTGAATGTTGTATGTGTTAATTGTGACCAAACCTAGAGTGAAACATGTTCATAACAATTAATTGATGCTATATTACATCAAATATCAAATGTTAGCAAGCATCAATTTTTTAATGTTCCATTTGATGTAAATATGAGATTAGTGCAAGGTATGTTAAGTTTGTGACTTGGCAACTCATCGTTGGAAAAATTCTGCATGCATATGAATTGAAATATAATGTTTAGTAAAACTTAAAAGACATTATGAGCCAAAAGTTCTGATTGGACATCTTGTTGGGTCAAATCAGCCGTTGCTTTATATTCGTAAAGATGTCATTGAGGCGTAGGGCTCAAGGAATGATAAAGATATAGTTGGTATTGGAATGTCATATGATGGAAGCTGGTTGACAAGAGAACATACGTCAACGTCAAATATCGGAATAGGATATGTTATCGACTTGCTGACTGGCTTTGTGATAGACTACGAAGTAATGTCAAAGCAACGTGGAGAATGTGAACAGACTAAATTTGAGCTTGGAGAAGAAAGTGCTGAATTTTGTATTTGGTACAAAGGACAACAAAATGTTTGTAGTACAACACATGTCGGATCATCTAGTGCAATGGAAGTAAATGCAGCTGTGAAATTATGGGAAAGATCTGAGAGTATTAGTTTCCGGGACACAATCTTGCTCTTTGACTCTTGGTGTTTTTACCAGTTATCATTAGCACGTGGAAAAAAATCAGGTCTTCACAAAGATTGGGTAAAAATAACAATCAACGAAGAATATTTGCCCAAAATCTTGCCTATTTATCAGCGATTAGCATCAACTGAATTATTAAGCACATGTGTCAGAGGTTTGACACACAATTCTAATGAAGCATTACATTCGATGATATGGGACAAATATTCCAAAGAAAATACAGCTTCTAGGAGTCGTGTTGATTGCCATGTCGAGTGCAATACCTGAATTTATTGTTGGAACATTAAAAGCTCTAAAAACATTTCAGGATGCTAATTGAATTTGTAACAAGTTTGTCATCAGAACATTTAGTGTACTTTACTCATTATAGGAGAACCTATTTCAGAAAGAAAAGGAAATCTGCAAATTTTAAAGTTGCGCAGAAAAAAATAAAAAACGCTAAATTGCGTCGACTTAAAATTCAGAAAAAATTAGGTGCTATGTACAAACCTGGTAGTTTTTAACTTTTTTTAAACTTTTATTTATATCATTATTATTTTTTATAAGTGTATTGTGTTTTAAAACTTTTGTGAAATTATTATGTTAACTTTAAGCTGAATTATCTGTCATCGTAAAAAATGCTATATCGATATTTTGCAAAAACATATTTTGAATAAATAAAAATATTTGCAATAATATTTAATTAAAGTAGTGTTTTCATACATTATATAAGTAGTTAAATAATATATTAAAAATTTAGATCTTTGCAAGTATTATTAGTTTTTGTTTTATGCCTTTAAAAACTTTAAATGCATTTTTCTCAGACTTTTATTTTTAAAGATGTAAGTGTTTTCTAATCCCTAAGGCTTTTTTTCTGTTCAAGATAGAGTCTTGAAATTTTTTATACATACTGAGATATATGTGTTCAATAAAAGTTAGTATGGATTTAGGTCTGGGATCCCTAGTTATTTTTTTAAAAAATGTTAAAGTTAATGTTTTAAAAATTTTCCTGTTTTTTCCAGGTTTAGCTAGAAAAATAATTATTAAAAATCAACAAGGGAACAGATTTTCAAATCCATACTAACTTTTGTTTGCAATAATGTATGAAATATAAATCACTCAAAATAATTAAAAAATTTCAAAAATTGTGTATTTTATAAGGGTTTAAAAAAACTTCAAAATTTTTTAATTTTTTTAAATTTTAAAATAAGGACTAGTTAAATTGACTTTTTATTTTCAGAATCAGTTTAATAATATAGTATGAAAACAATACATAAGTTACTTTTAATATTACTGTCTCCAAAAAAAATTTTTGAAAAAGAGTACCGTGTAGCCTTAATTTTTTGTTTTGTTTCTAAATGAATACGAAATTTAGAAGAATTCTGCCTTTTCGTTAACGTTTTCAATGAATATCGAAGCAAAAGATCATTTAACTTTGTTTTATTTTTATAGATATTTTTCTTTTTTAGAGATAAACAGGAATGATGAAATATACAAAAATGTAGAGATAATTTATTGTATAACATCGATGAAGGAACGATTTATCATACGAAAAAACTGAAACATTAATATAATTTAACGATCTAAAGAAATATTAAAGCATGAAAAAAAATAATTCGATGCACTTTAAGAAGAGAGTTTGTATATATATACATGCATACATATCCAAAGTCTGGGACAGTATTTAAATTATATTTTCTACATTTCTACATTTTTCTACATTTTTTTCTTTGTTTTTAACTTGGTTGTGAATTTTAATTAATGCTTTATATTTGTTAACTTAAATTATTATGTTTAATTTGTTTTCTGTAAATTTATGAGATTTTTTCACTATAATATGTTATATGTTTTATATTAGGATAAAGTTTTTAATTTGATTGTTTGGAATTTATTTGTTTTACTGACTTTTCAAATTAGTTTTATTGTATTAGTAGTTTTTAATTTCAATAAATTTTCTTGAATTTGGTTCTAGTGTTCATAATTTGTAATTTATTAAGACTTTGTTAAGACTTTGTTTAATTTAAAATTCTGTTTATTTGACTATATATACATATATATCTAATAAAGTCATTATATCAATTGCTTTCGACTTTCGACATCACAAACATACAAAAAACTTTTAATACGAAAATCATTTCTATTCTTTTGAACTCAAACTCATATACAACCTTGTTGGAATTTAAAGAACGAACAAGTTTTACTCTACAGAAGTGATAAATTTTTAAAAACATTTTAATCTATTTTTTTAGAGGCATGCTATAAAAAAGAGCTTTAATTGTAATTTAAATAGTTTACTCTAAAATTTCATTTGAAAAAGTATTTCAAATAATGAGTGCCAAAATTTATAAAATATTTTAATGATTTATTTTACTTTTCAAACATGCGGTGGCTACTGAAACATTGCAAGATGTGAAAAAGTCATAATTTGTTCATTTTCAATCGTTTTCTCTTTTCATAGTTTAAAGAGTTTCCCTTGGAAAATAAAATGACTACGTTTCTAGCAACGAGTAAAACTCATTTAGTTTTCCAATTCCAATGGAAAATCAATTATTCAAACTCAGCGAAAATACAAGCAATTATTTAATGCCCGAGTATTTCTTAACGATTACATGACCCGGAACCCAATTACCCGGATTGAAAGAACTGGTATAGCTGGTGATTTATCATGCAAAGTTCTTAAGAGCATACAAAACTAATTTTTGTTATCTATCATTCAGCTTTTTAGTAGCCACCTTGTATGTATTATGAAACAGTCAATCAGTATTTGTTTTAATTTTTAAACTAACATCACATCAGAAATACATATATCGGAAAAATGGTGAATAATCAGAAGTCTAGTTGGGTTTAAAATGAAAAAACCACTATTATTTCTTATGATGGTTTTCGAGGAAATCGTCATTTCAACGTATTATTCAACAGCATGAAGTGAAGTATCCAATGCCATTCGTATTTAGCAAGATTTATTTTATAAAGGCTTATAAAAATTATTTCTTAATGGTAGTCTTCGCTACATCACTGCTATAATTTTTTTTGTAACGCCTTGGAAATGCTCTTTTTAAGTAATAGAGTGAATGCAGGAATTTAAATAGTGTAAATAGAAAATTTTCTTTTTCTAAATTAAATCCTTACTTTAAAGCTAAAATTTTGGAAGTAAATTATTTCCAATCCCTTTGATAAAAATTAAATATTTTTAAATTTCTTCGCTTTTGTATTTATTATTGTAAGAATTTCCAATAAAATTAAAATTGAGAATGAACAATTTTAAATATAGATTTAATCCATGCATATTTATTGGTTGCTAGACTGGAGAATCTTATCAGTCTGATAAGCTTAATGGAAAACCACAGAATGCAAATAATAATTTGGTAATGATAAACTTAATCTGCAAAAGACTGAAATATTTTCCTGAAATGTAGCAAAATAAAAATGAGAAAAGCATTTTCTAGAAAAATATCATTGTTATTGTGTAACGTGTTCTGACGCGCACTTTCCTTTAACTAACCTCTGGGACTGATGTACTACATTGTTTGCACTGAGAACTCCATTTTAGGAAAGAACCGAGATTTATATAAATTGGTCATAATATATAACGAGTATAGTGAGTTAGAGAAATTGAGGTAAGAAAAAGATATAAGATTAAAGAGGAGATACAGGAATCAGAGCTATATTGACAGGGACACTATATTAGCGCTAGAAACTATTAGGAAACATTCTAAAAGTGTATACTGGACTTGAATACTGATACTAGAAATCTACGGGATTATTAAAATAAAATTGTTAATTATATTATTAAATACTTAACTTGCGCCTACTGTTTAGATAAGCGGAATCATGCACCAAAATATTTGATTAAAGGTGCGATTAAGCAAAGGATCCCATTATAATTATTTTTTTGATTTTGCTCATTTTACGATAGAACTAAGAGGTTTAAGATTTTCTTGACTGATTATTTATTGCGTCACTATGGCTCTTAATAATGAAGGTATGGATCTTATTTAATTCACATGGCTCTTAATAATGACGTTAGTTCGTTGTAAGTAGTAATTATTCATTAAAAATATTGCTTTTAAAGATTAGCTCTATGCATATATATGTTATTCAACACGTTACTGTTTATATAAAACTAAAAACTATACCATTATTGATCTAATTATTATAAAGTTGTTAATAATAGAAACATTTTTTGAAATATTTACTCCTGAGTAACTACATAACGAAAGATATATTTATACATTTTTTAAAAAATAATAATTAATTGGAACCTCCTCAAGGCATCAAATTTGAGCTTACTCAACTCATTAAGAAACTCAAAATAATACAGTGTTTCGGTTCTCTACGTCCATAAATATTCAAGATATTTCAAGATCTTATTTCAAGAGCTCCTTTTGAGAAATTTTATCTGAACTTAACATAAACACCTTAATGAAAAAAGAGGTTTTAGAATGTTTCGCTTCTAATAACCCTTATCAAAAGAAATTATTTTTTAAAGTTAAAGGACCCCCACACTGAGTTAAAAATAACTACATTACAAAAGAAGTAATATTAAACGCTTAAGCTCTTCGTTTTTATAAGTTTCGTATTGGCTCTAAGTTTTGAAATTCTCCTGAAATGTCAGAGAATTTAGTTAAATATTTAAATGATTTTTTAATCCCTTATGGAGCAGCAATTTTTCTCAAATAAAAATATTTTTGTATTATTTAAATTGAATGAAAGCGAAAATATTTTTTTACCCCAATTTCTTACGCTCTTTAGAGTTCTCAAATTTTGCTGCCATCTAAAATTATACAAATGAAACTAAAAAGGGGCTCAAATTTGAGAATAGCATGAAAAAACTTTTAGCACTAAATTTTACCATTACGGAAAGGTGAAAGTAATTTAAATTTCCCCTGCTTAAAAAAAAACTCACATACTTTAATCCATAACTATGTATTAAAGTGTTGAACGTAGAAAATCATTATTTGTCCTTAAATAGATTCAAAGGCAACATCTCATTTTTTTTTTATTTTTACTTTTCAATCTTTGCAAAATACTTTAAAATTATTTACATTGTGATAGGAAACTAAGCTTTTTAGCTCAGGAAAGCTAATATTTTATATTAATAAATATTTCTTTTTTGAATGAAGAATCTGGAGTATTTTAAAAGTATACTATCATTTTATTTTCTTAGCTTATGTTAGTTAATGTTTAAGTAAATTTGATACTTGGGTTAATTGCAAATGCTTTAAATATATAACCCGATCGAGGTTTATATTTTTTTCTTTGTTCCAAAATATAAAATCATATAATTTATTTTTTATATCTGTTTCCTTTTTCTCTAATAGGAAAATTTTAATAATTGGCGAAGCAGATCACAAAGAATCAGTAATAAATCTTAATTTTAAAATTTAAAAAATAAATTTCTTATTAGAAGTAGAACTATTTTTAATAGTTAATAACTCATATTTATATGATTAGCACGATTCTTAGAAATAGCAATACACAGAAAATGAAGGTGAAATTACATCTCCATGAAAATTTAAATGCATTCAAAATTCTTTGACAAATGATGAAATATTGAAATGAATATGCATGTTTTAACTCAAAGGCTTAATATGCTTTAACTCTAAGTCTTAATATGCTTTAACTCATAGGTTCATAAACATTCTTTCACTCATGGTCAAATTCAGGGAAATTACTGATTTATTCTTAAATTGCGTCATCAAAAATTGAGGTAAGTAGCCAATAGCTCTTTAACGAGATGGTATTACTGTCCATTAGTGCGACTGCATTAGAATTTTGAAATCATTAAGATCTGCCTTCATAATATTTAATCATGTAAACAAACACCTCAAACACATATAGAAAGGCAGGAAATATCCTTATTAAATGGGCGTCTAATTTGTTTCTGGAATTTTTGTAGGTTACTAATTCATGGAACATTACACATATTTAAAGTTTATAGTGCATTATCGAAAAATGAAATAAACAGCTCTTAGCTCTAAAAGAGATGCCATTAATTTCCACTATTGTGAATGTGTTAAGAGTTTCAAAATTGTTAATTGTTACAAATATGTTGGGTAATATTTAATCATGTAAACACAAATTTATATATAAGTTTACAGAAATATATATATCTTGCTATTAAATGTAATATCAAAGTTATTCTATACGTCTTCTCGAGGAAGATTTATAATCATAAACTAATTAAAATTTCATCACAGGGTACCAAATCACAAACACTAATAGGAAAACCAGTGAATACAAACTTCCTGCATTTGCGCATAGCTTGAGAACTTGAAGTTTACGCTCTTCTTAGCTTATAACTTCTTCTTCATTAAGAAGGATGAGGTCTTTCCATCTAATATTCCCTTGGAGGATTGGGAAATGTGACTTCTTAGGCTAAATATTCTTCTATCGCTTTCATCTAATGCAAGCCTTAGGTTCATGTGCACAAATTTTTCTGTTGTATAGCAGTCAACATGAGTTTTCGCTTACTCTTATGCGAGTCGTGAACTGTGCTTATGTAAAGGAAATTCCAGAAATTGGCCGAGTAAATCATTGCCTAGCTCAGTCAGTGATCAAATAACACTGTTTCTCAGGACGATTGAGCACTATACTCAGAATTTTTCAGAATACTCAAATTCTAATCAAAGGCAGTACTATTCATAATATACATATTTTACAGTTTTTTTGAATCAAATTTTAGAGTTGAAAAATTGAAAATCTTATGCATAATTTTATGCAGCTCTTTCTTTTTTAGTTACCGTAAGAAAAAGGAAATCGGTTATCAGGGAACATCTTTCTTGAGTAAATAGTTTACAAGATTTCTAATGTAGAGCATAATTTATAATAAACCTGTGGTATACATTGATTGAAACCAAAATTTTTTCAAACTCTTTTGAATTTTTTGGAGATTTTAATTTATTAATACTTTCAACATTTGGATCATCTAAAGTAATCTGATCTAATTTTATTTCATAAACCAAACAAATTAGTTTGATTTTGTTGAGAAATTTTTTAGTTTCTTTAATTTGAAATCTTATGTTTCACAAATTTCAAATATTTTTTGTAAAAGTTTTACATATTATTCATAAGGAGAGGAGATGATTATGAAATCATCGAAGTAATTGCAAAAAAATCAGCTCTATATTTACCTAAAATTCTTCGAATGGTTCTATTAAATACTGTAGGAGTACCTTTAAGTCCAAAACGTAATCTTAACCATTTAAAAATAAATCAATGTTGCAACGGCTAATTTTTTGGTGTCTTCATTATGAACTGGAATGGGCCAATATCCTGAAGCCAAATCAAGCAATGATTTTTTTTTTGCTTTGCTTAATTTATCCAATAAATTATCAATTCTGGGTAAAGGCTCCAAGTGAGTTTTTAATAATAAATTAAAGTGTCTAAAATCAATACGTAATTGTATCCATTCATTTTTAGAACTTTTATATGCTAAGGTTATAAGGTGGAATAAGGGCTATTACTTTCGTGAATTATGCCTGCTTGCAATAACTCACCGATTTGTTTTTAAATTTATGATTCGTCAGCTGCAGAAGCTATATTTTCTATGCAAAGTGACATATTTTTAAGGTACTAGTTGTGCTCATTAGAATATTTGTTTGTAATGTATGTAGAAATGTCTGTTCGTGTGAACGTTTTGAAGATCGCTTTGCTTTCTTCTTCACATATTTTATATGGAATGTATTTAACCATGTCTCTTCAAAAACGTGGGACATAATCTTTTCTTTTCATTGGATTGCTGATATTGTTATTTTAGCTTTTGGTCACTGGTAACACTGACTGGGATGTTCAATAAAACCTACATCTAGGCTGCGACATTTGGTGTTCGTGTGTTTTAGGTTCTCAGAATATTCGACTTTTGTAAAGTAAAGTCTTGAACTTAACCTCAAAGTTCATATAAAGCAAAGATGTTAAGACGTTGAGCTTATTGCAATTTTCTCTAATAATTGGAATTGCATTAAATTATAATTTTTTTTCAACCTAAATGAAACACGATTAGGTAAATTAGATGAAGATAAGAAGTATAGTGAATTGAATCAAGGATAGTGATACACAAGCGAAATAGAATTGGAAGGGAAAAGGAAAGGAGATAGAGGATAACGAGACAAGCTTATATAAAGAATTATAGATTGTATTGAATCATCATAATTGATCATTTATATTTATGTATCTCCTAGTTAGAGTAATATGAGTTGAATATGTGATGAACAAGAACTGTGTGAATCGAAATGAGTGGTTATGTAAGCTAAGACTTTATTATTAGTATATAAACAAGGATGAACTGAGTTACGAGGAATTTAAGAGCGAGAGAGGGATTGAATATTCTATGTTAAGAGATAATAAACTATGTTGTATTTCTTTTAAGTATCTTCAGTTGGGGTCTTGGGCTTATTGACAATTTACTTAAGCCTTAAGATGTCTATAGAATTATAAATAATGAAAGAAATACGCAACAATATCGTCTAGGTTTCTCAAAGACCAAGACTACATTTTATAGGACACCATTTTAGGAATGTAAGGGAAGCCACAAACTGTCTTGTTTGTTTATTGCGGTAACCGCAAGGGAAAGCAATTTATATTTGTATAGCCACCTTTTTGACCATTTACAGCAACACACACGTTTTGTGTGTTTGCATTTATTATATTTTAACACCATTGTTTCGACAAACCTACCTCGTATAATTTTGATTTTGAGTAATTTTAAAAATTTCTATACTGGAAAATCAAAGCTTTACTATGCTATTTACGAAAACAATTAGGACTTAAGATATTTGAAGTAAAAAAAAAAAATTCTTAATGATATAAAATCCACTCATGAAATGTGAATATTTAATCAAAGAGCATGTGTGAAGTGAAAATCGTTCCCTATTCAGAAACTAATATAAATTCTCTTTTTGGATAAAATAAATTAATTATATACTTAAGACTTACTTTATTTATATAGGTGATCAATTAGTGATAATACGAGTGTTAATTATTGTTAAGAAATAACCGAAATATCTAGATAAAATTTATTCCACACTTTAATTGAACCTTATGTACATAATGTTGTAAATCGTTTGGTCCTAGGAAGCCGGAGAATTGAAGTGTAACCCGCAATATCATAAAGATTTAATTATTATACTGGGGTATCGTAAAATTATTACTGAAAAATAACCGTGATAGAAACTTAATTTTTATTCATTGTACTTGAGACTTCTCCACATAGTCACCATTCAGAGTTATAAATTTCTCCCAGAGTTTCTTAACCTTTCGATAGTCACCATTGTAGAACTCGGCAGATAGCACTGTTATTTACCCCAAGAGCCTGTTTCTTCAGTCTACAGATTCTGAAAACAATCAAATTAATATTAACAGCAGTAATTTATATCATTGGATAAGTATATATTAATATGCAAGGTGTATTATGCCATAAGGAGGTATTATTATGTAGGGAATTTTTTTTCCAGATACCTTAGTTATTTCTTAGTAATAGTTAAAACGTTACGATAACTTAACCTCTCCTTTGTATTAGGTCTACCGGAAATTTCTGTCCGCTGGTGAGGTGTAAGAAAATAATACATTTTTCATACATTTAATAATATTTACTGTGCAATATAATTTCCGTCGTTATTAGGATTGGTCCATAAATATTCCAGATGGATGCCTCGTGAGTTAAGGGAGAAAAATTTAATTAATCAAATCGTCATATGCCCATCTCTGTTTGCTCGTCACGAAAACAAAACCATTTTGGACCAGATAATAACTGATGATGAAAAATGGATTATTTTCGAATACATCGTAAGGAAACCAGCATACTTGCAGCATTGACTATTTATCCCCCTCCACTTTTAAATCGAGATTGAGCCTGAATAAGAGAACGCTGAGCATATGGTGAGGCATTCAAGAACCAATACATTTCGAGCTTTTGAAACCTAAAAAATAGAAAAAAAGCTCAATTTGGAGAGATATTGTCAGCAAATAGATGTTTTAAGCAAATCGCTGAAAAAAAAAAGAAAAGAGTCCGGTAATGTTCAATATGAAGCTTATTATAATACATTGTGATAATGCCAAATCTCATGTTGCTTTGGCGATTCGTCACAAAATCACAGAACTAAGTTTGGAATATCCGTCACATTCACTGTACTCCTCAGACCTAGCAACCTCTAACTATCTCTTGTTTAGATCCTTGCAAAATTTTTTTAAGGAGAAAAATTCAAAACCGGAGATATGGTCAATTAAACACTACATGAATTCTTCGCCTCTAAAGACAAGGCATTTTTGAAAAAATGGTACTTACAAATTACAATCACGCTGGCAAGAGTTCATACGTAACGACGGAAAATACATTATAAAATAAATATTATCAACCTTTTGACGGTTAGGCGAATCAGCAGTTTTCGCTCTCCTACGACGCGCAGTGTTACGATCAAACGGTTGGTGAAAGTGGCAGTCGTTTTCTCCCTATTGACTTCTGAAAAGGTCACAATTTTCTGACTGTGATACGGATAGCTAGCCCACTTTTAGGAGATAATTTTTAAACAATTATTTGCGATATATTAATATAATAACTAAACCAATTGTAACTTGCACTTATAAGCAATTCAGCAAATGATAAATATTACATACATTAGTTTCTAAGATATTAATTTTTTAAACATTTATTTGTGGTATATTAATGCAATATGTGCATCAATTAAAACATTTAAACCATTAAACAATTCAGTAAATGATAAAAATTACAAATTTTAGTTTCTAAAATATTGAGTTTTTAAACAATTACTTGCGGTATATTAATGTAATATTTACACCAATTGTAACTCGCACTTTTAAACATTTCAGTAAATGTTAAATATTATAAATTATAGTTTGTAAAATATTGAGTTTTTAAACAATTATTTGCGGTACATTTATATAATATTTACAACAATTGTACTTGCACTTTAAAACAATTCAGCAAATGTTAAATATTATAAATATTAACATTTGTGAAGTATGAAATGAAAATATCTAAGTAAATAATTTAGATATTTTAATAATACGCAATTAATACTCAGTTTTAAGCTTTATAAAGCATTTAATTTCTTTCTGTGAGGAATACACTTTAAAACGTGGAATCGCACATAATGGAGTATTACAATCTTTGTAATAAATGTGTCATTTTTCAGTAACAAACTCCCTCCAAATTACTCTAGAAAAATAACTAGATAAACAACTGGTTAGGCAAAATTTTTTCCTTATTATGTAAAAAAAATTTATGTTACCCGTACCGCTTTCTGTACACTATCAAATTAAATAAATTTTGCGAGTAAATATCGTTTGTAAAACGAATAACGCAGGATAATATAAGGGGACGAACTCGGCTTGTCAGCGTCCGTTGGGGAAAAGTTTCGCTGCCCGAGTAGGATTCGGCTGCAACCATTTGGGTCCAAAAACTTCGAGAGAGCTGAACTCATCAGATAACACGCTATTCGGTTGACGAGCTGGGTTCGTTCATAACTATTAAAGGGTTAAATGTATGGAAAATGTATTATTTCTTTTCACTTCACAAAACGGACAGAATTTTCCGGCAGACCTAATATTTAGGAAATATACTAATACAACACTCACACATACAAACACCTATATATATGTACATGTGTGTCATGATAATTCAAGAACATTTTATCTGGGCTTTCTGATGCAAAATTTTTAAAAAAATACATTGGATAATTTATTATGTGTATTATGCATAGACTGTTTGTAAAATTACAAAAGAAGTTTGTATTGCAAGGAAATGGAAAAAAATATTAATGTAAGGAATAGGATTATGTCTTAGCACCATAAACTATAAGAGAATAATAAGTGAGATAGTATATTTTTCAACCAATTACAGACTCATATTCAGCAAGGAACCTGTAATTGTTTCACAGTAATAAAATCATTTTCCCTGTAAAAGCCCTTAAAATGATCGATTGGCGTAATACTCTGATTTGCTGAATTAATGTTACTCACAAGAGCCATATATACATAGAGAGTTGTCGGCGTATAAAAAATTTATAATAGTAATTTCGAATCATAGCAAAAGGGTGAGAATGTGACACTTAGAAACAGTGATAAATATATTCTCATAGAGTATAACTTACAAATATTAACTTTAGCAATGTTTCTGTGAGCCAAAAGTAATCTTCGTTTAATTAGTCATCTATTTTTTTTCTTTTTGTTTCTTTAGAAGTCTTCAGCACTCTACTGACCTTTTAGAAATATATGTGATAAGTGAGCTAACAAATATTCAAATAAGTTAAGCAAATGGGTTTGGGATTTACTCATTGTTAACGGAGCACGTTCTTAAAATTTCGTAACGACACATTATAAAAGATAAATAAAGATAAAATTAACTAAAACTCGGCATATATGGTAAGCTTAGATAGAATATTCAGAAAATATTAATATGCGATATAAGTAAAATCCACTGGGAATAAAAATGCATAAAGAAGCAAAAATTTCTTTTAATAATTAAGTAGTCTCCACCAAATTTATGAATTATTAATGTATAAGTTTACAAGATGTTCAGTCAAGAACATGTAAATATTTTGCTTTTACTTATTCATTCGTGCGGGTACGAAATAAAAATATTTAAAATGTGGTGGTAAATTTCAATCAAAGGCACAAAAGTTTGCTTAAAATTTTTATCGAGTATAAAAGTCAATATCTTTTTATTTTTTCAGATTTTTCTTATCTGTACCCCAGTAGTTTTAAATGATAAAAAATGAAATATAAACTTTAAAAAGATTTCAATGCAAATAATTTTTTTCTCGAAATTTAGAAGTTAGAAATTTTAAAACTTCTTTTGAATGATTGGTTTTATTATCGTAGCACTAGAAGCAATACTAGGGTTATTGGCGATGGACCTCGTAATTTTGAACATCGGTCAAGTGATGAGGATGACATCTGAGCTGGTTCCTTCTTCTCCTAATTTTCACACCACGCCAACGGGATGACTTCGAACTTTGACAGATTTAATGTGCATCATCTCTATCTACACCGTGGGTCTTTAGTGGTATTAAGGTTCGAATCCACGATTCGAAACCACTATCTTTTTCTTCAAGACTAGTTAGAACATTCATATAGAACATTCATATAGATTGGTTAGAACATTCATATAGATTGCATATATAAATCTAAATTCGACGAATAATTTCTGCAGTGGAGCCTTTTACACGCCAGAACTCATTGTATTGAGGCAAAATATGTTGTTAATACGATAGTAAAGTCTTAAATAACTTTATACAACTTTTTGTTGTTCATTAATTTTTTTGGTATAGATGGTTTAACATAATTCTTTCTTCAAAAAACTAATATATTTAAAATTTATATTATAATTTTCTGATCATTAAAAGTAAAATATCAGGGGAAAATGTTTTAAATGTATTTTTCCATTATTTGGTATATTTTAAAAACATTCAATGCATATTATCACAACATGTAGAGAAATTCATGTTTTCTTATAAATGTTACAGTTTTATTTTAAATTACATAATGTTTGTTATTGAATTGCGTCATATTAAATATGTGAAAGAGGTTTTTTAATAAATATACTTGCTAAATTTTAAGATAAAAGCTCTAAGACAAATGAAAAAATATTTTCCTGTCATAGAGATATACATAGAATTGTGAACACACACACACACACACACACACAAA
>BMAW01039545.1:328801-347444 GCA_019974015.1 Nephila pilipes | reverse complement strand
GAATAGCGTGCGCGTACACACACACACACACACACACACACACACAACCTATTTACTAATTCAGCCATAACAAAACTTTTGTTGAAGAGTCGCCTGTCTTAGTATTTGAATAAAGATTGTTAAAAAATGCCACATACAAGAGCCAATTTTTTTTAAAAAAAGTATTATGTAGTTAAATCATTCATATCGATGTTGAATCTAGTTCGTGTTTGGAACTTTGAAATACAATTTGAATGTTTCTTTAAAATTCTTTTTAAATTAGGTGTTTTACTGCTCTTTTTAAAAGGAAATTATTTTAGAAAACTTTTGTATTTAAAAAGTATAAGATTTTTTAGGTGAAATAACATCTTAAAGAACTGTGTGGTGAGTGTGCATTTTTTTTATAATCATAGCTCTAAAGACTACTGGAAAAAGTTGGACGGAAAAAGTTTCGATTATATATATTAAACACATATAGAAACATTCTTTTAGAATTGTGATAAATGATAATTAATTGTTTTCATACGTAGGGTTTTAAAATTCATAAAAGGAAAGAAAACATATCACACACACACACACACGCACGCACTCTCTCTCACACATATACACATTGTGTGTAAACATATTTTAGATTAATAAAAATTCTGCAAAAAAATTTATACAGGATCATTATAACCATGTGACATTTTTAATTCAAGAAAATAATTTAACATCAGTAGACACAAAAATAAAATTAAATTTACTTAATATTTTTTGCATAATATTATTATAGATAATTCAATTCAATAATTAAATTTAAAGGTAGGTATTTTATACGAATAAATTCACGACTAATAAAATGAAACACTTGTTTGTAGTCAAAAAATTTCCAATTTCAATTCTGTAGGCATAAAGTTACGCAAAAGATATTTGTGTGACGTGAAACAATCATTGATATATCCAAACACTGTCAGCACCTAGAACCAAATCCGTAATCTAAATATTTGTTGAATATTTAGACATGTAATTAGTCTACACGCTTGTTTGTGGAATTTGAACTTCAGCCTTTGCTCTTAATTGTAGGAAACTGACCTCGTTCTCTACATATTAACTAAGTTTGCCTTTTAGTTCTCAGAGAATGAATTGGGTAATACATAATGAAACAGAATCTGATTTTCTGAGAATGGAGTTTTGGCTAATCAAATAACGAATTTAAAAGCTGTTTATGGAAAGCTAGCAGTTCAAGTTCATTTTAAATTATTGGTGATTTTTCTCCGACCCTTCAACATTATAATGCAACAATGGATCAGTCTAACCTTAAGGAATTTCTAGTTCAATACTCTTTGCGTAACGATATTTAACCAAAATTCTTTAACAATTTGAGGCGCATAGAGATTTATTGAATATGACGGTTATTATTCATTTCAAAGAAAGGTATGAAATTTTTTATAGACTGAAAATGATATATCATTTAACTTTTTTTAAAAATAAAACTCGTTTATTAATCTATATCATCGCTATCATATAAAAACTAAGTTTATGGATGTCAATCCAAAAACGAATATAATTTTGAGCTTTTCTATTTCTGTTAATAAGATATTCATTTATATTTTTGAATAAATGAATATACGTATATATTATTATCGAACATATGTATTATTTATGACCTTATTATATATTTGAACCCGTAAATGTATATAAGTGTTCTATAATTACAATATAGGTTAACAGATATAGAACTCCTATTTACAAATAAATGATTGAAGTAGAGAAATAAGAAATACCGAGTGTACTTTCAATAAGGATTATGTTCAGGACTCAATGCTATTATTTTGGAAAATGAAGTTATTAAAAGCGCTAATTACTGAAGTAATATTTTTGTGCAAGTAATATGTATAACATTTTTACTGATAGAGGAGGATAGAGAGGATTCAGGAAGTATTTTATGAAAGCAAATGAAAAAGTCGTATTTATGTATAATGTTACAAAAAATCGTCTCGTGAGTTTACGGTGAAAATAGTCCAACTTGGAGGATAAAGAAGAATACCGCTTTGTTCACAAATATTCAGGAAAAGACGTAGTATAGACAGCAGAACTTGTACACATGTGCAGTAGAATAGGAGAAACAGCACTTGTATGAAGTAGCGGCATAACAGGAACATAAACAACTCTTGCACATTAGCAACACAAACAGGTAGCAAATCACTAGTACTAGCACTGTCGATAACGTTCAGTTCAAAATCTCGCCCTGCGGACAAAATTCTCAAGTGATGCCTTACCCTTCAATAGCAGATTCTCTCATCTGAATACTTGCGCCTATTTATAACTGTCCCGTTAAGGTGTGACGTCACAGGAAAAATTGCAGAATAATTTATAACTTCTCTCCTAACAGAGGCATCGGGAACTTTCGAATACTCATTTTCGAGAATACTCATTTTGCCGCCAAGGTCGGAGAAGGAGGGGGTCATTGCCTTAAACGGTATCACACAAAATCTTCGAAAACCTCCTCTAACCATAAGAGTAATATTGCAGAAGCCATCATTACAGGTTCGTAACAATATGTATATATTTAAATATAAATTCATTACTTTTCATTACTTATTGGAACATTTTAATTTGATTCAATAAATCAAGAACTTTATTTGCTTAAATTCCACTTTGTTATTTAAACATACTTTAGTGTTTCAGATTTTTGGAAATTAACACGTGTTTTACAAAAAGTATCAACTTGATAAAGTCCCCGTTTTTACATAAAAATGTCATATCTTAAAAAGCTCTAAACTTAAATAATTAAGATTTAGAATATAATGTAACCAGAGAGAGAACTTCTGATCCGTATTAATGTTCTTTACTGAGAGAGATTCAGTTATGCCATTTATTGACTTAAGACTTTCTTAGGTGTTAGTATAATTATTTCTTAATATAAAAAGTAATTTGAATTTTTCTTGAAAATATTATGTCCAAATTGATGTAACAGAGTTTAATTTTTAATGATATGTTCCCGTTTACAATAACATTTAAAAAATTAGTTATCAGTTTGTTAAATGAGCAAACATATGAATTAACATAAATTTTGAATATTTTTATTTTATTATTCTGAGGAATCGAACGAAAGGCATTAGAATTTTAAGTACACCAATTCAGCTTTGTAAAAACAGAATCGAAAGCAGATTTAGAGATTACGAGATAAAACAAAAAAGTTTTCACCATTGATGATTTACATTTAAAAATTATTGTCATTTAATATTTTTAGAGAGAATAATTTAAACTTTGAGCCAAGAAAATGTTTTCATTCGGATATGTGAGAGTACAACATGTATCTTTCTTTAAATTTTGTGTATCCTTTTCTAGCCACGAGGAGAAAGATATCTTGAGTATTGTGACAAACGTTTCTCTGTGTGTATAATATATAACAATGCCATAAATGGATACCCTTAGGGTGTACAAACTTCCATGTGTTTGGACTATTTCTTTTTTGACTTGAATTTCTATGAAATTCTTTGAGAAAAAGCAGCAAGAATTATTATTCTAGTATGAAATAAAAGAGAAGTACAATTCTCTAAGAATTCTGTTTTCTGTATTGAACTAAATTTTAATAGTTTTATTTTAAGCCAATCTTAGTGTCGATTGTAACATTGACGCTGCCGGAATGTTATTTTTGTTGGATTTGACTGGCAAACATTAAAAAACTATATATTTTAAAATTTTATAGCTATTAAACATTGTTTATGAAAACATATATGATTTAAAAGAAAAATATCTATAGAAGTAATTTTTAAAAGGATTACATATTTGGAAAGTAATAACATGAATGAAAAATTACAAATCTATACTGATCATAGAAAAAATGGGGAACAATTAGGCTTAACGAAAATATACAAGTCGACACAACTAACGCGAAATAAAATACCCACAATTTAAAGCGTAGCAGGAAACAAAAGAATAAAACTTCATTTGCAAATCAACGTTCATGACATCAAAAACTGGAAAAAAGATATAAATGTAGAAATCATGATTTCACAGAAGCTTCTTTTTTCACTATATCAGTTATAAAATTCATTTTTTAAACTTTTGTTGCGAGAAAATATGATTTGAAAATGTCACAACCTCGTGATTAACCGGAATCTATAGCTTGACGTCTTACATCGAGTCTGGAATCTGTACAAACACTAAAAAGTGTAGCAGGCGCTGTTCGAGTGGCAAGATATGGCATTTCAAAGCTGTGGAATTGATTCCAAGAAAAAAAGAATGCCAGACGTCGACCATGGTAAGGTCTTCCAACTACGATCACAACATCTATGACCGATATATCATTAACAGCTTGTCGCTACAGAGCAGAAAACGCTATTCAGCTGCAAAGACAGTTGCGTTTGGCAACAGGACGAAGTGTCAGGCCAAACAATCATAAATAGGTTTCATTAGGATTGTCTGTATGCACGTAGGCCAAAGATGTGTATTTTTATAACCTCAAGACACAGTGTGGTCAGAAGAAGGGAGGCTATTGAAAATAGAGAGTGGATACAACGTGATGGGAATGAAGTGCTTTTTACTGACGAGTCCCAATTCAGTCTAAAATGTGACATCTGACGTGTTTTATTATGGAAAAAAGGGGGCACTCGCAATAAACCCACATTCATTCGCGAAAGATCACATTGCAAATGAGGTGATTTGATGGTATCAGCTGGAATCAGAATAAGATGAAGTATAGAACTTCATATAATTCAGAATGGTAATTTGACAGAAAGGTATACAGACTAGACATTGAGACCTCATGTCGTACATTACGCTGTTGCGAAATGTGATTCTTTTCTTTCAATAGATTTAATTCCAGATCTTATGCAGTTCATCTAGTGGAGAACATGCTTGAAGCTGAATAATACTGCGAATGGAGTGTGGCCAACATATTATCCTGACTTAAATGCGATGAAGTATGTTTAAGACAGATCACACATCACAATGAGACCAAGGTCTCCTTTTACTGTCTGGTACTTAGAGATGGCCCTCTTTCAGGAGTGGAGCAGTATTTCTCAAAATCTTTTCGATCATCTCATTGCTTCCATGTAAAACAAGTGTGCAGAAGTCTTAGCTGTTTGAAGGGACCACACGTGACATTATACATCAAGTATCATTTCCAAATTATACTTTATTTTGCATTTAAAGTAAAATCAAATTTTTGTCCTGATACATCTTACTTAATCTTTCTGTTATATTAATGAGTTAATGCTCCCAATAAGTTTTTTTGCATTTTTATTTCTGTAAAACGTTTGGTTTTACGTGCATTTTTCATTTCACACCTATTCATGGTTATCTCGAACGGTTTTCTTCACTTCCCCCTAATTTTTTTGATCGGGTTAAGAACAATTTGAGGAATTGTTTTTGGCCAAATATTAGATATATACGTTTTTATTTAACAAACTGAATCTTAGAGAAAATAAATAGTTATTAAGAAGAAGGGATACATCAAAAAGCAAAAAAAAAAAAAAAAAAAAAAAAAGAAATCTAAATTCAATAAATTTTTTTTTAAAAGTATAAATGGTTTTTCGTATAAATAAATGAATTCAATAAAAGTTCAATTCATAGATTTTCATTTGTTTACATTAATTCATAAAATTAAGTTTTTAGAAAAATAATTCGATCTTTTCTGTTTCTATAATTATATTGTATAAGAAAAACAAACAAAAATGTTAATAAAGATGCTACTTTAATAACATCATATAAAACAGGCATTAAATTTTTATTGAAAAGTTAATTTTTCAATTAAAGATTGACTGATCTCAAAACGATATTTTATTGTAATTCTTTTCCATTAAACCTTTCAGTTTTGAAGTTCTAGAATATGAAAATGAAATTGGAAAGAAAATCGATTTTTTTTCTCTCAAAGATACTTCTTTAAAGTCCCTATCTCTTGGGGAATGTAGGGAGTATTTCTATTCGCTTGTGTCTACTCTGTCCAATTTCGTCAAGGCTGAAGAAAATCTTAGAACCGAATCTCATCCTACGAAAGAAAAAAATCTATTGATAGGAAAAGTAAATGTTCAAGAGAGACGGAAACCTATTTTAAGGAAACCGCGTGACCGGTGTCCGTGCGGTTTGAAGGAGGTTAAATTTCAGGTCTTGCACGAAAGGAATGTTCGTTGACAGAGATTAAATGGAATGATGGGATCTGTATATCACTCTAAATTTCTAACTCAGCAAAGTTTCCACTCAAGATTTAAGATTAAGTGTTCAGCATACCCTGAAAATGCATTTTATCTCAGAATTAATAACACAAGTAGAAGTTCCTGTCTTGTTTGAAATATAAGTTAACATCATAGAATTCTAATGTAAAATTTTCCTATTTCTCTTTAATATCAAATATGTTATACAGAATAATTTTATTTAGAAGAAGCAATTTCATTATTAATGCTTTATTTCTTAAAAAAAGCCAAATATATCGAAAAAGATTAATTTTACTAATAATGTTTTCTGCATTTTTATATTTAATTAGAATTAATGCATACTATTAATATATCCAAAAAACAGAGATTTAAACATCAATAAATTTAAACTTTTTAAGTATTTTTGTTGTTGTTGCTATTTCAAAACAAGATTTTGCCGAATGTGAATGAGAAAATTGAATATTTCTATACCTAATTTTAATACACCAAAAAATTTTATAGCTTCTTTTTAATCCCTTATTTTATATTTAAATTTAAAAGAACAATTCAAAAACATAAAATATTGCCAGCAAAATGTATTTATAGTTATTCACAAAACATTAACAGTATGACAAAAATTTGATTGAAACTCATTTATTAAATTTTCCTGCAAATGAATATAGCCTTGCTGCATAGTAAAAAGTTCTTAGAGTATTTTTAAAATATGCTGATTTATTCTCTTTTACTTCTTCAACTCATTTTAATTGTATTAGGTTTAAACTCAAATGCAATTAATTTTCAGTTAATTAGTCACTTAAATAAAACAGAATATAGAAACGTTTTAAAGCAAAAAGTAAAAAGAAGAAATTGTGTGTCAAAGAATAATTAAAGAAGTTGAAGACTTCTAGTAAGTCCCATCAGCGATTTAAAATTAACAGCTAATTGAAAACCAAAATAAAAATATTTTATTTCTTTAATAAAGCAGATAACCAAGCGTCACTAAAAATTTTCTTTCCACAGTTAATAAGCTTCTAACAGACATAAAATGAAATCAATTTTTGCAATTTTCAACCAGTGCTTAATTATCAGACTAGACATTAATCCCTTAAACTTCTTTATTTTACTAATAATGGTATGGGAAAGAAAAAAAAACTTCCAAATCCCCTCGTAAAAAAGATATATCAGGAACAGGAGTTTTTATGGACAAATGTCATTCAAAATACCGGTGCAATCTCAGTTGTTAATGAAACATTTTCGAAGAAATTCGTTGCGAATCATTAAGAGCGCATCAATCACTAATGCACTGACATACGAGAAAAGAAATAAAATAAAAAGGAAATTTATACGTCAGGAAAGAGAACGAAAAACTGTATATTATGTCGGATGAGAGGATAAAAAGGCAATAAATTTAGTTCAGACTTTAACTTAAGGAATAAAAAAAAATTCTAGCTGTCAAAAAGACTTTGAATAAGAATTGTTTAATGCTTTAAGGGACCACATATATTTGTCAAGAAATTTAGATTATTTTGAAATTCTTTGATCATTATTTATTAACAAACAAATTCTGAGCATATTTGTTTGTATTTCTGCTTTAATAGGGAATAGAAACGACATCTTATTGAAATAAGATATATATGTGGCAGTTTCTTGTTTCCTTTTCTTGGCTTTTAGTGCAGAAAGTGATCAAGATTTTAAGATATTCGCATTTCCTTCCGAACATCAATGAAAATTTGCATTTTCCATTTTAGTGAGAGAACTTTTAAATATGAAAGAAATAAAGAGGATGGCACTGATGATTCAAGAGCTGGTCATAAATAAGATATGTCTCCTTATTTAACCTTCATATATATAGAAGATATAATTTAATATGATATAAATTTCAAGGCAAGTAATGCTTGAATATCTAAATATAATAAAAAAATCTTAATGGAATTAAAAATTACGATCTCAGTTTATTTTGAATTCTTGTGACGCAGAAAAAAATGCGACTTTGGCTAAAGCTGTTATTAATAATAAATGCTTTAAAAACGAGAAATAAATCCCCCGGAAATGTAGATCTTGTCTATATTTTTAAATTATTATAAGCAAATTATGATTTTTTTAAAAAAACATGTATACGAAGTTGAATACATACATAAAGCTCTTGAAGAATAGAAAATACTTAAACAATGTTATGAATTTTAAATCCTAACATTTTTTTCAATATGTCCCAGATTAGTTCTCAAGTACGTCTCTAATATGTAATATTCATTATTTTGAAAGAGCATTTCTTTATACTTTTCGATATCAATCGTGAATATTTTAACACCAATATCTTAATTATACATATATGTTTAACACTTTAAATTAGTTGTTTGTTTTCGAATATATTAAGAAGAAAATTATTAATTAATTAATTTTTGTAAGAAATGTAAGACATCACCACTCAATTACTATTTCAATCTAAACTTTATTTTAAGAAAAAATAAATTTAAAAATAATAATTATTTTCAGATATTTTCTGCTTCCATTATTTAAAAACTAAGTTAAGTATTTAATTTTAGAGTTTAATAAAGAGGTTAACGTTTACATTTAAAAAAGCTTGGAACTAAAAAAAAATAAACCACTTGGCAGATTTAAAAGATTAAAAAAAAATATTACATTCCATCTTTTTGTAAAATTATTCTACTCTTAACCCTACACGATAAAAAAAAAAAAAAAAAAAAAAAAAAAACCCGAAGATACCTATTTTAAATAGTTCTTCGGTACTATTTAATAATGCTGTCAAAAATCAAATTAACAGCCTAGTTTTTATGCTTTCTTATAAATGTAATTTACATGCATGGAGTAATTTGTTTTATTTTTCCACCAAATACATTGCTTGATCAATAAATTTTAATATTGTCTTTCTCTTAGTAACATTTGTTATTTTTGAATTCATTATGTAGTTAAAACGATAATGGAACGGAAATTACGAGCAACAACTTATTACAGACGACGAAACACAAAATTAAATCCAACTTCGAGACTTCGAATCAAACCATGTGTTTCTTCAAGAGAGAAAAAAATAAATCTAATTGTATAAGAAGAAACGCTCTTTGAATCATTAATTAAACTTCATTCTCTTCCTGAGAATCAAACTTAATCAGAATGTGGTTTCAGGAAAAATTAACTTTCATTTTGAGGTTGTGGGGTCAACTGCGCAGAAAATTCCAAATTAAAGGAGATGTAAACAAATGATGTTATAACGGATATTAGTCTTCTTGGGTGACATGTTCCGTACTTACAGTTGGCACTGCATACATCAAGGTAAAGGAACGGTGAAATGATATTCCTCGCAAAGAAATGAGCAGTTGTACGAAATTCCGGAAACAAAGTCGTTATATATTTTTATTTCAACTTTTATTTTTAAATTTTGTAAGATGAATTCACAAACATTGAAACAAAAGTAAAATAACGAAATTGTTAGAAAGTGAGAAGAATTGTCCCAGGAAAAGAAAACATTTAATTTGAAACAAATTAAGCAGTTTTATACTTTTATGCGAACATTTATGATTTATCGTCAATATTGTTCTTAGTATAAAAAAAGCAAAGATAAATGTGTTTATATTTTTAAGCAAATATTTCATTAATTTTTGATTAACATTTAAATATTCTTTATAATTCAGTCTAGGTCTTACTTATACATATGAAAAGTGATGTGATTGCTTATTAACGTTGCACTGAGAAGCAACACAAGAGCTCTTTTTGCGACGGACATCGTAATCTTGAGCCTCTGTCAAGTGAGGAAGCTGACACCTGAGCTACATCTCCCTATCCAAATTTCCACATCACGCCAAGGATGAAACTGGAACTTAGAGAGAATTTAAAAATGCATCAGCCCCACTACACGGGGGGAGGGGGGAGTTAGTGGCGTAAGTGCTCGAATTTTGATGAAAGCAACGCCGTCCTTGAGTCCGCGACCATGATTACTAGGTTACCACTGCCACACTTACACATTAAAGATGTCCCTTAAAGTCCACTCTTACATTTAATTGTATTTTAAATGCTGCAATTAAAAGTGTATTTACTACTTAAAAGCAAGTGCTTTAATATAATTATATTTTACAGAGTTTCATAAATTATGACGAAATTATATAAAAAATATTTTTTTTTTAAAATCAGAATCAATTTATTGCATGCAAGAGTTTTCAGTTTTTGATAGGAAGTTGACAATATCATTGAGATTGAAATAAATGTTATATTTTGAGATTATCTTTTATTATTAGATAATTCTTTGTTCCGTCATAAGATTTTCTTATCTGAAGTAACTAACTGTTTTACTATTGACACACTTTCCTTGATTAAAATTACTTACAGTAATTGATACTAAGGAAATTACGGAATTTGTAAATATATATATTAGAAAAAAATCACTTCCCCAAATTTACTACTATTTCCGAAAATCTTACTGCTCTTTCTGAATTTTATTATTGATACACTTTATTTAATTAAAATCACTTACAATAATTGATACTAAGGCAATTAGAGAAAAGTAAATATAAAAAAAAATCATTTTCAATTCAATACTATTTCTGAAAAACCGTAATTTTTCATCTGAAACGAAGTATGGGATAAATCTCTAAAATATACGAATGAAAACGGAAATGATTATTAAATTATTACGTTCATCACGTAATATTTTGACAATTTTAATAAAAACACAACACTTGGACAGTAAGGAAAATTCATGATTATTTTAAAATGCCTTTGTATGTATGCATTATTTATTACTTTGATTAACCCAAGAGAATGCTTACAAAAACATATTATGCAATTTTAAGAGAATGTTGTTCTAAGGAGAAAGTTTCATTAGTCTCATGTGATTTTATCCTAAATCATTATTTAAGACTTATTTATGTGAGCGCTCCAAGATACACATTATAATATTTACGAAGATCTAATTTTGTTATCTTAAATAATATATCAGAGAGAATGCAGTATATAAAAATATTTCTATATAAACTACTTATTTTATGAATCTTTCTTTTATACATATGATACGAAAAAACGTACAAAATTTTGTTTCTGTGCGCATAATATTTACCCATTATTTGTTGGAAAAAAATTTGATAGTAAAGATCTGTCTAAGACCCACATTAGAAATTCATTTAAAATAAATCCGGTAGAAAATAAATAATAATTTTTTTTCGTGATATTGATCACTTATATTTTAAAACGTTATAATAAATAAAGACATATAATATATAGACTTTTTAGAAAGACACATAGTATTAGATAGACATACCTTATTAGATTTTTTTCTTCTTCTTTAGAATTTATATTCTTCAGAAATTTAGCAGGTATATGCATTTCACCAATAAAGTATCTCAACAATGAAGTAAGTGTACATTGATTTTAATAAATATTGTTTAGTATAAATTTACTAACTATCAACTTTTTATCATATTAAAATATATCTCCTTTTCTAATTTTTAGGAAAACAGTTAAGAAAGGAAATTTTTATATTTGATTTTTATCTCATGTTGAAGAAGTATTCGACGAGGGTTATTCTTTTACTGCAACAATATGGAAGGTTAGTGTTAAATAAATAATAAAAAAAAAAGCTTGTGAAATATAACTCAATGTGTAGTTATTCTGGGGAATGTTAAGTAAATAACAATGACGTGACTGGGAACAAAACCAAAAGAGAAAAAAACAAGAAAAAAAGACGTATTTTAATCAAGGAGAAATGATAAGTAATAATTCAAAAAGGCATAGTTTTGAGTTTTCATTTTCCAAAAGTATAGATGGACCGAAAAGATTGTTCTATTATCTCCACAAAACAATCTTGCAAAAATATATCCTGATTATGTTGGAATTATAACTCTGGGGGAACAAGACCGAAAAATTTAATTTAAAAAATATTTTTCATGATATATCAAAAATCTTTAAAAAAGTAAGTTGGACCTGACAATAATAACCATATCTCTTCAGTTATCTTTCTTACTTCTGTATACGTAAGTTCTTGATCTTTTCTTAGGACGGAATGTTCCTGATTGATCGAATTTTTTTTATATCTATTTCCAACTATGGCGTGCCTGGAACTCCCTCTCGTTGATTCATATAGAGTTAGTTTCTTGGTATTGTTACTTGCTCGGAATTCTTATTCGATAATGCGTAGGTGACTGCATGGGACGATGTTCCTTTTCTATGGAGGTATCGAAGATAGCGATGTTTGGAACATCTGTGAGATTGTTCCAGTTGTGTTGTACTTTCCTTATAGATTATCACGGAATTTTTAGTTTTTCTTCGGAAGTATACGTATTTTTACATGAAGATTTACTTGCGCCAAAGGTCTTATTTATCGAATATTTTGACTTTTATCACACACGCACACCCATTTTAAGTTGCATATATTGAAATTTATAGCTTTTATAAAAATTCAAAGGTAGCATTAATTAATTTGGAAAAATTACAATTAAAATGAATGGCTATAAATTTATTACGTCATTTTCATATTATATTCGTGGTAATTTTCTTTTCAGTTTTTTTTACTATGCTTTGTATCTCTTATGTTAAATTTCTAGTATTTACTGATGATTAACGTACGTGGGCGTAGAACATCAAGCGTGATTGAAAAGTTATGCCTCTATGGAATATTTGAAAGAAATTTGTATATTACCTGACTTTCAAATTTTTTGTTGTGCACGTGTTCTCTATTTGTAATACATTTATTGTTTTTGTTTCCATCTGTCGTTAGTGTGCTGAGAACAGAAGATGGTGACTCACATGGAGATGAAGATGAAGCATAGAGGAATCATTGCCCACGACTTTGCACTTTGGGAACTTTAAACTCCTCCCAAAGATGAAATAGTACTTTAAGGGACATAGCTTTTAATGTGACGACGAGGATAAAGTTGCTACTAAAGTTTGGTGTCGACAACAACCGCCAGGATTCTACTCCGAGTGATTTGCTCGACTAATCTCGCATTGTCTCAATTGCGTTGGAAAGGAGTGGTGATTATATCAAAAAGTAAATAATGTATTACATAGAGGATAATTGTAGGTTTCAAGTGTGTCAAAAGTTATGAAAATCTGGATACATATAAAAAAAAGTTAAAACTACAGAAGCATTAATTTTCAATTAAGCTTCGCATTATGATCAGCTTAAATAAGGTAGAGTAATAAATTATATATCTTTCTCAATGCAAATAGTTATAAATTCTAAGTAAAATATTTTGTGTTTCAGGTTTGGAAATATAAACTTATCTTAATATTTTAGAAAAATCAATTGAATTTCCTTTTTCTAAGTATGTTAAAATCTCCTCCATTCTACATTTTTCACAACAAGGATGTTTATAAGCAATTTAAATTTTACTTAATAAAATTAAAAATACTTGTAGTTCACAGTGTATACGTCAGTGTAGTGTAATCATAATATTCTTTTTGTGTATGATAAAATAAATAATCTGTGTGATAAAATAAAATAGTTTTCCTAAAATCCTTAATACCAGGAAGAATGGATAGTGAATATATGAAAACGAATTTATAATTAAAATTTCTATGAATTAAAAAGAAATCAGATTGACAACCATGAGAACAACTTGGGCTCCCCTAATGACACTTGGTATCCAAATATCTGCTAACATTTTTTGCTACATTTTCATTTTCAATAAGCTTAGAAGTATCGGGTTAGCAATTTTATTAGAGTACTACTTAAGAATGTTTTTGCTCCATGTTAAAACCATAACTAAAGGTAAAATTTCAATTTTCTATTCCAGGAAAATTAAATTAATTGAATTATTTATGTTAGTTTTAAATATATTCATTATTTTCATAGTTTTCTTCACTTCTCCCTGTGATGAAAGAACTGACTTATAAAAGGAGTATGAGCTATGGCTCTCTCTTTTTCTGTTGCAGTCGACCTATAGTTTATTTTGATTATTATGTTAAGAATGTAATCTAATTATAAAATAGAGAAATTTTATAAGTTTCACTTCTATTTTGCCTTACTTCTTTCCACAAATGATGCGGCTGAATTCATAAAGTGCGGTGAAGAAACTTTACCGCATATAATTAATTATTTAGAAATGAAAATTACCCTCAGATTAATATAAAAGGAAACTTCAAAGTGAAACACAATTAAAACAATCTGAAACGTACAAAGAAACTAAATAGTCATTAAATTTTAAGAACATTTATAGTATTATATTCTTAAGTTCTTTGGATTTTTTGAGAAACTTTGTACCTAAGGCTAAATGCAGTATACAACAAATAAAAATTTTCCTCTGTTAACTTAATCAAGGGACCATTCACAAAACTTACGAAATACTATGGAAAAAGTCGAATAGCACAAAAGCTTTCGTTAAAATCAAACGATTGATTTTTTTTTATTTTCTTTCAGAGAAGGTCACTAGATTTAGGAAAATAAGATAAAAAAAAAAAAAAAAAATTCAACTATCTGATATGTGAATTCAGTATATAATTATTAGGGATTAAAATAGTTTTTCACATTGGTTAAAAAATTCTCAGAAAAACTTGTTGCATTCTAATTTTAACAGTGCATAAAGTTCAAATTTAATTTGGAAAGCGTGAACATACAGTCAGACTCAATTAGCATGCTCTTCAATAACACGTGAGTCTGGTTTACACGCGGTTTTACTATGGCTCCCTCGATAAGCAATCGTTTGTGATATCACTCCTAAACATCATGCCAACATAATTTTTGTTTTACTTTTTTGAAATTCAAATTAATCTTTTGTTATCAATACCTCAGTATTTCCTGTTAAGAGCAGATATTAATACTTTTTTTTCTTGATAATTTATATACATGAATCACCATTTCCTGCATAGCAAAATGTTCTAGTTTAGAATACTTTTTATAAGAGATAATGTTCATGATCTTGCTGCTAAAAGATTAGTTGTACATTCAACAATTTTAAACTGATTAATTTTTAATAGTTATAGAATTTTTTTCTTTGTGCAATTGATTTTTTTTAATAATTAAAAATAACGTCAAAAGAGTACAAACATAACAAAAGGCTTATACGATTAAGGAAAAACTCATTATCATCTAATGAATTCGAAAGTGGTGGTGGCTTGGGTGAGGGCACAACAAATAAGACTCATTATGCAAGAGATTAAGATGATACAAAATATCTGTAAAAAACAACTATACATTAAGGATTGGTTGATCACACAAATAGATTAAATTTCTTTAAATATTTTTAAGGGCTCTTTTATGAATTTTTTTGTATTTTTTTATTACGGATAATTAACTTAAATTATGTAAAAGAGGCAACGATAACCTGGTGGTCATAGTCGCAAACTTACGACGGGTGTGGTTTCCGTTGAATCGTGGGTTCGAGCCCTGATGCCAATAATGGCTTGCCATGTAACAAAGATGATGAGCATCATATCTTCCTAAGTCCCAAGTTCTCTCTCGTTGACGTGGTGTGGACATTTCGATTGGTAGATGCCAGATCAGGTATCCTCCTCGTTACTTGACCGAGGTTCAAAATTACAAGAAGTCGATCGCCAATAGATCTCATTCATCTTCCAAGTGTTTCGTTAAAAATAATCAGTCAAAAAAAAAAAAAAAATCTACTGTAAAAACTGCACTCATGATCATAAATTTATTTTTTTGACTGACCATAAATATATTATCTCGCATTAATTAATTAGATTTAAATTAATTCAAATATTCGATATGCAGAAAATCATAAAGATGTTATAACTTATATTATCTCTCCTTTTATATTAGTACTGTAACTCGCGATTCACTTAACCCTTAACCCGCAGTTTAGTAACCATGAATCCCGACTACCACATGTTAACGGTATCAGACAGTATATTTATTCTTCATAATATCATATAAAATTGCAATGAGCACTCGTGCTCATTTCCCTTTAACTGTCCTCTAAGGCTACTTTACTACAATGTTTGATGTAAGAATCTCACCTTGCGAAAGAACCGTAAAGTATATACTACATAAGAAGTTTATAGAGAATAGGAAAGAGAGGGGATTGAGAGATTACAAATATATGTGAGGTGCACTGAAAGAGAATATTTGATTCTAATACCGTTATTGGAAGTGTACTTAAATCGTCAATTTAAAGTTGCTCAGATTAGTAGAATTCTTTATTATAATTGGTTAGAAATGCAATTAGTTTCCAATTTATTAATTTGCTCCAATCCGTTTAATTCACTCCGATTTATTAATTTGTTTTGATATAGAGTGTCCAAACTGTATATGGACTGGTGAAGCATTTTGGAATTAATCATTAATGAATAATTGTGTCTAGAACTACTAAAAAGGCGAGTTTGTTACCCTGCGAGATTCATTCTTATTTTTTATTGTTAACATTTTGCAAGTGTTTTAAGTGGGTCACTTCACGTAACACTTTCCTTAACTCTTAATTTTAAAAGTGTCTACGTTGAGGAACTTTTTAAAAATAATTAACCAATTTTTGAAGGTGTATTTATAGTTCTTTTCTTATTATTTGAAAGAGAGTTTTCTTAAAAAAATTGATTAGCTTTTTTTAAAAAAATAAATTCATACGTGGAATAACATTTGAAAAGTTTCAAAATGATGAGATTACTGTACGTTTTAACACGTAAATATTTATGAAAAAAAATTTACAAAATTTCTCATTAAAATAATAATAATACATAATATAATAATATTTTCTTAATTTGATAATTTCCCATTATATAATAATAGTACATTAAGTGAACACAAAAAATGATGCCTGTATGACCATATAACTTTTTAAAACTGTTTCTTAAATTTGGTCATTCTTAATATTACGGGGAAACGGTTGTTTCGATGATATGGTTAAAATGTTGTGTGAAGTAGACCATTTAATTCTGTTCTGTCGAGATTCTACTTTTTTCAGCTAAGTGACATTGAGTTTTTAAAAATTAAATATGAAGGAGTCAAGAAGAGAGATGGAAAAAGTGAATAGCTTTTCGTTATAGAACGAAAATCTAACCAACTACCGATGTATCAGACAAATATTTAACTTGGAGCTCGATGGATTTTTAATTTGTTTTTTTTTTTCAAACTTTACGAGTTTTTTTACGCATTTTCTTCTCATTTCTGTAAAATTATTAATTGTTCTGTTACCTCAAATGGAAAACTTAAATTTGAGACTTCTTAATATTTTAGTTGACTTAAAAATAACTATTCAGCTCTTTATCCATCTTATGCGAGTGGCTGATTTCTGAGAATTCAGAAATTGTTTAAATTAGTTAAAATAGGGCTATACATTTTATGATATTTTCTAGAATAGGAAATTCATGTGGAATACCTTTTTGAACGGATATTTAAGTAACATAAGATATCGCAAATAGTTTTAAACGTCAAATTTATAACAAATTTTATTCTGAAAGTTATAAAAATGCTTGATGTTTGAACGAATAGCATGATACAAGTGCTGGAAGGAAGAGTTAAAAAATTATGAGAAAGTTTCGTTTTAAATTGAAATTCCCTTGTCATTTATGCATTGGTATTTAACCCTTTCTAAGACCATCAGAACTATACTTATCACCAATTTCATCAACTTTTAAAGAATAAAGATTAATGTTAGATGAAAAAAGGTATTATTTTATAAATTTTTGAGGAGATATTATTTTATGAATCTATTTCCTTTCATGTAACTTAGTATAAAATAAATAAAAAGCATACAATGACCTTTAAATAGCATTCAGTGTGAGCGGTGGTAAGCATACTTACCACCAAAAGAAGGTCTTAAATAATAAGTTAGAGTTTTAACTAATAAGCTAAATGAATTTCTTTATTTCAAATCAATATTATTTCAAAAATATTTTAATATACTATAACGAGAAAGAATGGCTCTATAAAGTGTTAAAGTATAAATAATTGAAAAACTATTAGTTTACATTTTTGAAAGAAAACAAGGTAAATTAACTATTAATAATATTTTGAAATACTGCTCTTCTTTCTAAAACGCTTATTTATTTATAACAAAATAATTTAAAACTCGTTATTTCGCTGTTTAATTTGAAATAGCTATGATAAAATAATGATTTAAATTAACTTCCATTGTACATGTAATAGTGTATTTTTATTTATATTAGATATTTTAATTTGTTGAAAGAAATTGAAATAATTTATTGTAAAATTGTTTTGTAAGATGATATATCATTCTCAAATAAATTTTAAAAGATACATTTCCAGTATATAATTTGAATCCTTCTTTCTATTATAATTTTCTCATATATTTTAAATATACGATGTTTTAAGCGATTTAAACAAGCTGAGTAGTTTTTGTAATTCCATTAGTAATAAAGGAAAAATTAACCGTTTTCAATCTTGATGCGTGCAATTATAGTTATTCTATGTGTATTTTTTAATGTTATTCATATTGAGTGCGCATTTATAACTTTTTGCTAAATTTATTCGATCGAAAAATATTACTTTAGAAATAGCTTTTGCGCATCATTAACCTTTAGAAGCGATGCAAGGAATTGTAACATTAAGTGCACTACAATCATACGTAAATTTTTGTTATAATAATAAGTTAGATTTGAAATGTCTATAGTAGTGAACATCAAAATATTTC
>BMAW01039545.1:294794-323801 GCA_019974015.1 Nephila pilipes | reverse complement strand
CGACGCTCTTCCGATCTCGCTGGAGTATTCACGTAAGCAACACACACATATGTATACGTATATATATATATATATGTATACGTATATATATATACCATTTACAAATAGTATATGACCACTAAAACCAAATTAAAAAAAAGTTCAAACTAAGATACCAAATTTCCACAGAATTAATTGAATATCAGTAGAATATCAAATATATCAATAGAATATCAAAATAACCCAAAAAAAATCAAGCTAAAATATAATCCTAACTAAAAAAAATTAAAAAATATGATATTGAACAAAAAATGGTAAATTTTACTGAAATTTTACAATACATAATGATTTTAATTCAAAATAAATATAAGCCATTAATTAAAAATTACAGCTAAATTAAATGCAAAACTACTAAAAAAAACAGCAAAACTCATAAGAAAAGAATTAAATAAAAAACATAAAAAATACACGCACACTACTTTTAGTCTTGTATGGTGGTATGAGGGTTGATTGCTTATTAATATCATACAAAAAAGCAACACAATTACAATTGGTAGAATACCTCGTAATTTTGAGCCACAGTCAAGGGAAAAGAACGACATTTGAGCTGGAGTCCTACTACCAAAGCTTGAATTATCGTATGAAAAAATTTTTACACTTACGTTAGTTTTTGTATTAATTTTGCAAAAAATATTCCTAAAGACTCTTACATTTTCTGATTAAATTTGGCATTTTAAATATGGTACAAAATATATGTTTCACACAAAAATAACTTAAATATGTAACACATGTGCTAAATATTTTTGTTAGCTACTCTTGAAACCTTTCCAGCCACATTTAGTAATTTAGAAATTCTTGACATTTCTTAGAAAGTCTGAGAAGTATTAATCGAAGTTTAAAATATATTTGGAGCGCTCCATCACGGCTAGTGGGCTACAATGTATGTAACTGAATCAGAAATGAGGGTAACGGAATAAGTCAGTGGCATTTTTTTCATCAATCCTTTTTAAAATGGCAGATAGACCGTTTCAGAAATCTCAGAAATCGCTTCCCCTTAAGATGAAGAGTTTTTTGTTTGTTTGTTTTCAATCGTTTTGGGGCTACTCTTTGGGGCTATTGGCAACGGTCTGAGGCCAGTCTGAAAGGAAAAAAATCCGGTGAGTAGGGAGAAGGAATATTTTTCTGAAGGAATTTTAAAAGGGAACTGGTCCATATTACTTTTTTTACAAATTGGGGTAAAGAGGTCATGAAGTGTATGTTGAATTCAAATATATAATTCAGGACTTTTTGTTCAAAGGCAAACTTTTCTGTTGTGTAAATTAATCTTATAAAATATTTAATTGTTAATGTATAAGTAACTGTAATTGTAAAATCCCCATATAGTAATATATTATAATGCTAAAAATAATTTTGTTTTGTTTAATAAATATTAAACTTAATTTGGGATAAGTTTTAAAATTGTTGAATAATTACATTATTTATGATTATTAATATACTTAGAAGACATTTACTTGCAAGCTGGGCTTTCAGCTTTTGTGGACTACTTAAATTATGATGCTTTCTTGCATGTTTGATAAAAGAACGAAATTTTTTTAAAAATTTTGAAATATAGGGCGAAGAAATTCAAAAAAAATTAAGACACACATTTTTTTCTACCTTGATATAATTTATTCTCATTATTTGCTTTTTATAAGAAATGGAAAGATTTACTTGTAAATCGTGGATCTAAAACAAAATATTGCACAGAAGTGATCTGAGGGTAAAATTGAAAAATAAACAAAATTGTGGTGGTAAAACAAATTGAAACACGTGTTTTTCTAACGAATAAATTTCAATGGATCTTAGAAAAATTACAAGTTTGCTAAAGATTTTTATTTCAAATAAAAACATTCAAAACGTTATTTGAATTAAAGTTTGACTACATTTGGTTAATTTAGAAATTACAATCCAAGTTTCTGCAGTTATATAAAATTAATGATCTCTAACGAATATTATTAACATATAAGTAATAAATGTCTTCAAAATCTGTCATGATACATTTTAATATTTAGGAAAAACAAAAATATAATGTTTGTTTAAAAGAATATTTTTCCATTCAAAGGAATTAAGAATTTTTGTACATCTCTTTCATTAAAATTAGCAAATAAAATTTTTAAAAATACAAAAAAGTTTTTTCCAAAATGTTTTAATAATTATTCTTAATGTTACTTTAATTTTAAAGCTACATTTTAATAAAACGGATGTGTAAAAGGGCATAACCTAATGAAAATAAATCATTATACACACATACATAAAATATTTCTATTTTGTGACAATGTATGAAATTCACGCTTTATTCACGATATCCTCGGTTTATTCCTAAATTTAAATAAATAGGCGATTTAAAGGTAAATGTGCATGTGTGCAAAATTAAATATTCAATTCATAACTGTAATTATATCTTTTTAAAGCAACAATACAGTGTAATATTATACTGTATGTGAAGCTGTTATAAGTAAGTCTATTCAAATATTCCATGACTAGAAGGCATTTGAGGGTTTATTAAATCTATTTGAAAGACACGATGTCCAATTTAGTGACAAAATAATTTAATTAATTGACAATAATTGATATTAAAACACGTTATCTCTAACACCACGTATGTGTTTATTCAATACATAATAAGGGAAATATTATCAAAAAGTGTCGACAGATAATCTATTCAACAGAAATTTATCGAATAAAATATACTTTGAGAAACAAAGAGGACGTTTGGACATTTACAGTTAAAGAAACTATAAATAATTTTATTATAATTAAGCACCTGATGCTGAATAGTCTAGAAACAAATTACTCAAGGAAGGAATAAGTAACAACGTAATTTGAATATAAACTTTATATTTTTCATCAAGATTTAGGACATTTTACGAGACAAGGTAACCTAATGGTAAAATGACAGGCTGCGTAGACTCTGAATCATGGGTTAGAATTCTGATTTAACCAAAGGTCGTTGCTACGAATAATGATTGTTGCATGATAAATTTGATCTGGTTCTTAAAATACTTGCGTGAAAGTGCTCTTGAACTTTGTGAGAGAAATACCAGATCGGGTATCGTTCTCGTCATCTCGTCATGATTTAATATTGGTTTCTGCCGTTAATTACTTAATAAATAGCTTATGTTCGACATGAGTTGAAGCATATAAGAGTGATACGAAAATAAAAAGCATAAAATGCTTTTTCCATCGTGAATATTGAAAACTTAAAGAAATTCTGAATTTCTTCTAAAGGACAAGAAATATTACACATTTTTTTCCAGTAGAGTTATGAACTGTCCTTGGATTAAAGAGAAAAGAAAAGTTTTTCGTACGATGAAGAAAGATAGAAGGGGGAAATATCAAAAGTAAAGGTAGTATTAGGTATTTCAAAAACAACTAATTAATATTCTTTTTGAATGTAAAATTATATTAAAATTAAATAGAATCAAATGATACGAATGTAGAACGAAAATCTCAAAAGAAAATGTTTTCATTAATTAAAATAATTTTGATTTGAAAATAAAAATTCCTTAAAAAGACTTGATTTTCGGTGAATACTGAAAACTCTTGAGTTCTTACCTTTTTTAAAAATGACAAGAAATATTATACATATTTTTTTTTGTCTCAGGATTATGGATTGTCCCTGGATTAATGACTACAGAAAAGCTTTTCGTACGATAAAGATGGGGTATAATGGAAAAGTAGAGCAGAGAAAAAGGAATGGTAGGTCAATTAAGCTTACCAAAGCTTTTAGAGCTGTTGGCATCTCTCCGAGATACATGATGGAGGTCGTAAAAATAATTGAAGAGCCGAAGAAAATTTAGCGAACACTTCTTATTTTGTAGGCCGTCCCTTTCAACAGAAACATTCAAGAATTGGTTTCCTTAACACTGAAGAAATGGGTAACACGGAATCTAAAGGACATTGCGGCAATTTAAAGTAAGTTTTTATTAGAAAATTTCTTTCTCTCGAATGGAATGAAAAAAAAAGGGAACGGGAAATACAGTAGCATTACTCTCCGAATAAATGGTATGAAATTGTATGAGAGGTTAAGTTTTGTGGAATGTATTGCTAGGAAAAGATTGAACCCTTACAAAGGATTACTGTTTTTATGATTCGAAATATTTCAGTTTTCTTTTCATTAGTTATTTTGAAATCTTTTAAAAATGAATGTTAGGGCCTCTGAAAATGTTATTTATCGATGCTTCAGTGAAGAATTTTTCCAACGAGCACGATAAATGAGGCTCCAGCACAATATTTGAGCGTGATGGGTAAATTTCACATTGGATTATCAGTTTTGGTAACTTACTGTTTCAAAGAACAATAGAACTTTCGTACTTTTCATCTGAGAAAGAATTGATTTCTGTTTTCAAAGTAACAAGTGAGAAATAAGAATTGGTTTTCTAACAAATTACACCTCGGGAGTTTTCATTACTTGAACAAAGTACTCAAATACCAGAAACAGTCTTTGTAGATTAAATGCTTGGAGAAGTTTTAATTCATGATATGTGGATTAAACTGTTTTCCCGTTAAGTTGTATTCTCGGTACTTGAGAATTTTCAGATACGATTGGTTAAAGTTTTCTGCTTCACATATTTCAAAGGTATAAATAGATAAAATGAGCTAATCCTATTCAAAAATACTTAAATTTTTCTTATGTTGAAATTTCGTGTGTTTAGGAAATCTATGAATATGCTTACAAACAATTTTACAAAAGTCAGATTTTGCAGAAATTTGTTGAACACTTGAAAATTATGATGAGGAATCTGTCTCTCATCGAAAAGATTAAGTGAGTGAAGATAAACATGATGGGTATGTGAATAATTAAAAATTATGTTTCAAAATAGGAATGATATGGTTTTAGTACTAACTCTATGACTTCAGCAATGTTAAGAACAAAAATAACGTTATTATACTGATAAATAATATTGTATTTTAATAAAACTGGGCTTTCCATAAACAACTTGAGTTTTATTGTGTATGAAAACTTCAATTATTTTTCTCATCTATTTCTTTCACAGATGGTCAAAATGCTTACAAAAAGGGATTATTCTTCCTGCTTATAATAAATAAATATTAATTATCTTTATTTAATACGAAAAGTTAGCAATATAAATTTATTTAAAGAGGAGAAAATTGATTAGTGTGTTAAAAATTTGAAGGAACACTGTGCAGTGATAAGAAATTACTCTATTTCATAAAAAAAAATATTTTTTTATAATATTTGAAAGTTTCCTAAACTTGTACTGATACAAATAAATTTTGAAGTACTTTGTGATAGATCTAGTGAAAATACTTTCCTTCCGCGTTGCAAGTTCTTTGTTTGAAGATATATACCTGTTAATTAATCCGTCTCATTTTCACAGAAGAATAACCATGATACTATTGATTATATTTTTAAATTCATCATAACTGGACGTTTAAAGACGGGAGAGTCAGTCATTTCTAGAATTTGAAGTATGATACATACGAAAAAACGAAAATGAATTTTGCTTAACGCACAAATTAATTACAAGTATTTGCGTACAGTAGTACTTAGCATTATGTAAACTCTTTAACTACTGAATATGGATTCTGAAATATGAAATTTTCTATGATAATATTTTTAATTTAAAGGTTGTAACAATGGTTAAAATACATTACTTTTGATGTATATATATTGCATGGTACATATTTATGGGTAAGCACATATGTATAATTATTTACATGAAGTGAATAAATAACCAATTGCAAACAAATATGAATATTATATAAAATATTACAGATTCTGGAAGTCGTAATTTCAAAATACTAATATTCAAACAAAAAAGCATCAAAACAACAACATTTAATCTATAATATAATGAACATCTTGTGAATTAAAGAAATTTTATCTCATTGACTGATTTATTAAAGGCAGATTAAGAAGCAACACAAAAGTACGACGACCCATTGGTAGCTAACATAACAATTTTGAACTACGATTAAGTGACGAAGACGGCACATGAGCTGGTATCCTACTCTCCTAACTTCCACACCATGCTATTATAAGGACATAGAGCTTCAACAGATTTAATGTGTTTAGTTTTTGCTACAAGATAGGCCTTTAGTGACTCTGGGACTTGAATTCTCAACTCGATAGATGAAATACCCACCACGAACTGGTTACCATGACTTCACTGCTACAGCATCCCCTTTTATGACCAGAATCATAATGGCTAATGATGCATAATTCTATTGTGAAATAGCACTCTGATAATTAATTAAATTGAAATGATTAAAATATGCTTAACATTGGCTGGGAGGAAGAATTATTGTACTATATCTGAAATATTCAAATGAAACCGTAATTTAATCAATTGATAACAAATGTTACCTGTGTGAAAAAAATTGAATAAAACAAATAATTTTCATGAAATTGACCTTGAAACAATTAAGTAAAAATTAAATTTGAATAAAAATAATCATCATCTGATTATGCTCAAGGAGATATTGCAATTTAAATTTAAGCAAATAATTCAATTATTGCACTATTTATATATGATTTCCATACAATTCTTTCTTTTAATTCTTTTCCAAAACATGCGTCTAGGAAATTCACTCGTTTCTAGATCCTACGCTAGTCAATAAACAAGAAGATTAAAATTTTATAGGCCTTTCCACGTAATTATGAATGCTAACAAACCTTGTTCTAAAATTTCCTAGACAACACGTCGTGTGCCAGAATTTTATCAAGATATCACGTAAGCTGTTATCAAAACATGCTTCTTTCATTTTATAAGATTAGAATTTCATAAAAATTGTTTAAAAAATGTTTGTTTTGTGTTTTTGAAAGCGTAACATTTTGTCAAACAGATGTATTTCCGAGGGCCATAAATATGAAATGAAATGTTTCATTTTTCAAAAAAGATGTAGATTTGCAAAAGATGTAGGCAAATGATTCACATTTTTGATGCATTTCTTGGTAATTTAAGTGATTTATAATTAAATGAAAGATTCCTTAGAAAAACATACGTTAATCATATTGAGGAAACTATTATTATGATCCATGAAACAAAGAAAAAAAGAATGCTTCCTTCATTTTCTAAGATAAGAATTCTGAAATAACTGTTCAAGAGAAAATTTGATTTGAATGCGTAACATTTTATCAAACAGTTGTACTTTCAAGGTTCATAAATGTGAAATGAAATGTTTCACTTTCCAAACATGGTGTAGCCCTTACAAAATGTAAAGTGCTTATATTTTGTAAGAAATTTTTAGGTTATTTCAATGTTTTTTCCAAATAAATGAAAGAGTTAATATAAAGCATAAATTAACAATATTGAAAAGCTGTTATTAGGACGTACGAAATAAATAAAATTAAAATCTTTGTTTAAAGTAATTTGTGATAGATTTATTATTACTCATAATCCGGAATGAAAGATTGATAAAATACTTTTGTTTCGAAACGGTAATCAAAGGTATGACGTATGTGAAAGGTATTAGTATCAGTAAAGATTTATGGTATTCTATGTTCTGTAATAGATGTAATAATTCCGAAATAAAATTGTTTATACTATAATTAATATCACTAGTACTTATAGCTGAAAAAAATTAAATTAAAAGGGCTTATGTACGGGGATAGCTCAACACATGCCCGTGTTAGGAAGGTCACATGTGATATTAGAATAAGAAAATAAGGTAACTCATTGCAGTACTGTCCAGTCATTGTTTCTTCTTTTTCTAAAAAGTTAGTGAGTATGACACCCTTTACACCTCCCCCTCCCCCAAAGAACAAAGAAAGAAAGAATAAAAAACATCGCCATAAATTTTTCAGCCTATGATAGCATTTTCACCTTTTTAGAGAAGATTCACTGGAAGCATTAAATTGTTTTAATTGTTGCCTGAATGACAGTGTATACTGATAAATCCAGGTTTCAATGATGGTGACAACGGTAGAAAAACAACGATGATAACTCAACTCAAAATGATAAAAACAACTGACGTGGCAGTAATCAAACTTTGATTTGGAAGTAAATGGTCGCCAAATCAAAACTAATTTACGAATAAGCAACAAATTTATTTTGACGCCATTTAATAGATGGAAGTACTTATTTGAAATACCAACCTAACTTAAAAATACCACATATTTTCAAACGTTGATTTTTTTTAACTATTCTCATATACTCGTAGTTACTAGAAAATTCTCCGGTGAAAAAACCAATTACTAGTTTTCTATGGATTTTGGATATAAAATTTGAATCGAGAAAAAAAGGTCCATAAACCTAAATTTTTTATCTATTTGAACCATAAGGCTAAACTGGGACACAACTTCAAACATGATATATATCCTTTTTTTTTTTGCTGCCAAATAATAAGATTCTTGTACAACGAGAAAAATCATGAACAATGAAACATGTTTTACAATACTTTTTGTATGCACTTTAAGCAAAACTTAGTCTCAAAGTTTTTACTTGGTGTGGAAGGGACGATAGAGGCAAGTATCATGTATAGATCTCGTCCCTTGACTATATATCAGAAGGTTTGTCTCTATAAAATTCTCGTGGTACTGTGTCGTAAGTACTATTAATAAGACCAAAGTAATAAAAATCTACCATTTTTCAGTAATTTTTCTGAAGTTTTAAGAGTAATAATGAATTTAAACCAACAGTACCTGGGAACAAATAGTTAGTTTTTTATGTACATTTCTTTTATCTCTTGAATGAAATTGAAATTAATTAATTATATGTATCATGAATGGGATTTATGTTATGATTCAGGCAATCAGTGTTTGGCATGGAAAACAGTAACTATGTTTGCTGTATGATACCATCATGAACTGAAGCAAATGATAGAAAATGAGCATGTCTACTCAGTTTGAATAACAAACAAGACACATTTATTACATTTTATGATGTGAAACTTAAAAAAAAAAAAAGATTTTAACACAAATTGTGACAAAAATATACATGCCTATTTCATTCTCTATTATGAACAAAAATATATATTAGCCAAATACAATAATACAATTCAGTTACTACAAGTGAAAATTGAAACTGTAAAACCATCGATTATCACTAATATTTAGTGGAGCTACCCCAGGTCTTGATGTTAATGACTCCACCTTTGCTAAAATTAATTGTTGGATATGTTTCAAAAGTATTTCATAGTTCCAAACTTGGATAAGTGTTCTTCTTAGTTGCGTAAATGACCCAGGTTTTCAGTTCGATACTTCCCGACCCACCTGATTTCGCTGGCTTTCAAATGGATTTAAATATGGATCATTCTCAGGACTCTGAAAAGTAGAGATGCTACGGTTCTAAACCTATTTTATTTATTTAAATTTTTTTATCTTTGGATAGGAAAAATAGACAAGAAGATAAAAATAATATGCAATATAACTATTATGCATTGTTGAAGCATGTTATACTTACCACTTGAGCTCTATGACATGGTGTTGAATTATCCTGGTCTTTTATAACAGAAAAAAATTTTCTGTGCAGAATGCGTCCTTGTATACTTAGCAATTCATAGTGCTGTAAACAAATTTGAGTCTACACCTCCATTGTTACGAAAAATACCCCCAGACCCTCTGAGAACTTAGAAGTTTCACTCTAAACACAAATTTAAAAATTTAAACATGTATACTGCTATTCCAGAAAGGTATCCTATTAACATGAAAATTAGAAGATTCACTTTCTATTTAAAATATTACTGTAAATTTTACGATGAATAATTTCTAATTTGTATCTAAGTAATGTTTCTATTTTATTGTTATTTTTTATTAATTAAGTTTAAACAAGAGGAATAAGATGATCCTTAAGATTATGTTGCTTAAAGATGATACTTTTCTTAAGATATAACAAGGTCATCATTATATCTATATGGATTAATGTTATATTTATCTAAATAATTTTGCTCGTAAAAATTCAAATAGATTTTAGCGAAAATATTAAAAGCTGATCTACCTTACTGTACACTTTAATTTATTTTTATATTTTTATCATTAAATTTAATATAATTTTCTTTAAAGTCTAAATAAAATAAATAAATAAATTTTTCATAGGAAGTAAGTTTATTGATATAATAAAAATAATAAAACGTATAATAATATAAAACATATAATAAAATATAAAAAAAAATAATTAAAAGTAATATATGATAAGATAATCTAAATCTATTGAACTAAACATACTTTCTAAGTTATAGTTAAGGAAGGAGTAATTTTTTATGTACTTAAAAATATCATAACTATTATTAACTATAGTAATATTAAAATTTTCCATAGTTTCCAATAAAGTAGTTTTCAATAATTTACCTGTTTATGTAACATATGTAATAAAATGATTAGAAACTATTCTGAATTTAAGTGGATCTTTATGAGATTTCAGCGTTAAAGTATATGTTGATATTTAATATTAAAACTTTGTATACATATTTTTTTGACAAAGTGCAACTGATGTATTATTAAATTCTCTATCACATTTTTTATTCGATTTTCAATAAAAGCATTTTTTCCCAAATGTTAATTAATCATGTAATAGTAATTTTTGCAAATTGATCATTACTAAAAGCTTCATCAACTTATATTATAAATTCCTTTTGGAATTCCATAATGGACCTTTTCTTAAATCTTTTTAAAATATGTGCTTTCTCTTGTTTTGAAGTTCATGTTGTAAATTTCTGCATTAAAATTGTAATTATACTCTTTGAAAACCTTTAAAAATAAGCTAGATTTTATAACCAGTGTATTATTAAAGTTATCAGTATCTCAAGTAATCCCTTTTTTAATATATTGGTTAATTCTTGTAATAATAAATATAAAACCAATGCTTTTAAACACATCTCTTAAAACCTTGTCTTTGACAATTTTTAAATCACCAGTAATTGCATGCTGTTGTTCATCATTAATAAAAACTTTATAGCATTTGCAATTACATTTAATATTATTCTGCATATCTATAATATTATTATAGTTAAAAATGTTAGTAAATTTTTAATTATATTTAAAAGCTTTTTAAATTTTAGTATTTTTAATGGGGAGATATTTTATACGATTATCACTAGAATGTTATTGAAATTAATATTATTAAAAGATATATTCATGTAACTAATTGTACAATATTCAGATTTGTATTGTTCTTTTTTAATTTTTTAAGACATTATATTTAATGATTAAGTAATATATGTAGGTAATGTTTTTCTATTTTATTTTTATTTTCGAATATCTCCGAGTGTGTGTGAAGTAATTTACCTTTTTTCCTTAGATCAAAAAGAAAGTATTTAATATTTTTAGTATTTTTCTTATTTTCTTAACTACAATTTAATTTACTAATCTCTCGTTTGGTTGTCATCATCTTTATCATGACATTTTTCTTTATTTTTCGGTGCTTTAATTTTTTTCTTATTTTTGACATTATTAAATTTATAATTACTATAACTCTTATAAAAACATTCCTAATTATTTTTTCATAAAAAGAAGTGAAAAAAAATTGGTTTATATGTTTCATAACATTAAGGCTCTGAAGGAAAATAGTATTTTAGTAAGTAATATTTTGGTTTTTTCCTATAGGGGTAACCTTTGTTTAGTATTTATTAGGTGTACAATTTTAATCATAAAGAGCCCCATTTCTCAAAGTAATGTTAGTTAAAAAGACCAATTTCAATTTTACTACTATTTTTGAGACCCTATAAATTATTTTTTAATATTATGTATATTCTGATTGATTCTAATGTTAATTGAATTTGTTGTTTGTCCAACGTATTTATGTTGACGTTGATACATTATATATGTATATACGTGTGTGTGTGCGTGTGTGTATGTATATGTATATATATGTGTGTGTATATATGTACATCTACATCTATATATATATATATGCTTGTATATATATATATATATATATATATATATATGAATATATACATGTACATGTATATATAAATGTATGTATGTGCATATATATATATATATGAATATATACATGTACATGTATATATATATGTATGTATGTGAATATATATATATATATATATATATATATATATATATATAAATTGCACAAATCACATCATATTACACTCAAAGAATTTGAGAGTATATCCAGCACTAAATAAATGCTATTAATAGTTTTGGTTTTTATAAACGTCGTACTAGAAGAAACACGACAGCTATTAGCAATTGACCTCGTAGTTTTGAGCCTCTGTTGAGGGACAAGGACTACACCTGAGCTGACCTCTTCCTATTCTAACTTCCACATTACTCCAATGGGAGGACTTTGAGCCTCCACAGATTTAACGTGCATCAGCCTGGCTACACGACGGGTCTTAAGTTGCATCATGGCTTGAAACCACGACTCGATGAAAACCGCCGGCCACGAGTCTGCGATCACGACCACAATGTTACCGTGGCTACACAATTAATAGAGCTAAACTAAATATTTAAATCATTAAATTATTAAAAAAAATCAATATTTATGCAATATATATACATATGTATTCACACACACATGGCAGTATCTGGCGTTTCCGCGGGTTCCTCAAATACTGTATAGGGACAAGTCGTGAAAAAGTCTGAAGATGACGTAGACGAGTCTTGAGATACTCGAGAGATATGCGGAAGACGAGCATTATCTTGTTCAAGAATTGCCCCTGGAAAAACATATATAAGAAAGTTCCCACTGGGGGCGAAGAATGCTATCAACATAATGATAACCTGTTAAGTTTACAAGAACCACAATTGAAGAGGAGTGACTATTATAGCTCATGGGATCTCAGACCATTACGCCTTCTGGGAGGGTAGCATTGTAGAAATGTTACCGTCAGCAGGGCATCTCCACACCCGTACGCGATTATTATCTGGCCTCAAAAGTAACCGGTGTTCATCACTAAGCATCCCGTTATGTCAATATGTGACATTTCATGTCACTCTAGCTTGGGACTAATGAAGAAAGAGCCACCGAAGTTTTGGTGTTAAAGGCAATACACGAAAAGGACGCTTGGATTACATATTCTTTTCCGCAGGGAGTCTGAAATTGGTTTGTGGAACAACTGGCTGCTTTACACCTGATTGTATGTATCATGGAAAGAGTCACTGCGGGATCCACAATCGCTTGGAGCACGATCCTCTTGAATCGTCGTCTTCCTGGTCGTTCAGTGCCCTGTTCTACGCATGTGGGTACCATCTCGTGTCCACTGCTTTTAACATGTTTCGCAGCCTGGCAACACGTTGTGACGACCAGGATGCGGGTTTTATACCGATGATCAGGCCCTTTTCAAGCTCGCTTAACTGTGTTAAATGTCTTCTCACACGTCTGCTTGACATATTAAACCCACTTCCTGATTACAACTCCACTGCTGGGTGTATGATCATGAGAAATGGCACCAAGCATGGATCATTTTCATATAGGTTATCATTTAACTATTTTGCAAAGTTTCGTGATTGTAGCTCGTTTTTTTCAATGTTCCTGAGAGTACATATATAAACTAAGTGTGTTAATTTATTTATCTGTAGACATATATGTCTGTAAAATAAACTAGGTGGGGTTCGAATTCGTTAGGCTTGAATTAAATAAGATGCACGCATAGTGTTAATTATAAACAAAGTAATTTATAAAATGCAAAGACTCAAAAGTCTTCATTAAGAAGTGCATAAGGAGAAATGATTCTTGAAATTTGTGTAATTTTTACCCCATTATTATCAGTTCATTAGTGTCTTATAAATTATTTATTAAATGACTTAATTTTTGAGTAAAGTTCTTGACATTAAATAAAGTTGTTTTCGGCATATTCATATTTTATTTGTGTGATATTTTTCTTTTAATATATTCAGATAAATGCTTGTATAATAAAAGATAAGAAATGGTTACTACCTTTGTTTGATGAATATGTTTATTGTTTAGTACTTTATAGGACTATTTTTTCCAATATTGGTACATTAAAGTAACTTTGAAATTGAGAATGATTTAAGAACTTAAATTTACTCCCCTATATATCAAAATTATTGTTAGTTTAGACCCTCTTTTTTATATTCATCACCAAAACGTAACCCATGGTTTTTATTTTCTTATAATATACAGATATTTGTTTTTGAGGATAATTGAAGAATTGAATTAACATGCAGAACCATAAAATATAGTAATATATTTAAAATATCATGTAAAAGAGTGCCCACTTCTCCCCTTGATTGGGGAACATTTAATCTCTCAACTCTTAAAGCTGATTTTATATGATAAAGCTGGAGGAATTTCTCCCCTTTCACTTACCGAAATTTCAAAAATCATGAATCATCAAGGACTGTACTATAAAATGACATTCCTAACAAACGCCCCAACGTGATAGCTTAATGATGTTCTTAAACCTCCAACAACGGGTTTCACAATTTTCCTTAGATTATTCATAATTCATAGTTTAGCAGTAGTCTCAATTCACTTCCCGTTGACTGAATATATTATTCAAGTGGAAATAGGAAGAGGGGAAATTCATTCCCAAACCCTTTGGTTTAAAGGGTGCTGTGTTGTTTACTTAGTATTTCCATTTAATGTTACCATGAAATTTGTAATCGGATTAAGTCCGTGAGAGCCTTGTTACGTCGCCCTTGGTTTCACAATCCAGAAGTGATGCAATGTATCAAAGATATTCTTGAACGATAAATGAGGGTATAAATTTATAGGCAAAGGAATATAATTATTTAAAAAATTCTACGATATTGTATTCTCATGCTTGTGGAATAATTAATTTAAGAGTTATGATCACAGTAAGGTGAAAATTGATTAAAAGTTAACTTTGTTTTTTCAGGAGCTACACATTTTTAAGGAATTTGATTACTTTTTTTTCATGACTCTAATGTAAAAGATCGATTTTTAATTGCATTTTAAAATATAACTTCGTAATATTGATTTAGTTGTAATTAAAGATCATTTTAAAATCCGTTTAAATCTCGAGAGTTTTGGTTTTATTTGTTTTGGTGATTAATGACATGTTATGGTTTAATGATATAATTAAATTGTGACTTTTCATGTTATCATTTATCGAATTATAAGCAAATATGAGATTTTGAAATGGAAAATTAGAAGTTAATTATAAACCACCGATTAATGTATATAGTTAACATCCATTTTATATAAAAACTTACACTAACTTTTGAAGCTTGATCTGCAGTATTTGTATATTTAGGAAAGAATGGTCAATAAATAATTAGAAATGCTATTTATTTTGTTTGCTTAGTGTCCATGTAACTGATCTGATATTTTCTCACTTAATGCTTCTATATCCAGAACTTATTTTTTGCTTAAATAGTTTCATGTAACAAATTAGTTTAATTCGTTGATTTTACAACACGTTGGCAATTGTAAATTTAAAATACAGTTTGATATGAAAATATTTCTCTCTTGTTTAATTTTCGGAATTTAATCTATAGCCATAATAAACGACAGATTATTGGCTTCTATCAAATTCGTACAATGGTTTCTTGACAAAAATATGGTTTCATTTCTAGAAGGAGTGAAATATAAAGGTAGAACTATAATACTTTCACTTTAAAGTTCTGAAAAGTTTAATTTTTTACTGGTGTTGTTTAATATAAAATGAAGAAAATATAATCATTATTCTTAAAATGTTCATTTGTCTAAGATTCAGCGATGGAAATATATTGGAATTTAATATTTTCATGGAAATTGTTACTCAGAAAATTTCTTAGATATATAATTTCCTTCCTGAGTATTACACTTTTAAGATTTACAATTATAGATGTTCTACTCTTGTATGTATTAAATGTGACACATATTCTTCTTTGATGACAATCAATATATCAAATGAATCTTAAAGCTATGCTATTTTTTTCAGAGTTGATACATATTTGATTACATAATGATATTTTAAATGTAACGGGTATAACATGACATACGTTAGAAAGATAAAAAAAAAACATGTTATATTAATTCACAATCGTAACGTATGAGGGTGGTTAAAATTTACTCATGTTAGAAATGGGGTAACTCATATTGTGGTACTGTCTATTGACCATACCCTGAGTATGACTCCCTTTGTATCCCCAAAAAATCGTCACCATAACCTTTCTAGGCGATAAGAATGTCTTTGCCTTTTTTAGAGAAGATTCTCCAAAATTATTCCATTGTTCTGATTGTTATTGGTTTCTAGTGTATAATGATGAATCTAGGTATTATCGATAGTGACATCTCGACGTGGCGTAAGTCAAATTTTCATTTGGCTGCAAATAGCTACTTAATGACTTTTGAAAATGACAAAGTTGACCTATGAATCAAAGTCAAATTTGCTTCGGAGCCATTTAACTGATTTCTTCAACAATGGTAATGCCAACACGCCATCTGTCATCGAACACATGTACTTTTTGAACACCTTCGAGTACAGTTATTTCGATTTACTGTGTAATGAACATTCATATAACCAAGATATGCGTACAAAATTAGTCTGAAGGAAATAAGTAGGGAAAAAGTTCAAACACGTTTACAGAATGAATTTAAGATTCTCTACATCTTGGATAAGTAACGTAAATAAAAGGAACAAATAATAACAACGACATGATGATTTTGAATCTATGAGACTATATGTCATATCTTTTTTCTTTGAAGAGCTTAGAGTTTATATTTAAAAATTAGGTTTAATTATCAATTATTTAGTTCATTTAAAACAAATTTTCAGTTTCGTTACTTTTACTTTACACATTGATATTTCTACCTTACTAAGTACTCATATATACTCAGTGCTTACAAAATTTTTTAGGATTGTTCGTCCACAGATGATATAATCTAAAGAATATACTTACATTTGATATTAACTTTCTACGCAGTCTCCTCTCGATTCAATACAACATTTGGAATGAGTTTACGGGTCCGTAAACGCCTTTCGGAACGCCTCCACTCCAATACTATTGAGTTTAATGTCATCGCCGCTTTTGTCTTCTTTATCGACTCGTATCGCTGCCTCGTCGTCTTCAGTTTTAACTTGAGAAGTAAAATATAGTCTAAGGTGGAAATATCTAGTGAGTACAGAGGAGTAGTGATGGCCTGATGATGAAAACAATCTGCACCAGTGTGGACTTGAGAGGCGATACATTGTTGTGCAAGATACACTAATTTCTACTGCCCAGCTAATGTGGTCTCATATGTTCTACGTTCCTATCCAAAAGCCTATCCAAAACATCTTTGAAGAATGCTCCAAAGACAGTGGAACCTTGATGTCAAAATACTGTTGCACAAGCTCAACATTTTTATGATTTCATCTCGAACATGGACGATCTGATCTTTTATCATCTTCGATGGAGTCTCCAATGATTTAATAATTTTGCATATTTATGTTGCCAATTTTTTTCAATTTGAAACAAAATTTGACGTTCGTTCATTGCTCCATCGAACTATTTAAATTTTTTCTTTGGCAATGACGTACACACAGGCTTTACGAAAAGGAACGCTGCCTATTCGGTACACGTCAGAAATGAATGTAACCACTTGATAGATGAAACTGAAGGTTCATCGCTACATCATCTAGTTGGTTTCTTATATATAAAATTATTTGTACGTTTTTAAGAGTAAAGGGGGTGATTTTGAGAATTTTTAGATGCACTGTGTATAGAATAAAAAAAAGGTGTTGAAAGGTTCCACGAGAGCAAATAACTTGATTTTTTGATTAATGATATGAAAAGTAATGTTATTCTAAATAAAATTAATTTTAAATCTGTGGTTTTTTTACATAAAAATTTAGTAGATACACAAAAGTAGGAACAACAACTACTCGTATTTATGTTTTTAAAATGTAATAAGTTAACTAAAATTAAATACAATTGTGACATTTTTTCTTCCTTATTTGATTCTATCGACATCTTTAAGTCTACATAAAGTCAATAAGTACTAGACTCCATCAAAAGATGCTCTAGAGCAAGATAAAATACTTTGTTTTTCACAGAAGCATATATAAGGTTGCTCTCTCTCTCGAATCCCTGGCCGCTGAAGCCTGGTAGTCATGGTCGAGGAATCGCTGTCAGTGGTTTTCGTCGAGTCGTAGATTCGAGCCTTGATACCACTAAAGACTTGCCATGTATCCGGGACTGGTGCACATTAAATCTGTCGAGGCCCAAAGTCCTTACGTTGACGTAGTGCGGAAGTTAGGAGATGGAGGTGCCTGCTGTAGTGTAGTTCTCATCACTTGAACGAGGTTCAAAATTAACTAGGTCCGTCGCCAATAGCCCTCGTGTTGCTTCTCGTGCGATGTTAATAAAACCAACCGAACCAAACTTCTCTTGAATCCCACTTAATTAGCCAATTGTAGATTACGATTTATAAATGAAATCTTTGCTATCCAAATAACTCATACTGATTCCAATAATTCTCACTAGCAATTACTTCGTACCTTAGTACTTAGGCTAAGAATCTTTTCATTCCAAAATATTAATTGTGATATTTTAATACCATTTAATAATAATTCAGTTTGACGTTATCCTCTAACTCCTTTTCATTATCATTTCAATTATTGTTCATTTATATAACACTATCTCTAATTCACTTCATTTCACATCTTAACTTCATCAAATTTATCTAATCAAGCTTTACTTTTGTTTGGAAGAAGTTGTAATTTTGTGCAATTGAAAGGATAGTGAAGAGAAAATCACGAGTAGCTCAACTTCACACAATTTACTCAATATATCAGTTAGTTCAATGAAAGCTAAAATTGGATACCTAATTTTGGTAGAATAATTATTAAAAGAATGGCATAGGTCAATAAATTTCTTTTAAGAATAATAATCTGTTACTGTAAAAAATACAGCCTATATTATAGGACAGTTTACATAAAAGTTTTCTTTTTGCTATTAAAAGTAATGAGCTAAAAGTAAGTAAATATTCATATTAAAAATATCAAAAATGTCTGAATATTTTTGGTATTGAAATTTGTAATTCTTTAAAAGTCTCAATTAATTGATATTTGTGAGTAAAAAAAGTTTGTTTCATAACTTAAAATATAATGTACCTTATAAGCAAATTCAATACAAAATTCAACTAATTCCATCAATTTTTAATACATAGACTGTAAAAATATGAAATAAAAATGTTTTTTTGCATGATATAAAATAATTTTTTCGAATTTTTATTTTAAAACTAAATCATGATCATTGAAAAAAATTTCCATTAAGTAGCTTAAAATATTTTGTACTGCATTTGTTGTCAATAAATTAAATGTACATTTATACTGTTTTATCCAGAATATTTTATAAGTAGTTTTATTTATAATTTAAAATTTAACGCTGAGTACTTATATGACAGCTTGAAATATATGTTGGTTGTTATAAACCTGTTCTAAATAAAATATTACGTTTTGCTTCAAAATGTATACTATATTTCTAAGTTTTCAAAAGTGAAATGAGAAAATATTTGAGTATCACTACCCTAAATTATCTTGCAACAACTACTGAAATAAGTAATAATCAGCATTCACCATCACGATTCTGAAATAGAATGTGACAAAGCAGAAAGAAAATATAAAACAACTACAAAAACACATTTCTCAAAGCAAATAATAACGATTAAAATAACATAATGCAAGAAATATAGCGTGAATTGTATTTCAATTTAAATAACCTTTCCCAAATGAAATATTTGGCTTCGTGTCAAAACGGAAAATGTATTATCCTGTCTCCGTCAGCGAAATGAACAAAATATTTGCGCTTTTCTACACCCTGAATCATTTTACAACAACTACTAGAGTTAGTTATAATTGACCCTCAACAACACAATTTTCAAGAAGAAAGTCTGAAAACTAGTATATTTTATCTTTATATTTTATCACTTGAGGCGGCATGATGACAGTTTTATGGGATGGTCTGATAAATAAAAGATGCGTATAAAATTCCTCTCGACAGCAATTCTCGGTCTTGACTAATAACGAAAATCGCGTCGAAACCTCTGAAATCGATCTTTCTATCAAAAAATAAAATCTACTGACCAGTAAATAGGATTCAACTCAGTCGATTTGTATTTCGACCATAGATGTTGCATTATGCATGATGCAGTATAAAGAGCCATGGAAGAACTGTGCCAGATACGTACTTGAAAATGGTGGATTTTTTGAGGATTTTACTGGAAAATTTTAAATTAAAATGCATCCTTTTCTGTTTGGTAAAATAAAAGAAAAGTTGTAGTATATACTGAAGTCTAAAAAGTGGACTTTAGTTTCTTTTCCTGAACTCCACTTCGAGATTTCCAATTCACTTTAGGTCTTTCTTTTGTTTTTGTACAGACTTTCACGTTGGATACACTCTAGTGTTTGATTATTATCGAGATTTTATAGAATCTGAGGGAATGGATTATAAACCTAAGACGGTGCTGCATGTTCTCCGACAATACAATTACTTGGTTTTATTTTCACTCCTCTATAAGATTTGATATTTATCGATTAAATTTTTTTAAAAAAATTTCTCTAATATTTTAAATTAGAAAAACCCTGAGTCGCTTTAATGTCACACTGTTTTTAACTAAGTAACAGAAATAAATTTATTGTGCTTCAGGTAGTGAATTTATATTCTTTGTAAACATTATTATTTTGAAATTGGAATAATTTAAAGTTATTGATACTGCTAAAATAAATGCATTGAAGGACAATTGCGTTTGAGGAAGTATAATAAAAAAATGAACTTATAAGAAAGAAATATTGTTTTTAATACTCCTTTTTTTTTTTAAAAAAAAAAAAAAAAAAAAAAAAATACAATAAAATAAAAAAGCGTATACATATAGTAAATATTATTCTAGTACCTTTGTGTATTAATAATTTGTACTGTTTTTAATTTACACAAAAGTGTAAATTTAAAAAATCATGAGTAAATATTTTTTGGAAAAGTTATCAGCTTATAACCTTAAAATTCAATAAAAATTGGCTGGTATTTAAATTTCCTGAATATGAATTTTATAAATAATTTAATGAGAGAAATTAATTTCTTTTAAGAAATTTGTTTGAATTTTGTGTTGAACAACATAAATCAGTTTCATTTAGTGTTAAAGAATTAAAAAGATGCTCAAATAATAGATAAGAATTATTCTAATTAAAATTTGAGAAATTCTCTTATGATTTCGATATTCATGTAAGAATATTTTTAGAGTTTTAAAACGGGGGAAAATCTAGCAATAACAATAAATTATTAAAATACTGTTACGCTTTATTCCTGAATTTTTACTCTAGTGTTATTCTATATGTAAACTTAAATAAATATTTATTTTCCTAGCTAAACTACATTTTGATTAAACTTAAATGTTTGCAAAGCACGAGTGAAACTAGAATGTTATTTTAACAGAGTTAAATTAAAAGTCTTAAAATAATTTTGGATAAAGTAATTTTAAAAAATCTTTGATAATACAAAAGCTCCCCATATATGTATATTAGAAACAGAAATATAGAACTACCGAAAGAATTCGTCCGAAGCAATGAAAGATAAACAATTACTGAAAACTGAGCTGTAAAGCAAAATAAAATATTAAGGATCGGGAAGATCTAAAGATAAGCTTAAATGGATCTTGTTAGACGCATTAAAAGAGCTTAATCGGAAGATGTAAGGGAACAGCGTTTCTAAAGTGCACAATTTCAAAATATACCTATCCCCTCCTAAGCTTCGTAGAAGAGATAATATATATCCACGTAATGGTAGACTTAGACGTGATAATACCATCTTAGCTACTTCTAAGAACTGGTGTAATTAAGCTCCTAAGAATGGACGTAAGATTTCCGCATCAATTTCTGGTAACAATCCAGATGTGTACGAAGGCACTTACTAATTGGAGGAAACTTAAGTTTCTGACTTCTCTAAAACTTTTCAAGCATTTTAATGAATCGAACACTCGAGTGAAATCTCACATAGCTGATGTATTCATAAAGCGACAACATTAGGGGCAATAAGTTGGTTAGGAAATGTTATTGGTATTAAGTAGTCTGCTTTACTACTTCGAAAATTCGATTCATAGAACGAAAGCGATCATTGGATTAGTTACACTTGAGATATTTCTCTTCAGATACAGGATATGATAACGTTCTTAAGGTATTCGGGAAACTAAACTGATAATTTATGCATTTAAAATAGTTATTCGACTATTAATTTCTATTCGAGTGTAATATATTCCTACATGAGTATGGGGATAATTGTACAGAGTTTAAGACAAGTAAAAACTTTTCTTTGAAGTAAATATGTGTATGTGTTACTTCTTACTACAAATTTACTATTACACTCGTATATAAAGTATTTTATTTGAATTATTTTATGATAAGAATTAAAAATGCAAAAGTCTGAAAACTATTATATGGTGCAAAAACTATAAATTTTTAAAATCTTTCTATTAGAAATCTTGTGACATAACAGTAATTTCTTATTATCTGGCTAAACATTATCAATTTCTGTGTTTCTATTTTCAAAGAGTTTAGAAAAAATAGCATAAAATATGAAAAAGAAATTCACTTTCCAAGTTAATCAGGAAAAAAATCTTGATAATCATAAAACTAAATTTATTTAGAAAGGGAATACATGAAGGCGAGCCAGAAAATTTTTGAAAGATGTATCACATACACCTTTACGATTACACGTCGACGAAACAAGTTTATATATAAAATTCTCTTATTGCTTACATAGATTAAAATTTAAAATTCAGGTGTTACTTCGAGGTTCGAGTCCTCTGCAGCACGTTAAATATTTTTGAGATTTAAGATTTTATAAAGCATGCTGTGATGTAGAAGACTAGTGTCATTTTTGCAATTTGAACATAGTTCATAATTACAAGATCAATTACAAATTTTTCACCATTCCGCTTCGGTGAGACATTTTTCAAAAAATAAAAATATTAATGGGGGAGTGGAGAAAAAAGCGATTTATAACTCGAGAAAAAAGAATTTGTGACTATCTCGTTAAACTAGGAAAGATTTTTGCACCTTTTCTGAAGTTTTTAACAACATTGAATGAACATTATGAAAAGCTGCTTCTTAAAAATCAATTACTGGAAAAACATGATAACGTTTTTACCTGCTTTCATTGAGTAAAAAAATGTCAATGAGAAATTAAGTAATAGAAGGGAAACAAAAATTAAAAGCACAAAAATTAAACTTAAGAGTAATGACTCAGATGTAGTATAGCGGTTAGTATGTCTGATTATGAACACTGCTGACTCAGTTTCGATTCCCAGAAGCTTCAACTTGGGTAACTGGTCATAGGTCAATTCAGCCCATCATCGCTGCAGGGTCGATAAATGAGTACAGAGTACGCTTGAGAAGTTAATTGGAGCTCAGAGTCGAGCTAGTCACTCTGCTTGGACTGTAACTACTAATTAGTTTCCCCTGCCCACGAAGGCTACAGAAACGAAAGTGGGCATCACCTGATGGAACTTCTTAGGGTAGGCATACTTTAACTTTAACTAATTTAAAGTATGCCTATAATCTAAATCTAATATAACCTAAATCTAAAAAATTCAAACAACTTATGGGATCAATAAAAATAGAAATAACAATTTGAAGAAAAAAATTATATTTAATTTACCAAATAAAATATGATTTAATTGTCAAAAAATAATTAATATAGCTTGAGTGTTAATATTTCTTAAAAATGTATGAGTATAATCTATCAAAGGTCTGAATGTATTTTGAAATTATATAAAGTATAAAGGAAGGCTGCATGTGACACGTACTACTTTAAGAACTTATTAGCTTTTTTTTATTTATGTGTCTATTTTTTTAATGGGTTCCCTTTAACTCACATTGTAACTTAGTCTGGTTCAAAACTTTAAAGGATTTTTCTCATATTTTAAAGCGCTCAATTGAGCTGAGATTTTCCATACAAGATTGTTTTGGATGTCAATACGATAATTTAACTATAATTAATAAAAATAACTGCTTAAAACTAAGTATTTAAAGAATTAAATTTTACGTCACGTTTCTTGCCAAGTCGCCAAATGGTCGTCTAATCCATGGTTTAATAATTTATCACTTGCTTTAATTTTAATTACATTTAGCTTAAATATATTCAATTTAATAACATAATTGTATAAATATGTAACTTAATTGATTAACATAATGTTTAAATGAGCCAAAGATTTGTACACGTGTTTATTTTAGACGATTAGTTTAATAAACATCAAATTATAAAATAAATTGTTAAAACTAATTATCGAATAAATTCAATTTAACTCTTCGTTCCCTTTTGCTCTAAAAATTTAAGGTACAACAAAATATGTTACGCAAAGTGCAAGGTTTGAAAGAAAACCTATGTCCAAAAAACTCTTTTTTTTATTTGTATTATTCTTAATCAACTTTCATATTCTTTGCCGCAAATTAAATCCTAATAATTTTGTAAATATTCAAATAAAAATAGACTTTAAACATTTAGTAGAAGCTACAGCATTCATGAAACTTTTGCTGAGGCTATTAAAATTCCATTACCCAGCGAAAAAAATTTAAACTTAAAATACCATTACAAATCTAATTACTTCACCAAAGAAACATTCTTATTTCGAAATGTGCAAAAATATATTTCTCATATCTTTTAGCATATTGTAAATTAATTGAAGTTTAAAGTATCTATGTAACGTATTTGAATAGAAATTTATTCCTATTTATAATTTATAAATAAGAGTAGTACAAAAGAGATTTTTTTGCAGAAGATACCAGCGAGACAGAGCTTAATGTAAACTTTATAATATACCATGTATACCATGGATCATAGAAAAGGCGTGGGTTAAATGAAGCTTAACATATAAATAAATTCTTTAGTGTTCCTTTTTACTATAGAATTGAAAATTTGCTATGCTACTGTGATAATTTCAATAAGATTGTGACAACCGATTTCCCTTCTTAGGATCTGATAAATCAGTGTTTTAACACGGTCAATCTCTATATGTATCTCATCATATCCTATTCACCACATTTCTCTTGCTCTGCATATATATATACACCCTACTCTTTTTTTTATACGATTTTGGAATAACACGGTTCACCAATATACTTTTTTACACGAAATTTTTGTTCTAACACGAATCCCCCTCATTTTTTCCCCAAGTATTCAAATACTGTTTTTACCGCCTAATACCATCTCTGATCCAGTCACTTATTATGTATATATATATATATGGGTATTATAGCAGCATTTAAAATGTACTACATAAAGCATTTAAATACATTTTAGACTCAGTGAAAGAAAGAAATTTGACTGTTGTGAAAGCGGGGAGAAAATTTACGATTTTGGATTGTATTACGCTTGCTTCTTTTACCATCAAAAAGTTGCACTAATAAGCGTTAAATGCTTGTTGAAAATTTTTTTTTGACAGCTTGTGACACAAGTGGAAGTTTCATAGTACAAATAATAGTAGCGTTATCTTTCGTAGTAAAAATAAGCTGCGTGTTCTGAAATTATAAATCTATCAAATGAAAATGGTGGTGAAAGTTTTAACAACATGCAAATGGCTGACATCGAAGAATTGATGCTAGAAAGTCTTTTAGATCAGAATGATTTGATTGAATTTATGACAGTTTATGATAATAAAGAAGTAAATAACGATGAAGTTGAAGATAAAGTTCAGCTATTAACAGCTGATTTAATTCGCGAGGTTTTGAAATTTGCTACAAGTATGGAACATTTTCTTACTCATGATCCTGACGTAGAGCGTATATAATCACCGAATTCTTAAGTTTCGTATAGCAGAATATCAAGATTTATATAAGCAACTTGAGAAACCAAAAAATTTCCGCTAATAACAGACTTTGTAACAAAAAAAAAAAAAAAAGTTAAAAAAAGGCCGCGAATTACGAACGAAATGTTTCATTTGAATCAAAGCCGACAGTTCTGCTAGACATACTGACATATCTACTGATGATAGCAATTTTGATCCAGATCGTAATAAACGTGTACGCTTGTTATCAAGTAGTGACCAATAGCTGTTAGTAGCTTTATTTCTAATTTCAATTCGAATTTTTATATGTTGTATTCAGCTGTAGATTGAATTTTCACTGTATAGAAATTTTAATATTTTTGTAATAAAAATGAATTGTTTTTGTTTTATAAATATGTAATATGAATTTCATTATTCCTCTTTTTGTACGGTTTCTTGGAAAAATATTTAGAAGTTTATCATCTTACATGGTTTTTTAAAGTTAAGGAACACATTTTCAAATTTACCATATGTCGCTTGTATTTTTTACACGGATAGTTTTGCACGATTTTTTGAGGAACGTATTTATAGAACTATGTAAAATAAATGAATAAATATTGAAATAAAATTTGAAACAAAATATGTATATATATATATATATATATATATATATATATATATATATATAATGTATATACATGATTTACATAAGTCACGGTTTATTCACAAGGCGAAGTTCTTAAAAAAAATAATGGAATGAAGTATACCCAAGGTGAACTGAAAGGAAAGGTGCAACAGGACCCATCACAAAATATGCATGTGTATTAGTGTTAATACTGCAAAAAAAAAAGAATCAAAGATGATTTTTAAAATTCTACTAATTTCATTTTCATATTGTTTTGATTTTAGATTAATGTTTTTTTTATGTTATGCAACACTTTGTTTGATTTTACCTTCAAATCTTTTAAATACTCTCCTCAAGAAGTCATCTCAAATTTTATCAGCTTAAGAGTTTTTTTTTAAAAAAAAATTGAGAGTAGATTTGCACCTTCTAGCATATTTACTCCTATTTACTATTTTCCAGTTCGTTGTGGGTAAATCTTGATTTTTATGAGCTTTCAGATGCGATAGCTCCAGCCTTAGGTCACCCTTGACATTTGATAGGACTTCATTTCATGGTTCAGTAAGCGAGTGCACATAATTTCAGAGATCCACCGCCGGCTAAAATAGATGAGTGTCCAACTTGGTCATTTTATTCAATTTTTATATAAAAATCAAATGATTATAGACGCTCTTCACAGTAAAAGTAAATTTCTTTGCTTGAAGGCATAATGCGATGCAAATTTCTTTTCTCCACAATTAAATTCTAGAAGATTATGTAAAACGTATAGATCTTATTTCAGTTGGTTACATATAGGTTTATATACTGAGTATTTTCGTCCATGTTTATTTTTAAAATTTATCTTGAAAAATCATTTTTTAAGAAATAATACTTGAAATATATAATAGGTTTCTTTATTTTTTTAATACCACACAGCATCATTTAAAAATATTATCATTTTTTATTTAGTAAAACAAATATGTGATTGCATTTTTATGTCTGAAAAACTATTATAAATTATAAATCAAGTAGTGAAAGCGACTTTAAAAAAATTATGTTAGCTTGTTGAAATTTCCTTTTGCCTAATGTAACATATTAGGTTATGCCAAACCTGTATCTTTGTGTATTTAGTGAGTCTGTGCATTTTATTTGCAACATTTTAAATATTAAATAGAGTGTAAAATATTATTTTCTTCATTCTATATTTATTTATAACTATATTTTATCTTATACAGATTCTGTTTCATTCTTTTACTTCTTTGTTCACATCCTACTTGTGTGTTTTATTCTAATTATATTCATGCAGCCATAATATATATCTGTCTGTCCGTCCGTCAGTCCTTCCGTCCATCCATCCAGCTATCCAGACTTCAAGACCGTTAATTTTCATTAAATAAGAATTTCCTATAATTTACTTTCTTCTATACTTATTTATAACTATATTTTATGTTGTAATTTTTTGCTCTATACTTTTGCCTCTTTTTTTAAGGTTTCTTGTTTGTTTTATTCCTTTGTTCTCAAGCATCTTTAGTAATTATACGATATTTCTAAATTCTCTTTGGACAAAATTAACGTTTTTAAAATTTTTGATGTTGTGATGAAGAGTAAGTTTATCTTTCATTAACAGAATTTAGATTATTCTAAATTAAGAGATGTTTCTCTCATTTTTAAAGCTTTTCTATCACTTTCAAAGACCAGATTATATCGGAGTAATTAATACATGCAATGTTGTTTTCATAACCAACTTTGTTTTAATTATTGTTTAAAAATAGTCGATGTTACGAGCATAACGTTGATGAAACAGAAAGCCTTTATCAAATATTTAATATGGCGTAACAAACAATTGACAATTCTGAGCCCAATTTTAATATATGTTTATATCCATATTAAAATGCAATGTCATCAAGGATATAAAATACTGTATAACATATAGTGTATATAATACTCGTATATAGTGACAAGTAAGAATATTTATAATATTGTTAGGTTTATTTTACGTATAATACTATTATATATTCTAGTGAAATTGATATTAACCATGTAATGATGAAGTTATGAAGATGTATTCAAAATGATACAATAGAAAACTGGTGGAAGCTCTGAATGAAAGAAATGGCCCTTGTGTAGCTTCTCAGTACGATGTTAATAAACAATCAAAATCACATGAACTTGGGAAGTGTGAGGAAATTTATAATTATTACAAATTAACATGCATGATATAATACATCGTGTTTTGAGACATATACGGGCATTATCATTTTCAAAGTACCACATGGATTTAACCACACATTTTAGAAATAATTGTATCTGATTATTAAAAGGAAATGGCACGTCTTACAAGTTTTATTTGTAACGCTATAGTCAACAAGCGCAAATGAATAGTAGGTCTAATATAAATTTTTTTTTTCCAGATGACACATTTCAAATAATTGAGATCACATAATTCTTTTAGTGGAGTTTCGTTGGTGAATTCTCAAGGAAGATCACTTTATAGTGACTTAAGATTTATAATCATATTTTATTAAAAATCATTTTTCTCATGATCCATTTCATTAAAATGCTTATTTAAATGTTATTTTTAATGTATTATTTTGAATTTCTATATAGATAAAAAATTAAATAATGTTATCAAATAATTACATGTAATTACTTAATACAATATATTTTTCGTCTGATAATTTTCTTCAGATGTGTAATGTTTTATTTTTTTCTCATTTTCAACTCCATTTTTTCATATATATATATATATATATTTATATATATTTGAAAATGAATATATATATATATATTGTAAAAAATAATAAAAAAAAAAAAAAA